>CM018696.1:63530179-63877832 GCA_009363875.1 Mikania micrantha | reverse complement strand
AAGAAGCTTGTACAAATTTACAGGGTTATTTAACACCATTTTTTAAAAATAAATATGTAGTCATGGATCACACTAAGGGCTAGGGAGACGGTTGCATTAGGTCGTGAGTTACTTGGTGGGAATGGAATACTATCCGATTTCTGGTTGCAAAGGTATATATCGTACATCTCTTCTCTTTCAATTGGCCATTGTCAATTTGTCATCATTTCTTTTTAAATTTAAACTAGATTAAATTGTTGTTTTCCTCCATGTGCTTTGGTTGAATTAGGCATTTTCATCCAAATTTTATATTTTGCCAATTTGACATTATGGTTTTTGTTTTTTTGCCATTTTACTACATCATATTAACTCGATCAAATTACCCATTAAATGTAAGAGTATTTTTTACAATTTTATTTTAACTTATACAAAAAAAAAAAAAGATAAAGCAAAAGAGAGTATTCAAATATTTTGGTGAAAAAAATAACAAAAATAATTTCAATAGCAATATCAACAACAACCTACCCAGTATATTCCCACTTTTTAGTAGGGTCTGGGGGGGAAGGATAGATACAAAACTTACCCCTATCCCAATTGGGATAGAGAGGCTGCTCCGAAAGAATCCCGGCTCAAAGTTATCGTTTTGAAGTTGATCATCGTCATCCCAATGATTTAACGTTATTTTTCACAAAATAATTGAAATAACGTTAAAATTAGTGCACTTTTACTTTTGCCTCTTAAGGCCCACACATATATACATTATATGCGTGCATCACAAATGGGGCGTTTCAATAGCAATATCCAACTTCAAAAATATATTACAATAGCCTATATATTACAGTCAAGTACATTCGATTATATACATTATATATATTCTTAGCTCAAAAAAAAAAAAAAAAAAGATCGCAACAAAAATATAAACAATTTTTTTTTTAAAAGCTACATCTAACATCAAAAGATTGCAAAAATACATAAACTGTCCAAATATTATATAATCGAATATGTTAGTGTCGGATACTTAATTTTGGTTGTCAGTGTCTTTTTTGGTTCTTAGTGTTGGAAGCAGGGATGTTCAACTGTTCGGTTTTACGATTTAAATGGTCTATTTGGTTCGATTTAAACATTTTAAACTTTTTAGCCCAACCGGAAATCGAGCCAAACCATATTAGAAATTCAGTCATCCGAACCGAATTTGGTTCGGTTTTAGTTAAAAACGGACAAACCAAATCCAACCGAATAGACCGATGAAAAACCAAATTAACTGGTTAAAAACAGACTAAACCGAATTCATCCTTATATGTTATTAATAAAACTAATTAATTTATATCTAAATTTGGTTTAATCGATTAACCGAATAAGCTTTTAATTCGGTTCGGTTACGGATACGGTTTGGTTTTCGGTTTTAAACGGTTTTTGGTTTTTTTGAACACCCTTACTTGGATGCTTACTTTTTTGTATACACTATAAAAATAATTTTGGTTGTTAGTGTTGGATGCTTACTTTTTTTTATATAAACCTATACAAAAAAAAATAATATACATAACCTATAAAAATAATTTTGGTTGTTAGTATTAGATGCTTACTTTTTTATGTTTGGAGGAATTAAAGTTTTTTGCATGTTTTTGCAATATTCTGAAGTTGGATGTTGCTCTTGAAATTATTTTGTGTTTATGTTCTGTTGCAATCTTTTTTTTACTAAGAATATATTTAACCTATATTTAAAATTGCTAGTGAAATTATTTTGTTATTTTTCTTACCAAAATGTTTGAATACTCTCTCTGTTTTTTTGTCTTTTTTACGAGTTTAGAATTAAGTTGACAAAAATACCCTTATATTTAATGGTGTAATTGGTTGTAATTAACAAGATGGATTAAAATGGCAAAAAAACAAAAAACATAATGTCAAATTGGCAAAATTTAAGAATTTTGATGAAAATGTCAAATTCAACCAAAGCACAGGGAGGAGAACGACAATTTACTCTTAAACTATAAAAGCGTATTTGTTTCTCAGGTTTGCATATTTCATATTTGGCAAAACATATACTTTAAGGTCCGGATAATGGTAGATCAAATCTAGAAGGGGTTGTATATTTGATAATTGATTGTTTGAAAGCAGTCTAAACTCTAAAGGGCTCATAACAACTTCTGACATTATTATTACTGATCAATAAAAAAATATAAGGGGAGTGTCGAATTTTTTAATGGTAAATAATTCAATTATTTTGAACGAACAAGAAAAAAACAAAGAAAACAGAGGATCTATTGAATTTCAAGTAGTAAGTTTCACCAATAAGATACAGAGACTTCCTTCACATAACCATATCACATCCCGAATCTATTGAAATAGGAAGAATTGATACGGTATTTTGTAAATACGTAATTATCTTAATAGATTAAACATTTCTTGATTTTTCGATCGCATGAGGAAAAAAAAGATCTTGTTGTTTCTTCAACAATTTGTTGTTATCATGTCAAAGCTGAATAGCTTGTGCTACATTTCACTAATGAAACTAAACATGCTGATTGATTAGAAGACGAGACAAAAACGTGCGAGTTGGGTATCAAGTAATCGGTTGTATGACTCTAAATAGGTCAAGCTGCATTGACTGGAATCAGTATCTAAGTTTTTTAGTTTCTTTGTAAATAATTAGTGTATTCTATTTTTATTTTTATCTTTTTATTTTTTTTTTTGTGTATTAAATTGGATTATACTATCAGTGTAAAATTGGGAGTCTTTGATTTTGTGGCAGGCTTTTAATGATTTGGAGCCAATCTACACATTTGAAGGAACATATGACATTAACACCCTGGTCACTGGTCGGGAGATTACTGGTATTGCCAGTTTCAAGCCTGTTGCAAAGACGACTCAAACCAGCCGTTTGTAATTCGTGTATCCTTAATTGTTTGTTGCTCAGTTTGTAATAACTTATGAAACTTTGGATTAGGTTTAATAAAATAAATGACATTTTATAGTCTATCTAGAGCCTCCATTGTGTTAGATTCTAAATCCATTGTGTCATGTCCTATATTATTGGTGCTATTAATATGATGATCATGTTGATAGTGGAGTGTTCTGTGCCCACGGCGTGATTTTGATGGTTTTTGGCTCAATCCGTGAGCCAAAACCATTATTAGCGGTTTTTGAACATCACAAACCGAAAATCAAGCCATTGAAAGATTAAACTAAACGAAACCAAATTGTTACAAACGGTTTAGGTCCGGTTTGATTTTACATTTTAGGTTGAAAAACAAAAGCACAATCGTGAGTCTGGGCAAGTACATCCTGTTCCATATGAGTAGGTACATCGGATTTTGTTTCAATTTTAAGCTTCATCATCACTACTTAAAATGATGGAGCTTATGCTTGATATCCTTGCCGGTTTCTTCCAAAACAGTGATTTAAAAGGTAATCATATATAGAACGGTTGGCCACCTCTTAGTAGCAATCTAAGAGTTGATGAATTTTACTTATTTTGCACACACACATCTATATAAAAATACACACACATAATATGTTAATTCATTGGTCTTGTCTGGTTTTATATTGTTGATTATTAGCGTAAACCATAAATCAAATCGTTCAATTTTGAAATTTCAGAAATCGACCGACCGAAAGTTTAAGAAAAGATAGACTATAAATCAAATCGATGATTGTTTCGAGTGGTTTTATATTTTAAACCAAATCATAAAAACCACTTGTACATGATATTGTCAATAAGGTTAAAATACAAAATAAAAGTTGTAACAGGGTATATTTTTTTCCCCAGTAAGAACATATTATTTTATACCAGATAATTGTTATTTGTATTCACTATCGTTCTCAGTAAGAGTGTTTCAGAAATTGATGATCAACATGCCTTGCAAAATTGATTTTTAATAATAATATTACTTAAATAATGACTTTTATAATTTGTGTTATTTGGAAGTGATATTATCTAAATAACAAATTACTTTTTATTTGTTTTGGTTGTATGATTTTCAGTATCGCGTGCTTATTTTAGGGAATGTTTTCCTTCAGAACTATGACTCCTTTTGCGACTAACTTTGGTTTATTATTTTAGGACAACTTGAATGTCGTTGCGACTGGTATGACTCAAACTTTTTTTTTTTGCAGAATCTTAATTGGGTAGTTTTGTAAGGCGCAAGTTATTTTTTTCGTTTTTTATTTTTTACTATAACTTTTTAAAACTTTTGTGCATTGTGACAGTCATGTCACTTTCTGTCCCCACCGGACATTTAAAACATCTGATTAAGATTTTTGTTTAGGTCCCAGAAAACTTTTTGTGTTTTGTTTATAACACACACATTATTAATCATTCAAACATTAAAAACATGTCTAAGTATATCCACATACTTATAACAAGTTAACTTCAATTCACCACTCAAATTTTTTTTGTTCGATCCCGGTCACTATTGCCGATCACCTTACTCTTTTGTACCTGTAAACACCACATTTAAATCACCATTAGTTCGTTAGAACTAAGTAAGTTTACCCCACTATTTCATCAAGTGTATTCCATAACACCATATGGATACACTACTAATGTCCCAAATATAATTTGGTAACAACATTCAATCACATACAAAACGATTTACTAATTGGTTGTTTCCACCCAAAACCCCATGAATCACCAATTCATGCACAATCATTTTAATTTAACACCACACATACATGTGCACACAAAACTCTAGTTGTGCATCATATTTCCCAAAAGCCAAAATTAAACAATTTGACTCTTGAATTTTTGAATGTCTACACTATTGTAGGTCATCTTTTGTTCACACACCTTGTGAATCAAAGCATGCATAATGCCAATTTAATGCCTACACATTTGTAGATCACCTTTTGTTCACACACCTTATGAATCAATTACATTGGAATTACAAGTGTTATGTTCACACACCTTGTGAATCAAAGCATGCACATTATCAATCCACCATTTATTCACACACCTTGTGAATCAATTACATTGGAATTGCAAGTCTTATGTTCACACACCTTGTGAATCAAAGCATGCATATTTCCAATTCACCGTTTGTTCACACACCTTGTGAATCAATTACATTGGAATTGCAAGTCTTATGTTCACACACCTTGTGAATCAAAGCATGCATATTTCCAATTCACCGTTTGTTCACACACCTTGTGAATCAATTACATTGGAATTGCAAGTTTTATGTTCACACACCTTGTGAATCAAAACATGCACATTACCAATTCACCATTTGTTCACACACCTTGTGAATCAATTTCATTGAAATTGCTGGTTTTATGTTCACACACCTTGTGAATCTTTTAACAACAATAACCACAATCATTTATATCAATTTCAATCAACTCAACAAATCATGTATATGTGCTAAATGCACAATTACTTGTAGTGTGGACTCACCCAGTCCTTCAACTACAAGTTTAATCAAATAGGTAACTTACACACAATTTGAACACATTCACTTGTGTTTACATCAATTATACTCCCAATTCATATGTTCACACACCTTGTGAATCATTTAACTATATTTCAACACACTGATTGTTCACTCTCAAGTGAATCAACCTGAACTGTCTACACAATTGTAGATCATCAAATACAATTCTTTCTATTTACCAAACATGTGTCACACTATTAAATTCAAAACGACACAATTAGGTGTCTTATTGAGTTTTCACAGTCTTGTGAATTACTCAAACTTTCACTAATATAATTATGTTCTCACCCTTGAGAATCTACTAACACAAAGTTTACTACATGTGTTATTTACACACATAGTCAACATTAGACACAAACAACAAATAATCACACAATTGTGATTTCAAATAACATATATTAGTGTCTAACTCCAAATTCAACATAAGGTCTATCACCCATACATATGTTCACACACCTTGTGAATCATATAAAGGTAAATCAATTACAATTTGTTCACATCTATGTGAACCTATTATACTTACGTATAACAAACATTTGTCTACATCATTGTAGATCGACTAAGTTATCCACTACCTCCGTAGTTCACATTCAAGTGAACCATTTCAACATACTTTCAACAAAATTATCCACACTCATGTGGATTAATATCAATTAAAGCAAACATGCATGCCTACACACCTGTAGGTCATCACTATATCACATTCAACACATGGTTCATATCCATGTGGATCACCAACTGAGTTTTGTTCACATGATCACAATATTTGTGATTCATTTTCACAACATTAAACAAACTCAACAGTAACGGGTGACTTACCTGGTTCAAATGGTTGATCACTTTCTACAACCTCTTTTCCACTTCGGTGACTTGTCTCTTGACTTCCACCACCAGCACCTAGTTGGAGTTCACATATATACAATTAGTTTCAATACAACACCCATACATATTGATTCAAACTCATTTGAATCTCATTCATTAATAGGTGGCATTTAGAAGTCAAGTCATTATTTATAATTAGTATATTTATGCCAAAACCATTAACTTTCAATTTTCAACATTTGAATTGGATTTATCATTCCAAAGAATGATCCAAAACCACCATAACCACGATTTAATCATTCCACTGGTTATCATACTCAATAATATGAGTTTCATAACAACCAGACATTATAACGGATCAAAATCAAGATTTCACTGTTAAAACATCTAGTTCTTCGTCCCTAATTATTCCTAGCCATCATCTAGGCAATAATTATCAACAATAACCATTATATCATGCTCAAAACTTGATTTAATACGTATATTATCAAAATCAATGGGATAAAACGAATCGTTACCCTTCGAACGGATTCTGGTTGCTATACGATGATCCGGACTTGTAGAAACGATCCCTGGCGCGTTCGAGATGTTTAGAAATATTCAAAATGGAGTTTGGATGTAAAAACTGTTTTGGGCGTCTTGAATTCAAAAAAATGAAAATAATTATCTTCTGCAACGAAATCTAATAAAATCAAGAATCTGCTGACTCAAAACAATCCAGGCGCACCGCCCCGCGTGGCCGCTTGGTCCGGGGTGTAGCGCGCGAGACCCTTGGCCCAGATATTTTCGCCCCCCGCCGCGCGTACCACCTGGAGTGGTCTATTGGCGCTAGGCGATACGCCTAGCATCATAATTTTTGATTTTTTTGCATTTTCTTCGTTTCGCGATTCCGGACAATCCGTAACTCCGTTTCGCGCACGGTTTTCGCCTACATTCCTCATTTTTCGCATATTTTCAATTTGTAACAATCACAATCATGTTATTAATGATTATTTCAAACGTGTGCAATTTCTGAAAATCGATCGTTACATGCATTACGCTTTAAGTTTTTATAGCAAAATGACTACATTTATTTGATTTAAGTTTTGATATTCAAGATAATGTTTTTATCTGGTTAAATGTAGGTTTCCTGCCACAACGCACGAGTAAACCCTTAGTTAATGAAATGTGAAGAGAATTTAGTGAGAAGTCTATATCCGAAAATAATTAATGAAATGGAATATTCAAACCATTTACATCAAGAAAAAAATTAGGCACTATGCTTTAAGAATGTAACCAAGCTCACTTCCAAGTTAAGACATCACATTCCAACAATCAAAAGCTACCTTCAAGTTTTCAAATTCTATAAAGCTCCACATGACTACATATAATTCCTACCCCAAAATACTAACAAAAACAAGTTATAATTATGAAGAAAATTGGAAGCAAGAAGCTTGCAGTTTTAGCAGGGTGCAATTATCCTAACACACCAAATGAGTTGCATGGTTGCATAAATGATGTGTTAGCCATGAAACAAGTGCTTTTAACTCGATTCGAGTTCGAGCCAGGCAACATCCAAATCCTAACCGATGCACCCGGCTCACTTGTCATGCCTACTGGTGTGAACATAAAGGAGGCACTTGACCGTATGGTTGATGAGGCTGAGCCGGGTGATGTCCTTTATTTTCATTATAGCGGGCATGGCACTCGGATTCCTTCAAACAGACGAGTGCACCCTTTTCATCATGATGAAGCCATTGTTCCTTGTGATTTTAATCTCATCACAGGTGAGTTTTACACATTTACGGAGCAAAGAAATTTTGTGAAAGAATTTACAAATTATTCAAGGAAGATGAAATCTTCAACAACTAGCCAAAAACCCAAAATGTTTTTCTTTTTTATCAACATAAATATTTAAATATGTTTAGTAATGTTTCTAATTGGGTTGGTGAATCTACAAACACCCTTATATCAAATTTTATAAGTAACTTATACTTTAAATACAATTACGAAAAAAAGATCATTCAAATGAAAATTATATATATATATATATATAGAGAATCATAAGAACTAATGCACGTCATAAAATAAAATAAATCAAAGGTTAATAAACGCTCTTTTGATTCTCACCTATATACTAGTTATCAATTGACTATTGCTTTTATAGAAATTGTATTATTGAATAAAAGTTATGTGACCAATAGCTCTTTAGGATATTATTAATAATTAATTATTTTTACAATTTTAGTTTTTAAAACATAAACATATAATGTCCGAGAACATAGCCACGAATTAATCAATTATAACCCCTTCCTATGCGACATTTAATCTCACGCTTGTTAGCGTCAGTGTGTTCATGATTCTAAACTCAATGATAATTGATTATATGAGAAAAACTTTATGTTTTCATATATATATTTTTTTCTAAAGTCATTTTCGTTGTAAGTAGTTATCCAAAATTTTGAAAAATAAATCTAGGAGCATATATGCTCTTAAAATGCATTTTAAACAGGGGTAGCGATGAAACAAGAATGATTAAATTTGAGGTTATCAATTTTATTATGCTAGTAAATAGGTGCAACTCTCAACACGTTTATATATCAAATAAAAAATAAATTTATAAGATCAACCCACCAACTCATATATGATCAATTAACCCATTTGTTGAAACACTTTTCAAGTATGTCCTAACACAAGTCACAACACATAAACCGAATAAGTAAGGGCATTTTTGGATATAACAAAAATTGATTTGATTAAGGTAAATTTTTTTAGGGTAGAAGAGGGTTGTGTCCTATCTAAGGGATTATTTGGTTCGGGTAAATTGCTCCCGGTTGTTCAATCATTTGATAATCAGAGTCATTATTTGATAAACCATGAGCGCTTTAGGGCAAAATTTCCCACTGCTGCCTCCCGTAGGAGTCTGGGTCACAACACATAAACCGAATTTACAAATTCATAAGTATAATCACTGATAAAACTGTTATATGAATGAACAGATGTAGATTTTCGAAATCTAGTGAACCGAGTACCTAAAGGAGCAAGCTTCACCTTTCTTTCCGATTCGTGTCACAGTGGTGGATTAATCGACAAAGAAAAAGAACAAATCGGGCCTTCGTCACTCCCACCAAATCCCATTTCAGCCACCAACATAACCAAATCCAAAACCATCCCTTTCAACTCAATTCTCCACACTCTGTCATCAAGAACACAAATAAACACACATGATATTGGCACGCATTTGCTCGAGCTCTTTGGATCCAGTGCAAGTCTTGGGTTCTTATTGTCATCACACGAGTTGGATTCGATCCCATCAATACATGAAGATGATGGGATTCTGTTAAGTGGGTGTCAAGCAAATGAGACTTCTGCAGATATGAATCCTCAAGAACCCGGAGGGAAAGCTTATGGTGCTTTCAGTAACGCGGTTCAGATTGTTTTGAAAGACAACCCTGATGATTTGAGCAACAAAGATGTGGTGTTCATGGCTAGAAATGTGTTGCAGAAGCAAGGGTTTCAGCAACACCCTTGTCTTTACAGCAGTGATGATCATGCAGGCTCAACATTCTTGAAATAAATTTGATTTGTTTTCATTATTTGAAGTTTCTATTTATGGGTTGTATTGATTGGTGTAATAAGAAATGAAAATGTATAACTCTTTATTAAACAAATGACATAAATTAAAACATATAAAAGAGGATTTATGTAATAACTCATAGAAATGAAGTACTACAAGTAAAAAAATACATGGTGGCTACTGTTTGTTCTTCACTGCTTAAAAAGACCTGCAAGCTCACCCTTCTCATGCATAGAAGACAATATATCACACCCTCCAACCAATTCACCATTCACAAAAACTTGTGGAAAAGTAGGCCAATTACTATACTTCTTAAGGGTCTCCCTCAATCCACCATTATGTTCTTCATCCAAAACATCCACACTCTCATAATCCGCGCCTACCGAGTCCAAAATCCCAACCACCCGCTGTGAGAAACCGCATTGTGGAGCACTTCTTGACCCCTTGATGAAAGCCACCACCTTGTTTTCTTTGACCATACGGTCTATTAGTTCTTCTAGAGGAACGGTTAGTTGTGTGTTTCGGCCTGGTGTTATCCTTAAATCGGCCTTCTTCTTGGGCGGTTGGCGGACCCATGTGGTGTTCCCTTTTTCGTTGCCAGGTGGCACTTTCCCGGTGACTTCTATGTGTTCTTCCATCCATGATTTCCATGCTTCGGTTAATGCTGTTCTATCTGGATTATCCACCACTCCAACCTATCACAATTATTTTTCAAAAAAAGTTGCCTTGATCATGAAGTTTCATTGATCAAACAATCAAAATAAAGACTTTTGCTTCCAGGTTCTGTTATCTTTTCATCATTTGTATATTGTTATATCTTAGCAGCACGATTAGTCAACTTTTAAAAGACAGAGGAGTAGTTAGCACTTGAGTCACTCCATCAAAGATCTTAGTTTCAAATCGATCTTCCAGTACTTCTCTACATTTACCCCTTGAAAGCTGCATGCCCATCGCAAGCTTTTTTTTATTACCCGATCCCATGGGTTAGCAGCAAGGCCAATCGGGGCCTGTCTTGATTTAAAAAGTCAAGCATAAAGTGACATAAGACAAGGGTTCTTAAGCTTTACAATGTGTAAGGCAAGGACTGTTCATGAAGCGTCAGTGGGGCGTGCTATTTAGGCAAAAAAGCAGCATAAGACGCAAGCTTAAGGCTGAAACACGCTTTTAGCACAAAGTTTGGATTTGTGCTTTATACAACTGCCTTTATAAGTTGTGCATATTTGTTATTAGATTTTATACAAAATTAATGTGTTTTCTGTTTTATATATGGCTTACAAATAGTCAAATACTAAGAGATTTTAGAAAATATGTTCACCGCGTACAAAAAGCTATGTGCTTTTTTGCCACACGCCATGGCCGAAGACCCTATTGCCCCGGTTTGGCACATGCATTTTAGAACAAATGGGCCATGTGTTTTCTGGGAATGGGTTCTCATGATTACCACAAAAATGGTATGGTTAGTTACATTGAGACACCAATCATGATTTGGGATTATTTTTAATTTGGACAAGTCACAGGTGAAGACTGAAGACCAGGATGCATGACCAGACCAGAAAAGCCCTCAACTTGAACATTATAATGCACTTCAAGAGTTCCTTCATACGTAGTACCAATCTTGTTCTAAAGATAACATAAAGTGAGACTTGTAACAACAGAAAAATCGATTCCTAGAAATCAGTTAATGGTTTGATTTTATAAGTCAAAATCATCTATTCTCTGCAGTTATACAATCAAATTAACATTTGGCACTTTGGCAGCTTCAATCATGGGGTAAATTACCATCAACAGTATAAACATAACCAACAAAACATAATTCAATTTGTTCCTGTGTTTCAAAATTAATGTCTACTGGCCAAAATTCATGACAATTAGTATCGTGCAAGTGCAGATATGGGGGAAAATTGCATCTATGATTTCATAAAAAGAACGTTTATTGATATTTTGGGTAAACTGAAGTATGTTACCTTGACGGAACCACAAAGCTCCGGTACCGATTTCTGGTGAAATAGAATGCTCGCCTGAATGTTTCGTGACAAACCGACAAACTGCAAATCGCCATTGGTATCATAGACGGCGTAAACACCGGAAGCCGACGGGAACACCGCGGAAACATCGCCGGATGCGGAGGAACGGGGACAATTTCCGATTCAGACAGCTTTCCGATGGCAGAAACGAAGAGATTCAAATAACGACGACGGTTTATGATTGTGTGGGTGGATTTAAGGGGGATTGAGGAAGGGAATGAAAAGGACGGAGTTTTGATTTGGGTAGAGTGACAATTTAGGGTTTTAGAGGGGGAGGAGGTACGATAGAGGGAGATGAAGAGCGGCCGGAGATAAGAGGTGGTGGTGTGGGATGGTGGTGAGAGGTTCATCGCCGCCATTGATGAGAGAAAGTGATGTGCTTCAATGATGAGTGATGACGGAAATCATAAATCATTTGACCCTATCAACCCAAAAAAAAAAAATTGTTATACGTAACAAGTCTATACTTTATAACAAAAAAAGTAGCTATTTGTTACTTATTATCTTCTTACATCACTATTGTCACTTGTAACATTCTTACATAACTATTGTGACTTGTCAAATCCCTATCAATACACTTAATTGTCTCTCATATTAAATAAATATATTATATCTCTTATTAAATAAAGAGTTAAATGTCATTTTAGTCCTTGTGGTTTGACAACTTTTGCCATTTTAATTCCTGTGGTTTGAATTTTGTCATTTTGGTCATTATGGTTTCATTTTATTGTCATTTTCATCTCTATGATTTACATTTTATTGTCATTTTATTCCAATTAAATTTAAAATTTTGACTAAAACGGCAAAATTTATCAAACCATAAGGATGAAAATGACAATAAAATGAAACCATAGTGACCAAAATGGCAAAATTCAAACCACATGGACTAAAATGGCAAAAATTGTCAAACCACAAGGACTAAAATGACATTTAACTGTTAAATAAATTATTTATCTTATTAAATAATTATAAACTAATAATTAATATATTATTTATTTTTTTATTATAAAACACACTTCAATTTTTTTAAAAAATACGAAATTTTCTAAAATCAAAATTCTTTAAAGTAAGAAATATTTTATTTAAAAAAAAATTGTGTGAAAACCAAGTTATCTTAAAAAATATAAAATATACTATAAAAGGAGTTTTTAAGCAATGAGATTTTTATAAATAAATAACGTTTTTTAATATATTTAAAAACTGAACTAATAAAAATGATAGAGAAAGTTACACTTTTAATCTGTTATGCTTAACGTTATTTTCAAATTGGGTCGTTTAACTTTTTAATTACGAAAATTATATTTTATATTATTGATTTATAAAAGTTAGTTTTTAATATAATATTAACTGAAGATTTTAACATTAGTTATTTTAAAGATATCAATTGTTAGACATTAAAATGTCATATATTATTTGTATAGTGATTAAAATTTTAAATTATTTTTTTATCACTTAAAATATTTATTAATATGTGAATTAATCATTTTATATCAAAACACTGTTTTATAATAGCTAAGTATTTAATATTTTTTTATTATACCCATGTAATACACGGGATAATAAACTATTAAGTTTATATGACTATATAAGTGTTATTTGATACATTCAACTTTTTTCCTAAAGAACTCTATACATGTTATATATGTGTATACGAGACGTATATCTTCTACTGACACATAATGATTTGACAATAATTGGTCTTGTATTTGTTTCCTACATAACCTATGCGAGGCATATAAACGTATACGAGACGTATATAAGTTCAATCATTCACAATAACAAATTCTGTTATTGTCACACCTTTCACAATTTCGACACATCTTGTATAGGTCTATAAGAGTCATATAAAAAGGGTCAAAAGTGTTAAATGAGTGCAAAAATAATAGAACCCCTACAATAAATAAATAAATTAGGCCTAATGAGTTCAAAAGTATTTCATGACACAACAATCAATCAATCAATCAACGTACTCAGTATATCCCGTCATTAGCATGCTAAGGCAGAGTCTGAGGAGGGTGAGATGTAGATAGCCTTACCTCTGCTTCCAGTGAGACCCTCGGCTCATGATGCTTGATCAACCGTCCGAAATGATTTTAACGTTATTTTCACTGAATAAGTAAAATAACGTTAAAATTAGTGCAATTTTACTTTTGTCCCTCAAGAGCTGTCGACACATATATACATTATATGTGCGCACCGCTAACGGGGCGTTTATTTCATGACACAACAATAAAAAATAAAATCAGTCCCACACCAGTGACCAGTTGGAATAAAAGTATAAAACTACGAATAAACAAGTTCTCTCCATGGCTTTTTCACTGCTCAATACCGCCTGTTCTTCCCTCAGATACTCCAATGCCACCGCTAACCGTCGCCGGAATCTACCGCCGGCAACATTCATTGCGCATTCTCCTTCTCGTAAAATCTTTCCAACTTTCAGATGATCTATATGTATTGCTGTTTGAGAATCGTTTAATTTTGATTGAATTGACAGGTACAAGGCTAACAATAAGAGCAATGGAGACAGATGCAAATGAAGGTTAGTTGGGGCTTTAATTTCGTTTTACTTAATGCTTCACTGCTTTGGCCAAACATGGCGGTAATTGCTGCGCAGAAGTTTGAAATTCGTATTAGTTTTTGATGTTGGAAACTGACTTGACACCCAAATTCAGAGTGCATGAATGAATTTTTGATTGTTTAGCAGTTAAATCCAATGTAGCAGAGAAGGCGCCGGCTGCCAATGGATCAGGTTTTAATCAAATTCTTGGCATCAAAGGGGCAAAGCAAGAATCTGTTAAGTTATTTATTTATTTATTTATTTATTTATTTATTTTTTGTGATTCATGCATTATGAGATTTGAATAATACATATTTGATTACTATCCATGTAGAAGGGGCCGATCAAGCAAAGATTGATTTTCTGTTTCTTTTGCCCAAACTAGAAACTGATTGGATTTGAACAGCCTGAATCTGTGCTTAGACCTAAAATAAACTCTTTTTTGAAGTTCTCAATTTGAATATATCTACACATTAGGATACATTAGTTCCATTTGAACTCTTGATCTAAAATCATATATGCATCAAACATGCACTGGATGAAAACCATTTTTTGTTTTGGTATAATTCCTAGATTTCAAGATAATGGCTAAATAAATAGGAAGTTTATTGATAGTTGATCTATTCACGGGATACAAGGTTGTAAATCTACTATTTATATGAAAATTTTGATTAGGAGTTAATTTGGGCTTGAAACGGTTTAGCTGACAAAAGCGAGTGAACTTATTTTGGATCTTAACAAAAGCACGTTTTGGTTTTTTGGACAGGATATATGGAAGATACGCGTTCAACTTACAAAACCTGTTACTTGGCCTCCACTAATTTGGGGAGTTGTCTGTGGAGCTGCTGCTTCTGGTACAATAAACTTTTTTAGCATTTTGATTTCCACTCTTTTTGAGATAAAAATTTCTTGAAGGCGTCTCACAAGCCACATTGGCATAAAAACATGTCATCCTGATTAAACCTGACTTGATGTTTTAAATTGAACATAGGACATTTGTGTATAAAACCTATGAATTAGTTCAACTCATGGGACCCACAAGATCAAATGAGGGCATTCAAATGCTTTCACTACTGCATTCTATTATGTATATTTATAGCTATGGTTTCTAATACAAGTGTTTGCATTGTAGGTAACTTCCAGTGGACTGTGGAAGATGTTGCCAAATCAATAGTTTGCATGTTGATGTCTGGTCCATTTTTAACCGGTTACACACAGGTAAACCTCTCACGATCATTAGATTACAATTTCCCAATTTCAACCTCATGGTGATACTTACTAAACTTCATCTTGCTATTTTAATTTTAAAGACAATCAATGATTGGTACGATAGAGAAATTGATGCTATTAATGAACCTTACCGTCCAATTCCTTCGGGAGCAATATCTGAAAATGAGGTTAGTTTTGTAATTCTTGCTGTAAGTTGTAGAATTTTCTTCTTTCTATTAAGGGTGTCTCAATTGGTTATGTTCTAACCCTTCAGGTGATTACTCAAATTTGGGTGCTTCTATTAGGAGGCCTTGGATTGGCTGGTATATTGGATGTATGGGTATGTCTTGTCATTTGACCTCATTTTTGTTTTTGAGTTTAGCATCACTTGCTTAGGTTCATTTATTTTTTCAGGCAGAACATGACTTCCCTACAATATTCTATCTTGCTTTGGGTGGATCATTTATATCTTATATCTACTCAGCTCCACCTTTAAAGGTGAATTCTTCTTCATTTCCATCCTTTTGAAAGTGGTTAGGTGATTTTGAATAATTAGAATCAAAAAAAGAATTGTAACAAGATAGTGTTAGAATGTGCATTTCCTGTATACAATTGTAATACTCTGATAATCAATCGATTATGCATTTTACAAACCCTAATTGATTAAGAAACTAGTACATAAAATAACCAAATAGGATATTCTTGTGAAAAAAGGAAAAGGATACATGTCATGTGAGAATGGAGTAAAATGTACAAGTCTCTTTAATAGGTTAAAAGAAGGGACAATATGGTAATTCAACCTACATTGGGAATGATATTTTGATGCATTGGTTTTAAAGCACAAAAAATGCCTATAACAATATTCCTTGTTTTGTTGTAGCTAAAACAGAATGGATGGATTGGCAATTTTGCACTAGGAGCAAGCTATATTAGCTTACCATGGTTTGTTTTTATATTCCTTATTACTTCCTGTTCTGATCATGTTTATTAAGTAATCTGTGTTCTTAGTTTTCCGATATCCTTTTCATGCACATGTTTGACTACTTTGAGTCACACCTTAAAGAACTTACTCAACATTTTAACGTTATCTGAACCCTTTTAGAAGATGCTTTAAATTTTCATATATTATCACAGGTGGGCTGGTCAAGCATTGTTTGGAACCCTTACACCTGATATAGTAGTTCTCACATTATTATACAGCATAGCTGGGGTATGTACTGCATTAACATATTCTGTTACACTATATCACTTAATAATTTTGATATTGGCTTACGTGATTGCACTGTTTTGTCATAATTAAAGGGTATTTTAGGCATTTAGTAAATAGTCAAACACTTGTACTAAATCCATGCTTGGATTAAAAATATTGCATTTTTTACATGCTTGATAAAAATCAGCCATAATTAACCTTTTTTTTTTTGCTGTTACCCTTGAAATTGAAGCTTGGTATTGCAATAGTAAACGACTTCAAAAGCGTTGAAGGAGACAAAAAAATGGGGCTTCAGGTAAACTTTCTTTGGCATTGTTATACGAGTATGCTGACTTTTATAAATTACAATGATTTTGGTTTTTGTGTGTGATGCAAATTTGAAAGTCCCTTCCGGTGGCTTTTGGTGAAGAAACAGCTAAATGGATATGTGTTGGTGCCATAGACATAACTCAACTCTCTGTAGCAGGTTTTGACCATTCTTTGTATTTTGATAATTTAAGTTACAACAATGTTCACCTTACATGCTACAATCCTTGCATCCAGTAGTTGAGTGTGTGTGTGTGTATTATTAACTCAACTATGTTTTGTTTGTTTATGGAAGAAGTACTTATAATGCATCAAAAGTTTGTAGTTCTTTATTTATTCATGATCACTGTAATTCTGCTGACTTTTAAGGTCAAACATTTAATATTTTGCATGCTTTCAATTGATATAATACGAAAACAGCAGAAACATTCTTCTAATTTCAAAGTACTAATTCAAACTACTCATAATTTATTTTAATTTAATCAAGAGATTATGCCCTTCATACATATTATTGAAAATGTTGAAATATATAATCTTTGTGCTTTATGTAATATGCGTTTTGGATGCAGGTTACCTTTTAGGAGCTGGTAAACCATACTATGCTGCAGCACTTCTCGGTTTAATTGCCCCACAAGTCTTTTTTCAGGTAACGAAAATTCCTTGCACAATGCTCCTCTCACATCAATGACCATATACTATTAAAATACCCCAAATGGGTGTGCACAAATTTTTAATTTATAACAATGTCACTTGGTAAATTATTAATTTTTGTTTGGAAATTTGCAAGAGAACGAGCTTTTGAACTAGAGGTGCGCAAATCAGGTTTTTTTGGAACTGGTTCCAGTTCCGGTGAACAAAGTCAATACCCGGTTCCGGTTCGGGTACAGGTGGAACCAGTTCCGGTTTTCCCGGTTCCGGTTTTAATTTGTCTAAAAAACTGGACTCGTTTGTACCCATCGGTTCGGGTATGACGGGTTCCGGGTCTGGTTTTTTTGCCCACCTCTATTTTGAACACTCGATGGAAAATTTTCCAATTCTTACAGGATGCAAGGTGGAATAAATCGAGTTTTCAACTAGAATTAGGTTGCAATATTTACTACAACAACAAGCATACTCAGTAAAAATCCCACTTAGAGTAGGGTCTAGAGGGAAGGATAGAGACAAACCTTACTCCTATCCCAGTTGGGATAGAGAGGCTGTTCCGAAGTAGTCCCCGGCTCAAAGTTATCGTTTGAGGCTAATCATCCCCACGCTTTTAACGACTATTTTCACAAAATATGTAAAATAACGTTAAAATTAGTGCAATTTTACTTTTGTTCCTTGAGGGCTCACACGTATACGCATTTATATGCGTGCACCACAAATAGGGCGTCTGATAAAGCTTGAAGATGCATATAATTTTTGAAACAAAATTTTGCTTTTGGCTGCAGTTCAAATACTTCCTCAAAGATCCATTTAAATATGATGTCAAGTATCAGGTATGTCTTACCATGAATCATTTTATCAACTATCACAAAAAGAAGGGAAAAAAAGAAAGAAAAAAAAGAGAGAGAGTTACCCTTTGACTTGTAAGGTCAAACCCATCACTTATGAATTTCATAATTCTTATGGATTGATACAGACTTAAAACAATATCTACATTTTTGCTATGTTGTTAAAATATCATTCTCAAAGTTGTCATTAGTTTGAAGGTTATATGATGATTTTGATGATAATTTACTTAAAGCTTTGGATCTAAGCTGACCATTTCTTTCATTTCAGGCTAGTGCACAACCATTTCTGATTCTTGGTCTTCTGGTTACTGCCTTGGCTACTAGTCACTAATATACAATTTAAAAAGGGCAGGATAAGGTGTGCGATATCGATCACGAAGGCCAAAACCCCAAGAAAGGTTGACAGTTTTGTAGCATCATTTTCATGTTTCTCCCAGTGTGTTCTAGGTGTTATTATTGTTGTAGTTTCTCTGTTTCTATAGGAATTTGTGTTTTTGATGTTCCATAAGAGGATAATTTTTGAAGATTGGTGCTCTCACAATCAGATTACGAACTCAGAAAAAACAAAACTTTATTGAATCAAATTGAGGTACAAAATAACCTAAAACCTTAACCCCTATTTATAAGAAACAAAACACAAAAAATCAAAACTCTATCCCTAAAAACACTCCAACTAAACAATTTTATCCAATAGTTTATCTAACCTTAAACTTTAAAACTCAATTAAGATAAACCAAAACAATTTAAAACAAACTTTCTACTTTAACCCCTTAACTATTTAATAATTACAAGATTAAATCCAACAATCACCCCCCTAATCTTGTAATTCTTGATGTGGCTCTCTCTAGAACACAAAGTTCTTTTCAGCAACAACTTCTTGCATACTCCTTTTGCCTTCTCTTGTTTCCTTGAACAACCACACACAGCAAAACAACCAAGAAAGTTACTTCTTGTTTACCCACACAGGTATCTTCACACAGATTGCTCCACACAGGTTCTCTTACTCAGCCCACACAGGTTCTAATCACTCCCACACAGGTCTGCTTCAGCCCACACAGGTTCGGTAACTCCCACACAGGTCCTTATTACTCCCACACAGGTTGTTCTCATGTACTGTTTCACACAGCACCAAGGGTCCCTTACTTTTCTGTTTTGATTCGCCAAAACTGCAGCAACACAAAACACAATCTTTTTTCACACAGATCAGCCCAGAATGTGATCAATCTATCACAGATTGATGATTTTTTTTCCCACGGTATCACACCTCATCGCCTAAATCACACAGGGTTTATCACAGCTTGATCTTGAAGCCTTCACATAACTCGAGCACCTCTTCTCAGTCCTCACAGTTGCTTGTATCGGACTATCACAGCCCTCCACCCTCGTTTAAACCTATCACAGGTAATATATAACACAATTGAAGCCCTCACAGCTCCCCCTCTCCTGAATCACACAGGATTGTGTTTAATTGAAGCTCTCACAGCTTTCGATCAGCCTTATCCAGCCCTCACAGCCTTCGATCAGCCTTATCTAGCCCTCACAGCCTTCGATCAGCCTTATCCAGCCCTTCAGATATTACGAACCAGTCACAAGTTCATATCACAGCCTTCTTTGATTAAGCCGACTCCTTTGAACCACACAGGTTCTTGGTCAGCCTCTTGAATTACCAATTTTTTTCAATCCAACCTGTTACCTCCTTTTTTTCGGTGTCTGCTAGCAACAACAGCAGCCAAGAGGCTGCTGCCTTCTCGCCTCCAACTCACGACCCTCAAACGGCAGAGACTAGCTCTGATACCAATTGAAGATTGGTGCTCTCACAATCAGATTACGAACTCAGAAAAAACAAAACTTTATTGAATCAAATTGAGTTACAAAATAACCTAAAACCTTAACCCTTATTTATAAGAAACAAAACACAAAAAATCAAAACTCTATCCCTAAAAACACTCCAACTAAACAATTTTATCCAATAGTTTATCTAACCTTAAACTTTAAAACTCAATTAAGATAAACCAAAACAATTTAAAACAAACTTTCTACTTTAACCCCTTAACTATTTAATAATTACAAGATTAAATCCAACAATTTTTGTAGAAAATATAGCATTATTTTGTGAAATCATAAATGCCAATTCATGCTTCCCTGCTAATATTTTCTTGACAGACAAATTGAAAATTTGATGATGGTTTCGTTTTTGACTAGTTAGGTTACAAGCTCCATTTGCGGTACATGCATATAATATAAATGTGTGTCGGCCTTAAAGAGGCAAAAGTAAAATTGCATTAATTTTGAACGTTATGTTACTTAATTTTTTTGAAAATAACGTTAAAAGCGTTGGTTAGGTCTGTTAATGAGGCATCATGAGCCGGAGGTCTCATTGGAAGCAGTCTCTCTATTCCTACGAGATAGAGGCAATGTTGTCTTCATCTTACCCTACTCAGATTCTACCTTAACTTAGTTCCATCTGTTTAGTGTACCCTGAGAAATTAATGTTTATACACACGAGCAAATACAACAAAAATGCCTTTACTTCAAAAACATGCATCATTACATCATTTAGTTTGGTTGCAACCATCACATATACTTCATAATTTGCTTCCTATTACTTCAATGTTTTTATGTCGATTAATACTTATTAAGCTATTCAGTTAGTAATTTTATTTTATTTTTTTCTTTAACAGATTGCACACCCACCCACTTGTATTACTCCTAAGCTATACCTTTTTCCTAAAGTATATATTTTTTTTCCATAATTTGCTTATTTAACGCGACCTGTTACAGATGACTATACTTTTAATATAATGTATATGGGTTACATCTGACTATATTAGGCGCAACTGTTTCCAAATACACTCCATGGATTAGTTTCTTAAATTTTAAATGGTAGTATCTCTGTATCTTTTTACTTGAGATGATGTTAAACTTGATTGCATGTAACATTGTCCTTTGATGTTACCTTGCATTTTTCTCTAATCATATACAAAAACAAGGGTTATTGTTGGGGATAATGTGAAGTATAGTGATAGATTTACACGTGCAAAATAATCTTTTTCTAAAATATTTATTTGAAATAAAATAAAATAGATTGTTCAAATATGTTTTATAAAAAAAAATATTAAAATAGAACTTATACTGTAATTGTAATATTTACCATATGTTATGTTAAACTAAATAGGCTCTTTTCCTAAAAAATCTAAGAAAAATCATGAGTCATTAGATCATTAGACCATCAACGGTCATAAAAGGGCATTTGTCCTTATGGTATATATGTGTATTAATGTATTACTCTTTAAAAGTCTTATTGCGGGAAAAAAAAAGTGAAAAAAAACTGTTCAAAAAAATTAATAAATGGTTGTGATTAAATCAAATAGTAATGGTTACTTTTGTTGATTTTTTATCAAATTCATCCACCTTCATTAAACATTTATAACATTTATAACTTTTACATACTAAATTATTTTTCGAAAAAAAATATGTCATAAAAACGAGTATTTTTTTATCTTCAAAATGAGGATAATGTTGGTAGAGAAAAAAATTATTTTTTCAGTTCATTATGTTTTTTGTACAGACTACAGACCATTGCATCTTTTGTGTTTTTTGCTTAATGTTGTGTTTTCCTGAATTATTAAAGACAAAATGATGTTGAAAAATGCATAATGTTAAGAAAAGATGACACAATAACGAGTATGAATGACACAATGAATTTTAAAAAAAGACACAACGACCTGTAATACTAAATACAATTATCTGTAAGAAAAACACAAAAAAGATGATTACACACAAACATTTAAGAAAGACACAATGACGATAATTAGACAAAATGAACAGAAAAAATTTCATTTCTTATAGCAATACTATATTCATTTTAAAGATAAAAAATGCTTGTTTTTATGATATATTTTTAAAAAAATAATATCGTATGTAAAAGTTATGAACGGTAAAAAAATGTGGGGAAAAGTGATCATGACTAAACTATCCTTCAGCAATTTTTTTCTCTAAAAATTTGTATTTTTCAGCAACTTTTTTCTTTAAAAATTTGTATTTTTCCTTTTTAAATCTGATCTCATAGATCTAATGGTGAATAATCATTTTAAAAATTTTTAGGATAAGATTACTATTTAGTGGAAACTAACCCTATAATAAGGGTGTTTATACTACCAATTGATTTGTATTTTTATTCTCTTGGAACTACTTTATGTAAAAGAATGGGAATCAAATAACACTATTGTTTATTTTAATTTTCTTAAAACTATTTGCTTCCAAGCTTACACTATATATTGATTCTTCTTTATTGGTCAGCTCATTAGCTAGTTAGACAAAATTCTACCAAATGCTTGTTGCCTAAAGAGGCAACAACTCATCAATGACTTGCATCAAGGTTCTTACTTATTAATTGAGTATCATGAGAGGAATGAATAAATCCATGAGTAGAGTACTTCATAAAAGTAGCTTTCAAAGTAAGTTATTTAGTGGGTATGTATGAGACAAATAAAAATTAAACAATACACACACATATATATTATATGAAAATTCAATGTTATAGATAAAACTTTTAAACACTATCGGATTGTCAATTTGAAATCTTGAAAATAAATATGTAATCCACATTAAACCATATTTTTTTATTCAAATCCAAATTTTTTATTCAATTTAATGTGAATTACATATTTATTTTCAGGATTTCAAATAAACGGTCTAGATTTGGGTTAAAGGCTTTTCTTTATAAAATCAGGTTTTCACATAATATCATAGCATTATCTTTATTCTTATTGATCTATTTTCTTTTATGTGAAACAATCATTTTGCACACAATATATACATCATTCATACCATGTCTTTTTTAGACACGTGACATTCTTTTTAAAGTTTATGCATAATTTCATTTGTACTTATACCAACGTGACCTTATTTTACCAGGTCGATTATTCTTAGACCCAAAACACTGAGGTCAAACATCCAATTTGATGACGGGAGTAGGTACATCTCCCTAGCCGAGCTAAGGGACATCCCAACCATTGTTCAGCTCGGATAACGGTAAGCACAGCCAAGTTTACCCGAACCGTCAACAACATGAGTAAACCTGGAAAGAACATTATGACCACTGGGTAAAAGGAGTGGTCATACAAATGAGGAAGGTCTGCAAAGTATTTCCACATAGAAAGTAGCAATCAACCCCTCTCATGAAAGTTCCTGCAAAAGTGTCACTGCAGGATTAGCAGGACATGACTACTTCTTGACAAGATTGAGACAATTTGGTGATAAGTCAAACATTAACACCAAATTGGAAGTATTACCCTAATCAAGGCCTGAGAAGAAGATTCAAGAAAGAGAATGTCCAAAAGAAGAAGAAGCTGACCTGGCTGAGCCAGAGTCCAGCTGCTATAAAAGGAGGACTTAGAAACTTAGGAAAGGGAAGAGATTTCTCTCTATCTAACACACTCTTCTTCCTGAAGCTTATACATACATAACATATTTCTTAAAGAGACTCTCATGAGTCTTACTACTTATTTCCATATACTTGTTTACATATCTATGTCTTATATGTCTGATTATCTCATATAGATTACTGACTTGAGCGTCGGAGTGCCCTCGGGGATATTCCCCACGGGCCCTCTAACGTAGATCTTCTATGTTGTTGCAGCTAGGATCCATGCTTGGGATAGCTAAGCTCGGTCCAACCCGACGTCAAGACTCGGCTCGGATTTGGTTGTAGTAACATTTGGCGCCCACCGTGGGGCACGAAACATCTGATCTCGTGTTCTACTTCAATGAACGAATCTTCATCTACTTCTAATATTTGCAAAAAGATAACACCTTGTGTTTTTCTACTAAGAGTCGTATCTCCTTCATACTTATGTTCTTATCAATTTTTGTAGGCTGGCTCAACTGGAAGTCAAGAGGAAAGCCATACCTGAAACTACAAAAAAAAAAGAAAAAGAAAAAGAAAAGAAAAAGAAAAAATGTTGCAAGTTGCTCCATATTATGCAAAAGCATTTCTCACGATTTGCTATGTTGTTCTTGTCTAGCAGGTTCTTGTTTGGAACATCAAAAGTTGATTTAGTAAAGATATTGGTACAAGTCATTCAGCTACTTTTCTGACATTTAAAAGGCTGAAAAGCTAAAAGGTAAAAAAGTTAAACTTTATGAAATAAAAGTTAACTTTATCTAAAAAGAAAAAAATAATAATAACTTTTGTTAGGAGCTCACTATTCAAGTTGCTTTTGTTTCTCAAAATACACGTTATTTTGTTTAAAAAAAAGGTATTGTCATGACATTTTTTTTTAGCAGCAAAGCTGCACTTTAACAAAGGAAAGTTGCTTGTACATACATGCAGGAAACTTTTAGGACAAAAGTAATGTCATAGCTATGAATAGCTATCCAAGAAAACTATTAAAGCTTTTACTTTTACTGATAATGTACAACATCATGCATTGAGAATATATTTATATAGTTCGTCATCTGAAGCTCAGCTATTTAGCAATGATATCAGAAATCTTTACCAGAGAATAGTTTACCAAGACTATTGTAAACCTCAATATTCATTAAATAAAAAAAAAGAAAAAAAAAACAAAAAGAAGAAGAAGAAGAAATGAAGCCAACAAAGATAAGTTCTTTGTTTAGACCTGCAAAGTGCAGGAAACTTTTCTGACACAATAAAGCTGTCATGGCTAAGAGTAGTCATTCAGCAAAGCTTTTGACATATTTTTATTTTTTCTGTCAAAGTATAGCATGTACCTTCCTATATTATGGCTTGTCATTTCATCATAGATATTGACATGAACTTTACCTTTATACAACGTGCAATAACAATGTTTGTTTTTATACCTTTTCATCTGAATCCCAGCTATTTAGTAGCAAGGTAAGGAAGTTGTATCAGCACAGCTTATCAGAGCCAACACAAGTTTTGTCACGGCTAAGTTTTGTCACGGCTAAGAGTAGTCATTCTGCAAAACTATTAATATGTTTTATTTAAACTTTAGTGACAATGTGCAGGGCATGGCTTATCAGAACCACTGAAAATACAATATTCGGTCAAAATAAAAGCAGAGATACCATTAGGCAGAGCATTTACCACTGCTTAACTCAGCAAGTACCCGGCTAGGCTTGGCTGAACCACAAGTAACTATGTTTAACAAGAGCTCAAGAGGCTTGGCCAAGCCACCCTTCATGAAAACTGCTACGGTTATCTTGCTTGTAAAGACAAGATCTCCTTACTTTGAAATGTGTCAAATCACTTTCTTAGCAAGACATCAAAGTCACCTAACGTGATGGCATGGCTTCATTCTTACAAAGGAACTCAATTTATATTGCTTTACAAAGGCTAAAGTCGCTTTGCTTGCACCACGCAATGCTACATTGCCTTGGCTGAAGTCACTCTACTTTACAGAAGGCAATGTTATATTTCCCACAAAGAGCTAAAAAAGTTAACTTACTCGCCAAAGAACACAAAATACATTTTATCCTTGATATGGATAAACTCAAATTGTTCCCGTTTAATAGGAACTCATGTTTCCTTGCCTAATGGAAGGAAAGATCATATCTCCATGAAAGAAGTCGAATCATCATACATGACAAGTATCTACATCAACATTCAGGTCACCTAGTCTTGCTAATGACAAGTTTTCTGTTTAGCCATGGCTCTCTCACAAACATGTCACATAAACGTGACATAAAACTTCACCGTACGTGCTAAGCTTACCAAGGCAGATTTCTAATAAATAAAGGCAAAATTCCTCCAGAAATAAGAATAACAAAGACACATGTTGGCTAAATCACATCTCAGCCTTGGCTGAGCGTTGCAAATTAGCCTAGCTAAATTTACCTATAGCGTGGGGGTTAATACTCATATCTCGACTAAACATACCAAGTCAGCTCGGCTAAAAATATTCATGACTGGGAACAGAATAATTTTTATCCTGGCTAAAGCGCAACAAGGAGGCCTGGCTATAACGCAGTTTATCCGAAATACAGCCACGCAAAAGCACATGACGACGTGTTACTTTTGTTGAACAAGAAGATCAAATAATATGGCATGGCCTAAGTCATATAACTTGGAATTACTCCAAACTTCCTTACTTTTAAAAAGTACCAAGGTTGTCCCATCTGATAAAAAGCAACTTGCTTTGACAAAAACAACTTGCTTTGACAAAAGCAAGACACCTTCACCTTGACTTGCAAATCGCATGAGGTAGTTTGGCTGCTAAACACCAACGTCGGTTACCTGGCACGGCGGAATCCGACCTAGATTAGATTACGCTCATGCTATATTGTTTGATAAAATCTCGAGTCACTTTGCCTAGAAAAGGCAAAGATATCTTAAAATTTTGACATTCCCATCTTGCATGGAGGTGAAGAAGACATACATAACTTATATCCACCTTGAAATTATTTTGTTCATAATTACCTTGCTACAACATTTCAACCAAGGTTGATATTAAGGCAAGGACCAATGATCATACTTATGAGTATTGGGTATAGGAACTTCCAGTTCTATCATCCTTACCTAGAAAAGTTCATCAGAATAAACTCATGATAAGTTCAACACTACTAATGCTATCTTAGTAGTATTAAACTGGGGGCTAGCACGATATAATACCCCTAAAGTCAAACTGATTACGGTGACAAATATTTCATGATATGAAAGAAACGTCATCATGACAATACAATACATTTATTCTTAACGAGTTACAGGCTTGTCCTTCTAATATAAAGGGTGAGCACCTCATAATGAAGCTCCATGGGGTCCGGCCTTGACCTACCCATGTAAAGGGTGAGCACCTGTTACAATACTGCTCCGTGGGATCCGGCCTTGACCTACCCATGTAAAGGGTGAGCACCTGTTACAATACTGCTCCGTGGGATCCGGCCTTGACCTACCCATGTAAAGGGTGAGCACCTGTTACAATACTGCTCCGTGGGATCCGGCCTTGACCTACTCACGTAAAATAACGCGCGTAAATACAAAACTGTCAAAATTAGACAAACTATAGCATAATCAAATGCTTGGCAACAATCTCTAGCTAAGAGTGCCTCTTATCAAAGGTAGTTCGTAAGTACTCCAACATACCGAAGTATCCGGTTAAGTAAATTGCATTTTCTCCGGTTGATAAGGTGTTATGGAAAACTTGCCCTCTTACTTGGGCGCATATAGCAAGAATTGTATCTACGAATACGACAATTAAATACTGCTTTCAATGTCAAGAAAGCCTTATGCTAGGGGAGGTTTTGTCAAAATTCTTTCCTTCCGTAGCTTTAAGTATCTACTCATTGTCATGGGATTTTCGAGACAAGATACGATCATAAGGTCAAACAATGGCATGTAGTAAAGCTAACCTTATGTCATGCCTTTAATCATTTTCCATATCCTTGGTTACTACCGACATGGTAAGGATCAATTGATAAAACACATATACTGCATGTAGTGCCAAACTTATCACAGCCAAAACTTGTCACGGCTAAATATGTCACGGCCAAACGTGGAAACGCCAAACTTATCACAGCCAAAACTTGTCACGGCTAAACATGTCACGGCCAAACGTGTAAATACCAAACTTATCATAGCCAAAACTTGTCACGGCTAAACATGTCACGGCCGAACGTGTAAATGCCAAACTTGTCACAGCCAAAGCTTATCACAGCTAAACATGTCACGGCCAAACGTGTTAGTTCCATACGTGTCACGACCAAAACTTATCACAGCCAAAACTTATCACAGCCAAAAATTGTCACGGTCAAAAGTGACACAACAAAAAATGTCATGGCCAAACTTTTCCTGACTAGTACATGGCACGGCCAAATGCGTCATAGCCAAATATGTCTTGGTAAAAAAATTGATGATCATATTTGATCTAACCAATCCTTGCTAGGAAAAAACAGTCTTGGACTAATAGACATCAGGTGAAAAGACAAAAACTCCACCTAATGACGTATCATGAGGTCTAGCTTACCTTCGTTTTTGCTGAAGGGACAAAAACCTTGCATATAACAAGGCTTGCGTTCAAATCAACCAAGAAAGTTTTTATTGCATTATTCAACAGTACAAGACTGTGATTAACCACTAGTCTAATAAGACAATACCCCATCTCCAAGCTCAATGTCTTACAATAAGCATGCGCATAATCTGAAGAATACAATGCATTTGCATGATGGAAGAGACAAATATGCAAATATGCAATCCAATTCACACACAGTACCTCCTCACGTGATTGGTGACACGTATAAACAATCTATATTTTTGGTTATACCTTATATGAGTGATACGTCAGAAACCATCTCAACACAACTTTGTGTTATATCCAACATTTGTATGTGGAGTTAGAAGCCACACAAATGCATTAAGAAACAATGTCTAAAACTTTCAAAAAGATCTCCTCAATCAGGCCACCTTACTTTCCCTTGTCAAGGTAGCCTTGTCCCAGCCAGGCGACCTTGCACGTTCTCACTCAAGCTGTTCTACATGGTTCCAACAAATAAACTTCTTTGTTAGCTAAGCAACCTTGCTTGGTCTTACTCAGGGAGCAGTGTCTCATCAATCGTCCATGTCTGGTTATGCCCAGCAAGAATTGGCCCAACAAGTTGCCTTAACGACCTCACTTGGGAAACTTGACCTTACCTTAAAGCTTGTTTCAGCACAACAAGAAGAATGCTTAAAGCTATGTGTATCCTTATAGCCAAGGATCAAATTGTCACACCGACAACAAAATAAAAGAAGATAGGATCAATCATGCTGGAATCAGTTGTGGTAAACTCATCATGAAGAAACTCAGAAAGTTTAGATTTGGAAAACCAAATCTTGCAAGGTTGAAGTTAATATTTTCAAAGTGGAGATCCCGCAAGTCAAAGGACAAAAACACTAAAGAAATGAAAAGTATGAGTCGAGTCTAGTATAATGTAGTTAAAACTACATCACACTAGACTGGGGGGATGATGACGGGAGTAGGTACATCTCCCTAGCCGAGCTAAGGGACATCCCAACCATTGTTCAGCTCGGATAACGGTAAGCACAGCCAAGTTTACCCGAACCGTCAACAACATGAGTAAACCTGGAAAGAACATTATGACCACTGGGTAAAAGGAGTGGTCATACAAATGAGGAAGGTCTGCAAAGTATTTCCACATAGAAAGTAGCAATCAACCCCTCTCATGAAAGTTCCTGCAAAAGTGTCACTGCAGGATTAGCAGGACATGACTACTTCTTGACAAGATTGAGACAATTTGGTGATAAGTCAAACATTAACACCAAATTGGAAGTATTACCCTAATCAAGGCCTGAGAAGAAGATTCAAGAAAGAGAATGTCCAAAAGAAGAAGAAGCTGACCTGGCTGAGCCAGAGTCCAGCTGCTATAAAAGGAGGACTTAGAAACTTAGGAAAGGGAAGAGATTTCTCTCTATCTAACACACTCTTCTTCCTGAAGCTTATACATACATAACATATTTCTTAAAGAGACTCTCATGAGTCTTACTACTTATTTCCATATACTTGTTTACATATCTATGTCTTATATGTCTGATTATCTCATATAGATTACTGACTTGAGCGTCGGAGTGCCCTCGGGGATATTCCCCACGGGCCCTCTAACGTAGATCTTCTATGTTGTTGCAGCTAGGATCCATGCTTGGGATAGCTAAGCTCGGTCCAACCCGACGTCAAGACTCGGCTCGGATTTGGTTGTAGTAACACAATTCATCCTGAAAAATAAAAAAGAAAAAAATGAAAGAAATAAGCAAGACAAAATTAAATCTTTGGAGGCTCGTTACTTCAATCAATCTTCAGGAACATTTAGAACATTTCGTTTCTGAGCATAAAAATACGATATATAAGGACTGCTACTTCAAACCAAATTCGCTTCTGGAAAGTGGAGCATAAACTAAATTACAAAACGCTGAAATCATTTTTTTATCCCGTTGACTATATATTTTTATAAGTCAATGGAGCATATGTGCCAATTAAGAGTTGACGGTATTTTTTATTAAGTCAATGGAGCATAGGGGCAACTGCCAATCAGGAGTCAACTTGTATGCAGCCACAATAACTGGTCAATGTCGTCCAAGATGGCATTATAACCAATGGTATTTTAGCAGTAAGATAAGTCTAAAGAACCTTAAGATCTTGAATTTAAATCGCAAAAGTTTTCTCAAAGTATTGATTTTTCTCCTAAACTGGTACCTAGTGGTGAATATGATTGGGTGTCACCATTGGTAACACAATGATACTCCAATTAAAGAGTTGTAACTTTGGTGAAAGAAGTTGTTATATATTTTAGTGTAATTGGAAGTACATAAATATTAAAGAGTTAGAGGTGCGGAGTGCACACTCGTTTAATATTTTCTGAGCTCCTGACCAAGCATGGGGGTCAAAAGGGGTCACTTCTTTTGCAGGGTCCTAGGGGCTGCGCCCCTTGCGGTTGGTTGATGTTTAACAAGAAAAAGAATTCACATATCCAAGGATCAATTAGAATTTGTATTCCAGAAAATTCCCTCTATTGGATTAATGGTGCCAAGGATATAGGTAGATCATCTAAGAACTAGTAGTGAGAGATAGGCACTAGTTTTTAAAAAAGCAAAAAAAAATCTTTTTTTCAAAAATGACATGGTGAGGGATAACAACCTTAGTGGCAAGTGAGATCTAGGCACTAATATATGTGAAATTTTGTGGGTAATCAAGGAATGCACACTAGATCAATCTAGGATATACTTTATAAGGCTGATTGGCAGATAGATTTGGGTAACAAACACATCTAAACATTCAAAGATGGTCATAGGTTGGTTCACAATGAAAGAGGGAAAATATTAGGGATCTAAAACTTTAGGCTTTTGGTAGGTAAAGATGTTATGAAGGTATGTACTTTTATGAAGGGTTGTAACCTAGAATTTAGGAGGAAGATGTGCATGAAAAAAGGGAGCAAACAACATCATATATATAAATGATGATTCATAAACTCTTCCATTTTGCGGGGAAGTACGAGGGCATGAGAATCGAAATGTTGACATGCGGTGTTGATAAATGTGCTAAAGCCATGGTTGTCAAATTCCCCCTAGGGATCACATTAAAATGTTTTGATTTTGTGATTAAGTTTTGTCAATCAATACCATGCGATACATGTATTAGGTATTATTAAGCAAGGGTTAGATCCACTAAGCATATTTTATATATCAAATGATGCAAATGTATAAGATAGAGATTTATAAAAAGAGAGCATTTTTGCTATATGATAGCTAGCATGCATTATTGATAAACTGATAAATTTTAATGTTTAATTTAACACTTTCACCTATAGATGACTTAAATGAAGTGTGGTTGAGCATTCAATTGAAGTTGAGTAACATCAACTAAGGATCCCCTTGGCTTTCCAAATGGAAGAACATGTGTTCAAATCTCTTTCAAGACGAAATAGAGGTTCTTGATAGGTCATGGGGTTTTTCGGTGCGGTTTCCTCCTGGGGTGGTGGTGGAGTCTCAACATAGGTCATTGTAACTAAACCTTGGTGACGTGACATGAAAATCAGTGGTTCACACGTTGAGATCAAATGTCGTTCAAGAAAGAACTACGGATGACTAAAACCAACATTGGATGAACAAATTCAGTTCAAATGTTAGATAAATAAATGAATCATGAATGAGCAAAGTGTCAATAGATGTGAATGGCCAAGTTGAGATGCAAATGACTGCTTTAGTTGCAGATAGGGGTGTCACAAATATCTGAATAAGCTTAATAGGGTCGGGTTATTCGAGTCAAAATTGTTAGTTAGGTTATTCAGGTCAACCCGATTAACCCGAACTAATAATAGGGTCGGGTTTTCTGTATATTTTTAAAATTTAGTCGGGTTTTAGGTTAACCCAAATAACTGAATAAGGATGATTATTATTTTTTATATGTATTACTTATTAAATATAAACTCTATTTAATTATTCACCAAAATATTTAATTTAATTACGTTAACTAAAATAACTATTTTCTAGTTATTTAATTTAACCACATGTTAGTCGTGTGACCGGTTAGTAAGGGGCGCCTAATGGAGGTGTTCACCATTTTTTTACAAATAACTATAGCTATTAATTAAATTATACATGGAAATAAATTATCTATAACATTTAAAATTGTGTCAATATAATATCAAATAAATATTAACCCAAATGGCAGACCAGAATAATCCCAAACCCAATTAACCAGAATATTATTCGGGTTAGGTTGCGAGTCAATATTTGTTTAGAGAAAACCTAATTAACCCAAAACCCTATCAGGTTGACCCGATCAACTCGTCTAGTTGTAGATGAAGTTTAGTTGTGTATGATCATTACAAGTTGTGAATGAACAAATGGTCCACAATTTCCCCAAATGACAGTGCTACTTGTCTTTAGTTGTGTTATATTAATTAGAAAATAAATTGTAGATTTTAGTGATTGAATTAATCCCATATCTTGATTCTCACTCAAGTTTGTTTGACTATTTAAGATTTGAGTATCATCATAACCTTGTGCTCGAGAAAAACCCTTAAACTTTAATTAAAAATTTCGACCAATATTTTGACTTTTAAAAAGTTATATACTCAATATCACATAAAAGTAAGATATGGGTATTAGTTTTTCAACTTTTTCTACATGTGCAGCCAATTCTTTCCAAGAAGTAAACGGAGGCAAACTTTTAAATTTTAAGGTCTTAATAACGAAAATAAAATATACAACAACTTGACACAAAAAATCATTACTTGAATTTAAATTAAAAAAAAAACGAAAAAAGAATCAAAAAACAACAAATAAATATACAAAACATTTCCCTTTAAATCACAAAAATAATTCTCCATCTTCATCGTCAACCAACATGAATTTAACAACAAACAATGAACTATTTCTGTTCTTGATTTTGATCATGTTATCAATCACACATTCAACATCTCAACCGATCACCGCCGGCGACGTCACCACCATCACAAGATCCGCCAACGTAACCAAACCCGGCTGCCAAAGCCAATGTGGAAACGTAACCATTCCATATCCGTTTGGCATCGGTCCGGGCTGCTTTCTAAGCGAATGGTTCGAAATCACCTGCAACACAAGTGTTACTCCTCCAAGACCGCAAATTGACAACCTCCCAATCCTGGAAATCACCGATTACACGTTCCGGGTGCCCAACAAAGTCTCTAGCAGATGTTATGATCCGCTCGGAAACATCACCTTCGACGATCCGGTCTACACAAGTCTTGGCGAGGCATCACCCTTTTCATTTTCACAGAAAAACCAGTTCACTTTAATCGGGTGTGATGATATCGCGTTGATTTTAGACCCTTTACTAGCGAACTTCACCAGCGGCTGCCTTGCACTGTGTTCAAACCCGGATGAGGTGGTCAACGGGTCGTGTGCGGGTGTTGGGTGCTGTCAAACGTCGATCCCAAAGGGACTCAAATACTACTACACAGGTGCTCTTATTTCGATCAATAAACACACTGCCATCTGGTCTTTTGATCCTTGTACGTACTCGTTTTTGGGTGAGCAAGAACGGTTTGCGTTTCATGGGGTGTCGGATTTAATGGACCCTGGTTTCAGGAACCGGACCAGGGCTAGCGTTCCTATTTTGGTCGATTGGGTGGTCGGGAACTTGAGCTGCAGCGAGGCTAGGACTGGTGGTGTGTTGGCTTGTCAACCGAATAGCCGGTGTGTTGACTCGGATACTGGGGTTCCTGGATATAGATGCATTTGTAATGAAGGTTATGAGGGTCAGCCATATCTCGAACCAGGTTGCCAAGGTTAGCTTTTTTTAACCTTCAAGATCTTACAGTTGATCGATCAACTAGAATTAATAGCTGTAATTGGAGAAAATTACCAAAACACTCAAAGTGACCAACTTTTTATCAAATTAATCACTCAAATTTAGCCCCCGGTTTCATTTTTAGACGCCGCTTTAAACGTCTTTTTTCTGTACTTTTTGTAAACATATTGTTCCACATGTTGGCAGTTTTGTCGGGATCTAAATGGGTGTCTTCAAACCCCTTTTCTACCGGCGTCTTAAGACGTATTTACTCTTTAGACGCCTAATTTAGCCGCCAATTCTGATGTCATTTTGGAGTCTTTAGAATTAATAACTGCTATTGTGTTTGATATTGACAGACATCAATGAATGTGAAGATCCTAATAATCTTTGTGCTGGAGTTTGTACGAATACTCCTGGAAATTATACCTGCAGTTGTAACGACGGGTACACTGGAGATGGTTTGAAAAATGGGCGTGGTTGTAAAAAGGAAAGCTCACAGTTTCCAGTTATAAAATTCTCTTTAGGTAATTAAATTATTATGTTTAGTTTATTATATATGCCACTACTCGGTGTTAAAAAAATCATAATTCGAAATATCCGAAAATCAGAATATGAAATATTCTGAAGTTTGGATTCGGATTCGAATTCATATTTTAAAAATTTCGGATATTTGAACTATGCGAAATAATTTTTTTATTTGGATAACTTTGGATATTTCTGATAATTTTCCCGATTTTTCATATATTTTTTCGGATATTTCAGATAATTTTTCGGATGTTTCGGATACTTTTCGTATAATTTGGATATCCAAAAAATATATATATATTATTTTAAAATTATTAAAAAGTAAATTGTCAAGATATTCTATGTGGTTTGTTGATATTTCTCTCTTGGACCATATGCTTCATAAATTACTATACGATCACAAACTTTGAACATTTGTAACACATACAATCATTTGGTAAAGGTAATTTAGTCAACCATGTGAAAGTAATTTGGTGACCTAAGGACTATTGAGTTACAAATGTTTAAAGTTTTGGGACCATATGCATGGTAATTTATGAAACATGTGAATCAAGAGTGAAATACTAACAAATCACATGACCATCTTGACAAATGTTTAAAGTTTTCTGGTGTACGTATACCATCTTTTCTTCTTCCACATGAATTGAATTTATCACTTCCCAAGTGCGACTTCGTATGAAGAATTGAACCAAAATGTAGTCGCATTAACAGCTACTTCTGAAAAACAGATACTGATAAATATCTTATATCTCATTTTAAAACTTGGTAACTATGTGATTTAAAGAAAAAGTTTAAACATGTACATGCTTTCAGGTATAAAAGGACGTACCCAGTGCCTAACTTAGTTCACACTTTGCGCCACTAAACACTTGAGATATAGATATTATCAATTGGAGTTGAGATGTCGACTCTATTTTCTACATTTTGCACCATAAACTAATTTGACTTTGATATATGTGGTAAAATGTAGGTATGGGGTTTGGTTTCTTGGCCATTTTAGTAGGAATAACATGGCTCTATTTTGTCTTCAAGAAGAGGAACCTTGTTAAACTTCGAAGGAAGTTATTCCAACGAAACGGTGGTTTACTACTCAAACAACGTATTACAACCAACGAAGACAATGTCGATTCAACAAAGATCTTCACAGCACAAGAGTTAGAAAAGGCCACGAACAATTATGCTGAAGACCGAATCTTGGGTCGTGGCGGTTATGGGATCGTATACAAAGGCATCCTAACCAATCAACAGGTAGTTGCAATAAAAAAATCACTTGTTATGGACGAAACTCAAATCGAGCAATTCATCAATGAAGTGATTATCTTAACAAAAGTTAACCATCGAAACGTGGTGAAGCTTTTGGGATGTTGTTTTGAAACTGAGGTTCCATTATTAGTATATGAGTTTGTGTCTAACGGGACACTTTATAACCATATTCATGGTAAAGGAACCATGACTTGGTTATCATGGGAGAATCGTTTAAGAGTAGCAGCAGAAGCCGCCGGTGCACTTTCGTATCTTCATTCAGCTACGTCAACCCCCGTTATCCATAGAGATGTAAAATCAGCGAACATATTATTAGACGATAATTACACTACAAAGATCGCGGATTTTGGTGCTTCAAGATTAGTCTCACTAGATCAAATGCAAGTATCCACTCTTGTGCTAGGGACCAGAGGGTACCTAGATCCAGAGTACTTTCAGACAAGTTTACTAACAGAAAAGAGTGATGTTTATAGCTTTGGAGTGGTGCTTGCTGAGCTTCTAACCGGGCAAAATTCATTTTCTATGGAACGAAGTGAAGAAGAACGAAATTTAGCAACTTATTTCATTATGTCACTGAAAGAAAACCGTTTGTTTCAGATTCTTGAACCAAGAGTTGTAAGGGAGGGTACCATAGAGCAACTTCAACAAATCGGTGAGCTTGTAAAAAGATGCCTTAATCTTACGGGAGATGAGCGACCAACAATGAGAGAAGTGGCGATCGAACTTGAAGGGTTACGTAAGTTTACGCAACATCCTTGGGCGAGTCGAGATGGTGACGAAGAGAACACGAACTTGATAAACATGGAGAGGGAAGAAATGGACCTTTATGAAGAGTCGATGAACCCATACTCAAGTATCAATAGTGGTCCTCTGCATCCTACAAACACCCTTCGATGAAACAATGGACACTTATAGGTGGACTTATTTCAATATTTACCGTTAAAGGTGTTGATTTATGTACCTAATATTATTTTCTCTTTTTGTTTGTAAGTATTAAAAGAAACTTCTTCTTTAAAAGTGTAAGGATTTATTGTTATTTTTTTTTATTATTATTTTATTATTTTTTTTATACCATTTGATGACATTTAATGTTGTGGCATTATAGATACACCAGACCACAAACTTTGGAGGCATGGTACATGCGCAAAGTATTGTCGTATGACTCTTATTTTTATTGCTTAATATATATTCACAGGATACAAAATGTTTTTAGAACCCAACTAGTTTTATCCTCACCTGTAGAGCTGTAAACGAACACGAATGACTTATTGTTTGTATTTGTTTGTTCTAATTTTAATTTGTTCATGAATTGTTCATACGCTACCGAACGAAAATTTTTGTTCGTATTTTTTCATTAATAATTGAACTTGTTCACGAATGGTTCACGAATGCAAATGAACACATTATTTAAGAAATAAAAATCAGTATTTTTAATCTCAGCTCTTTCAGATAATCATTTATATAAATATAAAGTTAAACACTTGATATAAAAATAAAAAATAATTATCATAAAACAAAAATAAAAAAACTTAAAAGTAATAATTGCACTTGAAATTTTCTAAACTAATGTTTCAAAAACCTTAATTTCAAATTTATATGTTTAACAAGATAATAATTATATATGACTATATTTCAAGCTTAAATATTACGGTATGAAACTAAAACTAAAAAAAATATCTAAGAATAGACAACACATGTAATGAATAAATATAATAAACTAACGGATATAAACGAATTTCTTGCAGAACGGTTCACGAATTGTTCGCTGAACGTTTAGTTCGTTTACAGTCCTACCAGCCACACGTTTGCTGGGTTTTTTTAGTGTTGTAACGTTATCACTCTTTTCAATTGTACTATGTTCATAAATTGCAATTTTTGCATGCATTTCTTTGATCCCATAAAAGTTCAAACTCAAATTTGTTTTAAAAAAATAAGAATTATTTTTTCCTCGTGCTATGAAATAACTCGCCACTAACTAAATTATAACCTAGCAATGAGCATTTGTTGTATCGTACAATACACATGAGATCCCTGCATAGTTTCTATATTCTTCTTTATAATGTAACATTGAAAAATCAAAATTAATCATATAAACATAAATTATACATATGTTAAAAAAATCGTTTGTGTTTGTGCATGCATTATATCTCACATTCTCTCAACTTCTCACTGTTACCATTTTTTTGGTTTCTCACCGCCGTTACTTTCTCTCATGTGAATTTCTCTTTCTCTCAACTTTTCACTATTTCTCTGGTTTTTTTCTCATATTCGTACGTGTGATTCTCTTTCTTGTTGATGGAGCTTCTGCTTTGTTGTGGAAGATTGGAGGTCGAATTTAGATATGGTTTTGTGCTTTCTTTGCTGCTTTTTACATTTGCAACCTTATGATTTTTGATGCATGAACGGATGTGGAACAGAATTTGAAACTAAAATTTATGGTAGTTTGATTCTGAAGTCAGTTGATTTTACCGGCATCAAGATATATATAATTGAGATAAAATAAAAACCTCAGTTTTTAATATAATATAAAATAATAATATTTTTTGAAGTGTTAGAATAAGATAAGAGCAAATAATTCATATTTCTGTATCTTAAATATTATAAAGAATTTTGAAACTTTTACAAACTACATAAGTTTAACTACCATTTAGAATGCTAATCTTCACTTGATTAGCTTCGCTCACCTTAAGAAAACTTTGAACACCTCTCATATATGTTTCATTTGTTATCAAACATTTCTTCACTTAGGTGAATATGACGACATATGTCTTTACTATTTCATCTTTTATGCACTTCATTGAATTCTGGCTCAATGATTTTACATTCATCATATTTTAAACGAATGTTTACATTCCCGGATAATAGAAAAATACCACACTAGTTTGTCATTAGTCCATTTGTAGTCACATCATCATCATATTTATGAGTTTCACTTCTGTACATGTACCTCGATTCACCATTAGTAACACATTTATGAATGGTTTTTAAACTCATTTCTATACAACATACAATTATTCGAACATGCGTTTATTATGTTAACTTTCAATCATAAGCACACATTAATTTTTTGCTTAATATAATGATATTGGTAAGTCGTTACCTTTCAAAAGCAAGTCATTCAATGCCACTAACAAATTAGTACTAATTTTGTCATTCCATCTATATCTTTTTAAGTTAAACAACTTTAACTCAATATTGAGTTTTGAAAAATTATTACAACGAGCATATAAAGGTTTTTATCATCAAATAGGTGTTGTAATTTTTGTTAATCATTATCACTACTATTGTTCTCTAAATCATTAAACATGTCATTTAAACTTTTATATAATCCATTAAATTGTCATCTTCTTCACTATCTAAATTTATCAACGATATGCCATAGTTAACAAAATGATTCTTCATACTTTGACCAACTAGTGTATTTAGGCACAAAACAATGTTTTACAAATTAAATTATTTATCTTGAATATTATAAAATCTTTTGAAACTTTTGCGAACTTCATAAGTTAGCAAACATTCGGAATGACAACCTTCACCTGATTAGCTTCAGCCATCGATCTTAAGAAAACTTTGAACTACCTTGTACACATTTTATTAGTAAGTTTACTCCAAATATTTTCTATAATTCATCTAGATTTAAAATAAAATAAATGATATGAAATTTATGCATATGATGTAAATATATTCATGTTTTATGATGGTAATCATAACTCCCTTTTTAAATCTTATATACTACACAGGTAAATTTCAACGTGTTGACTTTTTAAGAAAAAATAAACAACAATTCCCATTAACTTCGCAAATATATGAATAAACCATAAGCTCAAAGTAAAAAGAAGAAATATGTACCAATTTTTCTTATATCAACTCGTTAATATGTATAAACATTAAATAAGATGATATAACTAAAACTAAGGACTAACTAAAATTTATTTTTATAAGAAAATTGAAAATTTTAATAATGGTATATTGTTTTTCTAAAAGGTTATAATTTAAATGATCTAATGTACATATATGTATTTATAATGTATGTATGCCGTATAAATTTTTAATGAAAACTAATTAATACTTTTTGTTAAAAATAACAATAAATTGCATAAAATTTATGAATTAGTATTTAAATATACATAAATTGTGTAACATAAACAAAAGCTAGTAACACTAATCTTTATATGAAGATTGTTTGTGGAAAATGATGATGATAATCGCGTCTTGAAGAAGATGAATACCGATTTCAACAAAATAATAACAATAAAATAAATAAAGAATCAATTTCTAATTTTCTATATATACAATTCACAGCTGCAATGATGCAGTGTGAATAGTACTAATATTAATTAATTAATAATAACTAAATAATAATAATATTTAAATAATAACAAATATATAATAATAACAGTAAAATTATTTAAATAATAATAACTATATAAAAGCTATAATAATTAAAAAATAATAATAATTAAATATTTGTATTTTTATGATACATTTTACAATTGCAAATTTTTGTTTTTTTTAGTTTTAAAATTTTTAACATATTGCGTTTGTACTTGGGTTCATATTCCTTTCGATTGATATTAACGTACTTTTGTGACGGTTTAATCTAATTTTTTATGACGGATTAATAATTGTTGTGGACGTTTTGTCTACGTTTTAATATCTGTAATGTTATCACCTACATCAGATCGAAGAGTGGTATGACTTTATTTTTTTGAATAATTTTAATCGAGTAGATATCGTGTTTTTTTAGTTTAATACGAGGTTACCGCCGCAACGCGTGGGTTAAACCTCTAGTTACTTAATATATATAAAAAATAAAATTACAAACCTTAAATATCAGAGAATTGATATCAAATCATGCACACGTGATTTTAAGGAAAATAACTCAAAACCTTTATTATCTTGTGATACAATAGAATGCCATGACTCGACCTCTATTTATAATCATAACTTGATAACACAACTAGACTATCAAGATTACAACTCAACTAACTTACCACAAAATAAGCCAAATAAACCGACTTGTTTGTTTGACATTATCCGACCAATACCAACTTGTATTATGATCGAGAATTAACCGTGCTAACATTCAACCCCTTAATTATTGAGCTGATGCTTTTACACCCACAAGTTCCTGCATTTCCATGAACTTCAATCTTGGAAGTGGTTTAGTTAGAAAATCTGCCCGCTGCTCACTTTCGCTTATGTGACTTACTTCAATTTTTTCATTCTCGACACATTCTCTAATAAAATGGTACCGAGTATGAATGTGTTTACTCCTTCCATGGAACACTGCATTCTTCATAAGAGCGATAACTGATTTGTTATCTACCCATAGCCGTATCCGCTCAATCTTCCAACCCGTGATCTGATGATACAGCTCTTGTAACCATAGTGCTTGTTTTGCAGCTTCTGTAGCCGCCATAACTCTGCTTTACACGACGAGAGGGCCACCGTTTGCTGCTTCTGTGAACACCAAGTTACCGGAGCATCCCCAAAGTAGAATATATGCCCGGTTGTACTTCTTCCATCATCGGGGTCTATGTTGTGACTGCTATCACAATATCCAGTTATCTCACAGCCTCCCCTTCGAATAAACATGATTCCATAGTTAATCGTTCCATGAATATACCGAAGGAGCTGCTTTACGGCTGTATAATGTGATTCTTTTGGTGTTTGCATATACCGACTTACTACTCCCACCGAGTATGACAGGTCGGGACGAGTATGCAGTAAATATCTCATGCAACCTACCAATCTTCGATATTCCGTTGCGTTCACATCAACCCCTGCTTCATCTTTGTTGATCTTTAGGCCAGGATCCATCGGCATTTGTGTTGGATTACACTCAGTCATCTTTGTTTCGACCAGCAATCTTCTAGCATATGCCTCCTTCTTGATAGAGATACCCTCCTTGGTTTGATTAACTTCTATCCCCAGGTAGTAGGTAAGTTTTCCCAGGTCACTTATTTCTAACTCTTTGGCCATCTTTAGTTTGAAGTTAGTGACATCTCCCGCTCTTGAGCCTGTGATGATCAAATCGTCTACGTATACACCGATGATGAGAAGGTGACCATCCTCCTCCTTGCGATATACGGCTTGTTCATGCATGCAGCGTTGAAACTTTAGTTGTTTTAGAACCCCGTCTAGCTTCAAGTTCCACGCCCTCGGGGCCTGTTTTTGCCCATATAGGGCTTTTATCAATTTGTATACCTTCTCTTCTTGGCCAGCAACTTCGAAGCCTTCTGGTTGATGAACAAACACCTCCTCCTTTAATTCTCCATGTAAGAATGCGGACTTTACTTCAAGGTGATGTATGTCCCATCCTTTGCTCGCAGCTAGTCCTAGTAGCACTCGTATTGTTTCGATTCTCGCAACCGGGGCTAATACTTCGTCATAGTCGATACCGGGCTGTTGTACGTATCCCTTGGCTACGAGGCGGGCTTTAAACTTGTTGATTGTGCCATCTGCATTCTTCTTTACTTTGTACACCCACTTCAATCCAATGGGTCTTATTCCTTTCGGGGGCGACACCAATCTCCAAGTATTGTTCCGGTTGATCGAATCTATCTCACTTTTCATGGCCTGGGCCATTGCTTGTTTCCTCTGGCTTCTTTGTATGATCTTGGTTCGTCGTCTTTCATTAGGATTAGTTGTTCGAACTCGATCTCAGAACTTAGAACATAATCTTTGAAGTGAGCTGGGAGAACAGTTGTGCGAGTGGACCTTCTCAAGTGTTCATGTCCTCCTTCTTCATTTGGGGTTTGTTATGTTGAGCCAGACTCTTCTTCTTGAATTGATCCGTGACCCTCGTTTGTCTCAGGAAACATTGCGGCGTTTGAACTTGAGGAGCTTGCATTGGTTGAGGATCCTTGTTCAGTTCCGCTTTCCATCTGTATACCTTCTGGTGGCTGTTCTTCTTGGAGTGAGTTGTTTGGGAACGTCAGTTGCTAGTGCGACTTGTCTTTGTTCCTGTGTTCCTGCAACCACAATGACCAATCCCAACACATGTTTTCAAGAAACTGAACATCACGACTTACTATGATCTTCTGTGTGCGTGGATCAAGTAGTCGATAGGCTTTTGATCCTGGTTCCACACCGAGGTGCACAAGTGCTTTGTACCGGTCGTCCAACTTCTTAAGATGACCAGCGTTTGTTTTAGCATATGCCATGCAGCCAAACACACGAATGTGTTCAACATTTGGTTTTCTCCCCTTGAAACACTTCGTATGGTGTCATGTCTTTCACCGCTTTTGTTATGACTCGGTTTATAATGTAGACTGAGTGCATGGCTGCTTCTCCCCAGAGTTCGTGAGGCACGCTTCTTGCTTTTAACAGGCTTCGTATCATCTCCATGAGTATCAGGTTCTTTCGCTCAACTACACCGTTTTGTTGCGGTGTATAGGGGGCCGTTAATTGCCTCTTAATTCCTTCTTGTTCACAAAACACAGTAAACTCTTTGGAATTAAATTCCCCTCCTCTATCTGACCTGAAGGTGCCGATCTTCAGTCCCGTTTCGGTTTCAATTGCCCGTTTGAACATGCTGAATAAGCCAAGACTTTCGTCTTTTGAATTCAACAGATATACCCAAGTGAACCGTGAGCAATCGTCGATAAGCACAAATACATACCGCTTTCCCCCTGGGGTTGCTGGGGAAATAGGGTCGCAGAGGTCCCCATGTATTAGCTCCATTGTTCTTGAGGCTCTGAAGTTATTTGAACGTGGGAAGGGTTGACGACTTTGTTTACCTATTAAGCACAACTCACACAGTTGATTGTGTTGAGATATAGAAGGTAAACCGGTGATCATACCTTTTGAGGACATTCTTCTCATGGCATCAAAGTTGATGTGTCCGATCCGTGCGTGCCATAGCCATGCTCCATTGCAAGGCGACTTTGTAAGCAAACCGAGTTTCATGTTTTCAGCTGAATCTTGTAAAGGCGGTTCTTTGATCGTGGTACTCGCATGAGCAGTATCCTATTATTATCAATCAGAGTCAGAATCCCCTCTTTCACCTGGATATCATAGCCATTCTCATCCATCTGACCTAGGCTTATGATATTGCTCCGAAGTTCTGGGATAAAGAACACGTTCGTGAGCAGGTGTTGTTCGCCTGATTTTCCTTCCAATAGGACGGAGCCTCTTCCTTTTATGGCCACACATGAATTGTCCCCAAACCGAACCCTTCCTGTGACTTGGCAGTTTAGTTCGGAGAAATAGGCATGAGTTCCAGTCATATGGTTGCTCGTGCCGTTATCCAAGTACCATAGATCCTTTTCTTCGTTCTCTGGCTTGAATTGTGTCACACCCTGGTCGTTGCGGAAGCGTACGGTGTGACGTCAAGGTTTCACAGTCATGATTTACAACAACAACCATACATGTTTCTATATTACAGTGCAATAATACAACGACATTAGCCACAAGCCTAATGTAATAACAGTTTTATCAGAGTTTCACACATATATATGTATTACACATATATACTACACAATATATCACACTGTTGAGTCTATCTCTTATAGACTCCACCATGGGTCTCCCGAAGTTGAGCTCCCAGCTCCACCCCCTGTATCACTACACCCCCTGTATCATTTGATATCTGGGAAAACATGATTTTTAAACAATCAGCATATCGCTGGTGAGTTCACAAGTTTATTTGTTAAAGAAAACTATCAAAATGTATACAATGTATCGCAAAAGATTTAAATGTTTGCATAAAAAAAAATTCAATAATGTTAATGTCCCAAATAGGGTATAAAATATTGGTATTCAGTGCAGACATTGTTTCATTTCAACAATGTCGTGTTTCTCCGCTCTGACCAGCAGTCCAATTATAACTCCAGGGCTCCCGTAACCGAGCTGACGAGTTCAGTGTTTGCCCCTTCCCAATGTCCTTGTCGCAAGACATTGTGTGTTTAGCCTTATTGAGCGCCCGCTCGACATCCAGTCGTGGTTTTAGCTACGAACCACGGGCGAGGATTGTCAATCACAAATAGAATCTATTCTCAATAATCACGCCCCCCCACGGTTAACGGTTACAGAATAGGGGACTTAGCGACAAATATAAAACCCGAGAAATAACGACAAGCCTGGTCATATGTTTTCTCCACTGTCTCATGTTTCAACCAAATGTTTTACCACATATATTGAAAACGTTTCAGAATTTCCACCCGATCTCAAATCAGGCATCATGTTTCACAAAACAGTTCACAAGATGTTTCAAAGTTCCACCTGATCAAATCAGACATCACGTTTCACAAAACAGTTCACAAAATGTTTTAGAGCTCCACTTGCTCAAATCAGTCTTCATGTTTTCAAAGCTTCATAATAATCTGAATGTTTCAAACACGTTTTTATGTTTTCTCATTCCCCGAGTTCAAAACCAAAATACAGAAAAGGGGATTCGTGAACTCACCTGTGTTATTTCAGATCACTAACAAAGCACAACGTGAGCCACTAGTTCTTGCGCTCAAAACCTGTATGTCATTAAAGTTCTATAAGTTACTTGAGCCTAATCTGACTCTCAGAACTATCCTTAATTCAACATCTCATCACATGTGTTAACTGAGAACCTGTAATGATCTAGGTACTCATTAAGAGTTTTATGACTTTTTGGTGTAATCAGAACATTCCCAGATTAACCATATTAGTGTTGTTGTTGATTATACCACTAAAACAGTTTCTCAATGAATTCCAGATTTAGGAACAATTAATCCTTATCAGTGATCATTCCAGAGAATGATCAAAACCATCACAACCATTGTTATGATCAAATGGTTAAAACCATTGTGATCTGTGATATGGTTTCATGTTAATCGGACATTATAACGGCTCAAAACAAAGATTTCACCGTTAACCTGTCAAGTTCTTCATTTCTAACTATTCCTAACCATCATCTAGGCAACAATCAACAACAATAACCATATCCTTACGTTAAAATGCAAGATTTGATCAATCAAAATCAAACAAGAAGGTTAGAGTGAACCGTTACCTTTACAAACGGAGTTCTATGCGTAGAACGATGATCCGGGCTTGTAAAAACGTTCCTGGACGCGATCTAGATGTCTGGAAAGCTTTGAAATGAAGATTTGATGTTTGAAAGGCTGGTTTCTCGATTTTTGATGGCTGAATCGTCGAAATGGGATAAGAATGAGTGTTTCTAGATGAAAAACGACTTTTTAAGCAAGTATTGCGTAATCCTGACACCAGGCGTATCGCCCCATCCCGGAGTCCCACGCCAGGCGTACCGCGCGGGTGTAAAGGCTTCCAGATATTTTTTCGCGTTCCGCGCGCATCGCCTCACTCGGCCGTGTGGCTCAGGCGTACCGCGCCAGGGTGATTTCATCCATTTTTCGACCGAAACTTCGTTTCGCGATTCCGGACAAATCGTAACTCCGTTTCGCGCACGGTTTTCACCCACATTCATCATTTTTCACATACTATCCCCCTGTAATAATTACAATCATCAAATACCCATGGATTTTAAGAACAACCAAATGTGATCTCGTTATTGATGACGTAACTTTTCACTGCAGTTGTCACAGTCTCCCCCCGTTATTGGAATTTCGTCCCGAAATTCAGTTTATGCTTCTCCAGACAAATTTTCATCAAACAGTTGGGGGTATTTGAGTTTCATCTGATCTTCGCGTTCCCAGGTAAATTCAGGTCCTCGTCTTGAGTTCCAACGGACCTTTACAATCGGAATACGACTTTGTTTCAACTGTTTTACTTCCCTATCCATGATTTCCACTGGTTCCTCTATGAAATGTAATTGATCATCAATTTGGATTTCTTCCAACGGTATCACAAGCGTTTCATCTGACAAACACCTCTTAAGATTCGATACATGAAACGTGTCATGCACCCCATTGAGTTCCGGAGGTAATTTGAGTTTGTATGCAACGGGTCCCACCTTTGCAATAATTTCGAACGGCCCTATGTATCGAGGGTTCAATTTGCCACGCTTTCCAAATCTTACTACACCTTTCCAAGGTGAAACTTTCAACATAACCCGGTCTCCAACTTGGAATGATAATGGTTTACGTCGCACGTCAGCGTAGCTCTTCTGGCGATCTTGTGCGGCTCGTAGTCTGTCTCGAATTTTGAAAATTTTATCGGTTGTTTCTTGAATGATTTCTGGCCCCGTGAGTTGACTTTCACCAACCTCGGTCCAGCATATAGGGGATCGACACTTACGACCGTACAACGCTTCAAATGGGGCTGCCTTGATGCTCGTGTGATAACTATTGTTGTATGAAAATTCAATCAAAGGCAAGTGTGTATCCCAACTACTTCCAAAATCAATCACACATGCTCGAAGCATGTCTTCCAGAGTTTGGATAGTCCTCTCACTCTGACCATCCGTTTGAGGATGATATGCTGTACTCATATCCAAACGAGTACCCAATGCATCATGCAAGGTTTTCCAGAAACGTGAGGTGAATTTGCTGTTTCGATCTGAGATAATAGAAGTCGGGATTCCATGACGAGAAACTACTTCCTTGACGTAGAGTCTTGTGAGTTTGTCCATCTTATCGGTTTCCTTCATAGCCAAGAAATGTGCAGACTTTGTGAGACGATCAACAATTACCCAGATAGTGTCATTGCCACCCGAAGTTCTAGGTAGTTTAGTGACAAAGTCCATTGTAATCTGATCCCACTTCCATTGTGGAATCTCCGGTTGTTGCAACAATCCTGATGGTTTTTGATACTCAGCTTTAACCCTAGAACATGTTAAACATTTGCTAACATAAAGTGCGATGTCAGCCTTCATGTTAGGCCACCAATATAGTTCCTTGAGGTTGTGATACATTTTGTCGGAACCCGGATGTACAGAATATCGAGACTTGTGAGCTTCATCCATCACTAAGCTCCTTATATTTCCAAAGGTTGGTACCCAGACTCTATTTGCAAAGTAGCGAGTTCCGTCGGTTTTGACCTCAAATTTCTTATTCAAGCCTCGCAATGATTCATTTTGCAAGTTTTCTTCCTTAAGAGCTTCAATTTGGGCATTTCGAATTTGAGTAGTAAGGCTTGTTTGAATAATCATTCCCAACGCCCGCACTCGTAATGTCTTGGTCCGCTCTTTTCTACTCAAAGCATCTGCGACAACATTTGCCTTGCCGGGATGATAACGAATGCTGCAATCATAATCATTGAGTAACTCAACCCAGCGACGTTGTCTCATATTCAAGTCTTTCTGATCAAAGATATGCTGAAGACTTTTATGGTCAGTGTAAATAGTACACTTTGTACCATAAAGGTAGTGTCTCCAGATTTTGAGTGCGAACACTACAGCTCCTAGTTCCAAATCATGCGTAGTGTAGTTCTTCTCATGTGTTTTGAGCTGTCGGGATGCATATGCAATGAACTTGTCTTTCTGCATCAGTACACAACCCAATCCTTGATGTGATGCATCACAGTATACAACGAAATCATCTGTTCCTTCAGGTAGTGACAAAATAGGCGCACTGCATAGTTTTTGCTTTAACAATTGAAATGCTGCTTCTTGTTGGTTGCTCCATTCAAATTTCTTATTCTTTTGCGTCAATGCAGTCAATGGTAAAGCTATCTTGGAGAAATCTTCAATGAATCTTCTATAGTATCCTGCTAAGCCGAGAAATTGACGTACTTCCGTCGGGTCTTGGGTGCATTCCAATTCTTGATAGCCTCAATCTTGGCAGGATCAACATGTATTCCTTTTTGATTTATCACATGCCCAAGGAATTGTACTTCTCTCATCCAAAATTCGCATTTAGAAAATTTGGCATACAACTTTTCATTCCTTAGTAATTCCAAAATAAGCCTTAAGTGTTGTTCATGATCTTCTTTGGTCTTGGAATAAATAAGTATATCGTCAATGAACACAATGACAAATTTATCCAAGTATGGTCTACAGACCCTATTCATAAGGTCCATAAAAACTGCCGGGGCATTTGTCAATCCAAACGGCATAACCAAAAATTCATAATGGCCATACCGAGTTCTGAAAGCAGTGATTGGAACATCTTCTTCTTTGACCCTTAACTGGTGGTATCCTGAACGTAGATCAATCTTTGAATAAAAACTGGAACCTTGCAACTGATCGAATAAATCATCTATCCTTGGTAACGGATATCGATTCTTGACTGTCAGCTTGTTCAACTCTCGGTAATCGATGCACATTCTAAAGGTTCCATCCTTCTTCTTAACGAACAAAACGGGTGCTCCCCACGGTGAGAAGCTTGGTCTTATGAAACCTTTGTCCAGCAACTCTTGTAATTGGTTAGATAACTCTTGCATCTCCGACGGGGCTAGTCTGTACGGCGACCGAGCTATTGGTGCTGCACCAGGAACCAAATCAATTCGAAATTCGACTTGCCTGTTTGGTGGTAATCCAGGCAAATCTTCAGGAAATACCTCTGGATACTCTCGTACAATCGGTATATCGTCTAGTCGCTTCTCTTTTGACTTCCTTTCCAAAACGTGAGCTAATATCGCTTGACATCCCTTGCGTAGGTACTTGTGGGCTTTCATACAGGTGATGATTTGTAACGCCTTCCCGCTCTTTTCACCCTGAATTGAGAGAGTCTCCCCACTTGGAAGTGGTATGCGGACTACCTTCTGACAGCATACAATTTCGGCGTGGTTCTTGGACAACCAGTCCATGCCGACAACCACATCGAAACTTCCCAGTTTCACCGATAAAAGGTCTATAGCAAAAACATAGTCCCCTAGTTGTAACGTGCACCCTTGAATTATCTCACTAGTTTCTATCAGTTTCCCGTTGGCTAGTTCTATTGTGTATTTATCATGTAATGCAGTTGGATTAGCTCCAATTAATGTGCTAAATTCAGTTGACATAAAGCTCTTATCTGCCCCAGTATCAAATAGAACAGAAGCATAATGATTATTGACAAAGAACGTACCCGTCACGAGGTTTGGATCTCGTTTGGCATCCCCAGCTGCAATAACAAAGGCCCTACCTCGAGCATTGTTGCCACCTCGATTCGTTAGCTTTGGGCAATTTCTCCGAATATGACCTACTACTCCGCATTCGAAACAACTCTTATTATCCCTGTTACTATCGGTCACCGATGTAGGTACAGAGGCCCGACAATTTCTCGCTAAATGTCCACGTTCCCCACATCTGTTACAAATGAAGGGCTTACATTCACCCACATGATGATACCCACATTTCTCACACTTGGGAAGTTTTCCCTCGTAAAATTTCTTATCAGTTGTCATAGCAGTGTTCACTCTAACATGAGTCGGTCTCTTTTGTGGTTGATTTAGTGGATTGCTATTCCATTTTCGCTTATTACCAATGTTTTGCTTTTCTTCAGATACCTTCGTCCCCAAGGTTTCCCGACGAACTGCCTGATCAATTAGGCGATGAGCCAACCGAATTGCACTCTGAATGGTATCTGGCTTAGACGAAGTCACCATATCTTCAATATTTGGAGGAAGCCCTTTCAGATACTGCTCTATTCGTTTATATTCGGGAGTGACCATCGTTGGACAAAGTTGTGCCAGCTCATGAAATCTGGTAGTATAACTGGCAATGTCATTCCCTTGCACTTTCAGGTTATAAAATTCTTCTTCCATTTTCTGGATCTCACTTCGTGGACAATATTCATCCATCATCATTTGCTTCAGTGTTAACCAAGGAATCTGATAGGCTTCATCAATGCCTAAACCTTGAACATGGTTGTTCCACCATGTAAGAGCTGCTCCATTCAGAGTACAGGTGGAATACTTGACTCGGCATTCTTCAGAACAATTACTGACACGAAATACCGTTTCCATCTTTTCGCACCATCGGATTAGTGCGATAGCTCCATCGGTTCCATTAAAACTAAGAGGCTGGCAATTCAGGAAATCCTTGTAAGAACATGCCTTTGGTGCAGATCCCATGGTCCCAGCAGATGCACTACCTCCTGCAGCACCATTTCCACCTACAGCTCCACTGCCACCTCCGGCATTGTTGCCGGTAGCACCAGATCCTCCCTCTCCTGTGTGTTGCTGATTTCTGTAGGTGGCCATAGCATCAGCCACTCGTCTGTTTATAAGCTGATCCATATCTGTTGAAATAACAGGTTGCTCAATTTCAGGATTACCATGTGGATTTTCTTGCGGATTTCCCTGCGGATTTCCTTGTGGATTTCCCTGAGGATCTCCTTGTGGATTTCGCCTCGGTCTTCCTCTCGGCATGTTTCTGAACATGCAACAAATATGTTTCGTGTTAGAGTCATATGGCTATAGATTAGGTCTTAGTCATGCAACCTAATTCGCTATAAACCAATGGCTCTGATACCAATCTGTCACACCCTGGTCGTTGCGGAAGCGTACGGTGTGACGTCAAGGTTTCACAGTCATGATTTACAACAACAACCATACATGTTTCTATATTACAGTGCAATAATACAACGACATTAGCCACAAGCCTAATGTAATAACAGTTTTATCAGAGTTTCACACATATATATGTATTACACATATATACTACACAATATATCACACTGTTGAGTCTATCTCTTATAGACTCCACCATGGGTCTCCCGAAGTTGAGCTCCCAGCTCCACCCCCTGTATCACTACACCCCCTGTATCATTTGATATCTGAGAAAACATGATTTTTAAACAATCAGCATATCGCTGGTGAGTTCACAAGTTTATTTGTTAAAGAAAACTATCAAAATGTATACAATGTATCGCAAAAGATTTAAATGTTTGCATAAAAAAAAATTCAATAATGTTAATGTCCCAAATAGGGTATAAAATATTGGTATTCAGTGCAGACATTGTTTCATTTCAACAATGTCGTGTTTCTCCGCTCTGACCAGCAGTCCAATTATAACTCCAGGGCTCCCGTAACCGAGCTGACGAGTTCAGTGTTTGCCCCTTCCCAATGTCCTTGTCGCAAGACATTGTGTGTTTAGCCTTATTGAGCGCCCGCTCGACATCCAGTCGTGGTTTTAGCTACGAACCACGGGCGAGGATTGTCAATCACAAATAGAATCTATTCTCAATAATCACGCCCCCCCACGGTTAACGGTTACAGAATAGGGGACTTAGCGACAAATATAAAACCCGAGAAATAACGACAAGCCTGGTCATATGTTTTCTCCACTGTCTCATGTTTCAACCAAATGTTTTACCACATATATTGAAAACGTTTCAGAATTTCCACCCGATCTCAAATCAGGCATCATGTTTCACAAAACAGTTCACAAGATGTTTCAAAGTTCCACCTGATCAAATCAGACATCACGTTTCACAAAACAGTTCACAAAATGTTTTAGAGCTCCACTTGCTCAAATCAGTCTTCATGTTTTCAAAGCTTCATAATAATCTGAATGTTTCAAACACGTTTTTATGTTTTCTCATTCCCCGAGTTCAAAACCAAAATACAGAAAAGGGGATTCGTGAACTCACCTGTGTTATTTCAGATCACTAACAAAGCACAACGTGAGCCACTAGTTCTTGCGCTCAAAACCTGTATGTCATTAAAGTTCTATAAGTTACTTGAGCCTAATCTGACTCTCAGAACTATCCTTAATTCAACATCTCATCACATGTGTTAACTGAGAACCTGTAATGATCTAGGTACTCATTAAGAGTTTTATGACTTTTTGGTGTAATCAGAACATTCCCAGATTAACCATATTAGTGTTGTTGTTGATTATACCACTAAAACAGTTTCTCAATGAATTCCAGATTTAGGAACAATTAATCCTTATCAGTGATCATTCCAGAGAATGATCAAAACCATCACAACCATTGTTATGATCAAATGGTTAAAACCATTGTGATCTGTGATATGGTTTCATGTTAATCGGACATTATAACGGCTCAAAACAAAGATTTCACCGTTAACCTGTCAAGTTCTTCATTTCTAACTATTCCTAACCATCATCTAGGCAACAATCAACAACAATAACCATATCCTTACGTTAAAATGCAAGATTTGATCAATCAAAATCAAACAAGAAGGTTAGAGTGAACCGTTACCTTTACAAACGGAGTTCTATGCGTAGAACGATGATCCGGGCTTGTAAAAACGTTCCTGGACGCGATCTAGATGTCTGGAAAGCTTTGAAATGAAGATTTGATGTTTGAAAGGCTGGTTTCTCGATTTTTGATGGCTGAATCGTCGAAATGGGATAAGAATGAGTGTTTCTAGATGAAAAACGACTTTTTAAGCAAGTATTGCGTAATCCTGACACCAGGCGTATCGCCCCATCCCGGAGTCCCACGCCAGGCGTACCGCGCGGGTGTAAAGGCTTCCAGATATTTTTTCGCGTTCCGCGCGCATCGCCTCACTCGGCCGTGTGGCTCAGGCGTACCGCGCCAGGGTGATTTCATCCATTTTTCGACCGAAACTTCGTTTCGCGATTCCGGACAAACCGTAGCTCCGTTTCGCGCACGGTTTTCACCCACATTCATCATTTTTTACATACTATCCCCCTGTAATAATTACAATCATCAAATACCCATGGATTTTAAGAACAACCAAATGTGATCTCGTTATTGATGACGTAACTTTTCACTGCAGTTGTCACAAATTGTTTTGGCACTACCTTGTCTTCATGCAGGAGCACTGTTTCTGGATCGCATGATGCCATGTAAAGGCCGGGGTCTTGATCATCAGTTTTGTTCAGGTTTGCTTCTTGATTTCTCCTTTTCCTATCAGGACACACAGACGCGAAGTGCCCGAATTGGTCACACCTATAATATTGCACCTTCGATCGATCTTTGCCTTTTCCTTTTTCTTGCTACTGTGGAGCTCCTCGGTTCTGGTCTTGGCTTCGCTTTTTCTGCTTGCTGGGTCCTGCTTGTTGGTTTGATCGTCCCTTCCCTTTGTCTATTGCCTTTTGAGGTGACTTCACCTAGTGGTACAATAGTTTTCCTTGAGATTCTCCTGAAGTTTCAGCCCCCTTTAATCGTTCCTCAAAGGTCTTGAGCCTTCCTACGGCTTCTTGAAAGGCCATAGTCTTCAGGTCTGCGAATTGCTCTATGGATGCCACGAGTGGGATAAACTTTGGTGGAACCGAGCCTAGCAATTTCCTTACAAGTTTCTTATCTTCGAAAATTGTACCTAGGCTTGCGGCTTTCGTAACTAGGTTTGCAATTCTGGCTGAGTATTCGTCGATCGTCTCAGGATCTCTCATCCTGAGTGCTTCGAACTCGGATTCAAGTGTTTCAATCCTTGCTTCCCTGACTCTTTCCACTCCTACGAATCGGGTTTGAAGGGCTTGCCAGATTTTCTTTGCGGTGTCAAGATGAGATACTTGAAGTATCTATTCTTCAGGATGGATTGAAGAAGGAGAGCGATCGCCATATCGTCCTTCCTGGGATCTATAGTCGTACCTGTGCTGGGTTCTATCGCCTGCAGTATTCCATGCACTCGAAACACTGCCTTTATCCGAACCGTCCAAGTGTTGTAATTCGTATCGTTCAACATTGGACTGTCGAATGTTCCTTGACTGGTGGGTTCTGCCTTGGTTCTTCGTCTCCGGCCATAACTGATGTTCTTGGTCCTCTCTTGTAGGTTAGTACGGGTGAGTCCAGGCTGTGGTCTTGCTTGGTCTCCTTCTTCATAACCTGAGATGGAGTCTCTTTCGATCGTTACCACGTGGATGTCTTTTTCCTTCTTGGTTGCAACATTCAAAGTCTCAGAATCTTAGGCTCTGATACCAATTCAGAGAATTGATATCAAATCATGCACACGTGATTTTAAGGAAAATAACTCAAAACCTTTATTATCTTGTGATACAATAGAATGCCATGACTCGACCTCTATTTATAATCATAACTTGATAACACAACTAGACTATGAAGATTACAACTCAACTAACTTACCACAAAATAAGCCAAATAAACCGACTTGTTCGTTTGACATTATCCGACCAATACCAACTTGTATTATGATCGAGAATTAACCGTGCTAACAAAATATATATGGAGATCGTATCGAAAGCTTAGATCATTATAAATGAAGATTTTGTTTTGCAAAAGAAATTTAAAAACGGTTAATGATTGATTATGATAACATTTTAATTTTTAAATGACCAAAATCTTATTTTGTTTTTGGATCGGTTTTGTGGAACCACCGTTAATTGTTTTTTAGATGTGGCTTTTGTTAACCACCACAAATATTGTATTTTTTAACGAGCGGTTATGCTTTACTATTATTTTTAATAACTTGATGTTATATTTTATAGATCGTGTTCAGGTTGTCAAGCCTGTTTGGGATGGATTTTTGGGCAATTACATAAATAAAATGGTTATGTTTATAATTATATAAAAAAAAAACTGACTCCCTTGGATTGCCTATTTTTAAAGAATGATACATTGTTTTCCCAATAATCATTACGTTGACTTTAATTTTATTGTTATAATAGGTTCGCCCATGGTCTTATGCCAGATTTGAGTTTTCATTTCCTAAGTTCATTAATTTTATCTTGTTTTGTTTCCTCACATTTTTATGTGCCTTCTAGTCAGCTTATTTCTAACTTAATGTTACCAATAGTATATGTTGCGAGCTACTCATTGTCAGGTCTAACATTCAATATTTGAAGAATATTAAATTGTTATTGCAACAATACATGGTTATACATATGGTAGGAGATCTAATTCATAGATATAATACGCGTTTAATTAACGAGTGAAGATTCATTAAAATCTCATGACTGTGAAAATGGTAAACGTCACCATTAGACGTCCCTTACCGACCGGTCTCACGGCCAACAAAATCCCATGATTGTGATCCAGCGTATAAAAATCGTTCATGGATATAATCCGGTTACACCTAAAAAAAGTTGGCACGCCCATATTGGATAACCTTGACCGGTTCTTGTGGTGACATACATGTAACATGGCAAAGTCAACTATATCTACTCTTGATTGGCATATATTCTCCGTTGACTTTACAAAATTGGAGTTAACGACCGGATACAAAATTGATGTCTTGGTTTTGTAGTTTACTCAAATTTTTTGTTTTCATTGTGCTTTCTAAGTCAATTTGATTCACGTATGAGTTTGTTTAATTAATTAAACACAACTCAAACGATAAAAGAGTATCAAAATATTAGTAGAACAAGATGACTTTCTCTACTTTTAAAGAAAATCATGGAAAAAAAGATGAATAATAATGCAACACTTATATAAACTAGAAAGATATACGTTAAGCATGAGTTAGACACCCTAAGAGTGTGTGTAATGAGGTGTGCACAGCAGCATGAATGACCTGTCACGTCCATGTGTAAGCTTTCCCCTCATTATACACTTAGCGTGACCACCCATATGTGGCCGTGGTCACGGGGATTAAAACATGATGAGACTGTTGAATACACACATACACACACAGTCCGTGATGCGCGCATATAAAGTATATATGTGTCGGCTCTTAGGATGCAAAAGCAAAGTGATCGACACTAATTTTAACGTTATTTTTCTTTATTTTTTTTGAAAATAACGTTAAAACTATTGGGTTGGTTGATCAATCATGTATCATGAGCCGAGAGTCTCATTTGAATCAGCTGCTCTATTCATACGTGGTATAGGTAAAGCTGTCTACATCTTCCTCCTTAGATCATACATTGGCTTTGTTAATAGTGTGATATATTGAATACGATGATAATGACACACAATGGATTTTAACTCATTACAATTATGTTTACACGAGACTTTCTTCACCATAATAAAAATCAAATCATATGTATTGCAATTATTTTTAAATAAGATTTCAGCAGATTGGTTTTGACTTAGACACACAAAATGCCATCAAACAGGTCGTAACTAGTTTATTTTATAAAATATGCAACAACTTAACAAAGTGCCAACCATTAATTAAAATATAAAATCATAAAAACAACACATATATACACAAAAGACGAAAACCCATTCCCATTTAAATCAAGAATCATCATATTCATATCCTCCATCATCATCGTCAACCACCATGAACTTCAAAACAAACATTCAACTATTTGTGTTCTTGATCATGTTATCAATCACACGTTCCACATCTCAATCGACCACCGCCGGAGATGTCATCACCATCACCAAATCCACCAATGTGGCCAAACCCGGTTGCCAAAGCCAATGCGGAAACGTAACCATTCCATACCCGTTTGGCATCGGTCCGGACTGCTTTCTAAGCACATGGTTTGAAATCAAATGCAACACAAGTTTTAACCCTCCAAGAACCCAAATCGGTGGTCTCCGAATCCTCGAGTTCACCGATTACACTTTCCGAATAACCAACAGAGTTGCAAGCCAGTGTTACAATCCAGTTGGAAACATCACCGAAGACAACCCGGTCAGCACAAGTCTTGGCTGGACATCACCGTTTTCATTTTCACAAAAGAATCAGTTCACTTTAATTGGGTGTGACGATTTCGCCTTGTTTTTAGGCCCTTTACAAATAAACTTCACCAGCGGCTGCATTGCACTGTGTTCAAAACCCGATGAGGTGCTAAACGGGTCGTGATCGGGTGTCGGGTGCTGTCAAACAGCTATCCCAAGGGCACTCAAGTATTACTCCACTTCTCTTGGTAGTATGGTCAGTAACCACACTAAGATCTGGTCTTTTGATCCTTGCACGTACTCGTTTTTGGGTGAGCAAGAGCGGTTTACGTTTAATGGGGTGGCGGATTTTAAGGACCCCGGTTTCAGGAACCGGACCATGGCTAGTGTTCCTATGTTGGTTGATTGGGTCGTTGGGAACTTGAGTTGTAGTGAGGCTAGGACTACTGGTGTGTTGGCTTGTCAAGCGAATAGCCGGTGCGTTGACTCGGATACGGGAGTTCCAGGTTACAGATGCATTTGCAACAGTGGTTATGAGGGTCAGCCTTATCTTGACCCGGGTTGCCACGGTTAGTTTTTTTTTTTTTTTTTTCAGCATTAAACACTTGATCAAACAAACAAACAAAAATACGTTTCCATTATATTCTCAATATTCACTAGGGGTCTCTAAGGAATATGAAGACAAACATTATCCCAATTGGGATAAAGATGCTGATCCGAATAAGTTCTCGTCTCAATGTTATTTTCACTAAATAAATATAATAACATCAAAATTAGTGCAATTTTACTTTTAATTTTAAAGCCCACACATATATATTATGCATGTGCACCGTAAATAAGGCGTCATCAAACACCGGATCATAAACTGTAAATATATCATAGATTTTCTGTTTGATATTGACAGACATTAATGAATGTGAAGATCCTGATAATCTTTGTGTTGGGGTTTGTACGAATACTCCTGGAAATTACACCTGCAGTTGCAAAGATGGGTACACCGGCGATGGTTTGAAAAACGGGCGTGGTTGTAAAAAGGAAACCTCACAGTTTCCCGTTATAAAGTTCTCTTTAGGTAATTAATCTATTTTATTAACTAATTTTTAATTTTTTAATGATATGTGTAAATTGTAATATATGGTAAGCTGTAAGTTTGACTTTTTTAAAGTTTGAAAAAGTCAAAACAATTGAAATGCTAAAAAGTCAAATAAATAAAAACTCAAAAAAGCAACATCTTGTGTTGGGATAATTGTACAGCAGACTCCGTAATCTGATTTTGTTACTCCATGAAATTTAAAAACTTAAAATGTTTATTGACTTTTAGCATATAGAGGCGCCGACGCCCGTACTTATATGGGCGGCGCCCATATAAATCATCAAATCAAAAATTGTCATGTGTCCCGTACGAGCGGCGCCTATCTGATGTGGGAGAAGTACGGGCGGCGCCTGCATGGCTATGGGCGGCGCCTGCAGACAATGGACATCTTTGGAAATGAAAAATCAAATGGACAATTTTGGGAAAAAATGGTAGTCAAACGAACATTTTAGGAATTTTCTCTTTGTTATTTAGAACCGAACACCAACACCCTTAGTAAACACTACTATGTTTTCTGTCATTAGGCCCTTTTTTAATAAAACCTTACCTTAATTAAAAGATCTCATAAAAAAACTTGGTATTTATACGTTTTTCAAAATAATTTAGATTCGTATGTTAAATACGTACATAACATAGAAATAGGAAGTTAAGAATAAGTATTTAACACTTGCTTTGAGATTCAAAAGAAAGAAAGTAATTCGGTTTTGATATATGTGGTAAAATGTAGGTATGGGATTTGGTTTCTTGGCCATTTTAGTAGGAACAACATGGCTCTATTTTGTCTTCAAGAAGAGGAACCTTGTTAAACTTCGAAGTAAGTTGTTCCAAAGAAACGGTGGTTTGCTACTCAAACAACATATTACAACCAACGAAGACAATGTCGATTCAACAAACATCTTCACCGCACAAGAGTTAGAAAAGGCCACCAACAATTACGCTGAAGACCGGATCTTGGGTCGTGGTGGTTACGGGACAGTATACAAAGGCATTCTAACCGATCAACGGGTTGTTGCAATCAAGAAATCACGAGTTATGGATGAAGCCCAAATAGAATTGTTCATCAACGAAGTGATTATCTTAACAAAAGTTAACCATCGGAACGTGGTTAAGCTTTTGGGATGTTGTTTGGAGACCGAGGTTCCATTATTGGTATATGAGTATGTATCTAACGGAACTCTTTTTAATCATATTCATGGTAAAGGAACCACGACTTGGTTATCATGGGAGAATAGATTAAGAGTGGCAGCAGAAGCCGCTGGTGCACTTTCGTATCTTCATTCTGCTACATCGACCCCTGTTATCCATAGAGATGTAAAATCCGCAAATATTTTGTTAGACGATAATTACACCACAAAGATAGCGGATTTTGGGGCTTCAAGATTGGTTCCCATTGATCAAACACAAGTGACCACCCTTGTTCAAGGGACATTAGGTTACTTAGATCCTGAGTATTTTCATACAAGTCAGCTAACTGAAAAAAGTGATGTTTATAGTTTTGGAATTGTGCTTGCTGAGCTTCTAACTGGGAAGAAGCCGTTGTGTATGGAACGAAGTGAAGAAGAACGAAATTTAGCAACTTATTTCATTATGTCACTAAAAGAAAACCGTTTGTTCCAAATTTTGGAACCTAGAGTTGTAAGGGAGGGTACCCTTGAGCAACTACAACAAATCAGTGAGCTTGTAAATAGATGCCTTAATCTTACCGCAGATGAGAGACCAACAATGAGAGAAGTTGCAATCGAACTCGAAGGGTTACGTAAGTTCACGCAACATCCTTGGGCGAGTCGAGATGGCGACGAAGAAAATACAAACTTGATGAGCACGTTAAAGGAAGAAACGGACCTTTATGAGGCGTCGATAAACCCGTACTCGAGTAATGAGGAAATTTCTTCAGCTTTTGGTATCGATAGCGGTCTTGTGTTTCCTGCAAATATTCTCCGATGACCCGATTCATCATGGTAATGAAAGGTTCTTAAATGTAGTTGCTTCAAAATTCATAGTAAAAGGATTGATCGATTATTCACTTATTATTGAATTTGAGTGACATATAATAAATACTTCCATTGAATGGTATTACATATATTAAAATACTTGTTTAACATGAATCTAATAGTTGGGCAAGCCACATCATCTAAACCACATATTGCACCGAAAGCTCTTTTGAATTCAAATCTCAAACACAGCTTGTAATTAAATTATACTTGTTATATGGCTCTCATACGTATTTATATAATTTATTAATTACTTAATTATTCTAATAAGATATGTAATTATATGGTGGACGTAATTATTATTACTATCATATTTAGGTTTCCCATTAACTGTATATAAAGGAGATAAATGCTCCCATTATTGAATAATGATAACATCAACTCACAAATTCCTAATCTCATAGAATTCGTGAACTCTCTAGTCTGTCCTAACTCCTAAGCCTCTCTGTCATATTCCATACAAATTATACACTCTAAACAGAAACTAGGTTAGATCTAGATTCAACAATCATGTCAGGAATCAACAATATTTTTATTGGATTCACATGTTTCATCTGATATATTTATTACTGGTATGTGATTCGTATATATGTTTATAATCTAGTCATATGTATCGATCAACACAACTAACTCGCGCACCACAACCAACACGCATCTAAAATATCATTTTGCATCCTGCTTCGCACAATTAGTAGTTGTCATACCATGTTCCGAACGCCCCTCATCACAACATCCCAATCGCATACCAGTCGTGTCAAATAGATGGGACATGCTATCATTCTCAAAACTAACCACACCAAACTTTAAAAACATAAAGATGACTCGAGATAATGAGTATATGAAATGCAAAGGGTCATCAAAACAACACATTATGTCCATTGCTCATGCCAATCACTCGTTTGTGCTCACATTTTTGGGCTCATTACTTCTATGTTCTTCTAAGAGAACCACTTATTATATATCACTTACATCAACGATATCTGTTAAGTTTTCACTCATTTCTTTATTATGTGTTTTGTTTAAAAATAAATATAAAACCTCCAAGGAAATAATACAAGTGGAGAGACAACTTAAATATCTCAAGTTCAATTCTTACTAGAGCTTACGTCACAAATCCAGTTGTTTGAGGTCATATTTTACATGTTTTCATGGTTAGTCAAGATTTGAAGGGAGCCAAAGATTTACCACGTAAGCAAGTTATTACAATAATAAAAAAATTGATATAAAATGGGTGCCCTCTAAGAATATTAATATCTCTTTTTCTTTTTGAACAAAGGATAGAGGTAAATGGTTGTTTTCAAAATTTTAATAGAAAAGACAAATATTTTGAAACAAAACAAATGCGTGGAAACCTTGCACGTTGTCGGGACCAAATCCTCAAATTAAAAAAAAAAAAAGAGAATTAAATATATCTTCTTTTAAACTTATAATATTACATATTTTATTAAAAACGAATTTTTAATACATACATAGGGGTTGGATTCACTAATGAGAGCTTTTTGCCTAAAAAGAGTAACAACCAATAAAAGTTTGACATGTGACATGCTAAAAATACAAAAACAAAATCTAGTACAAAAAATCCAATACAAAAATCAAAAATCTAGTACAAAGACATAAAAATCCAGTACAAAAAAATATAAATGTAGTACAAAAACAAAAATACAGTACAAAAAAATTAAAATTCAGTATAAAAACAAAAATACGGTAAAAAAACACAAAAATCCAGTACAAAAAAATACAGAAAAAAATAATATAATACAAAAAAATAAAAATCTAGTACAAAAAATAAGATGTTATACATAAATTATCATGCCACATATATGTGAAAATCTTATTAGTTTTTACTTTTTTTAAGCAAAAATCTTTTTCTTATTTGATTTTTCCCTACATATAAGATACTTTAAAATTTGAGAAAAAAATGTAATTTTTGAAAGTTTAAAAAATAATATTTGAAATTGCCTATGACTTGCAGACGAAAGGTGAAATTTTGACAAAGAAAAGCGTCTTACGCTCTACACTTTAATTTAGAAATGAAAAGAAACTTTCATTAATTTATTTTTATCTTTTAGTACAATTTTTGGAAGGTAAAAGATGTTTTGTTTGGTTTATTAAAGGTAATTATAGATTTTAATGAGAGGAATTTATTAGCCTAAACCCACCACCAATCATTTAACTAGTTTTTAATTTCATCTTGATGACTTTCTCCTCTTACGTTACCTCCCCAATACATGCGGTCCTTTATTTTTAAAAAAGAAAAAAAAAAAAAAGATGTTTCAAATTCATTTTCGTGTTTTTTTTGGTTTGTTTAAAAAAGAAAAAAAAAGTATTAATATACAACTAAGTATTTCTCTTTCATGAGTTATGGTGGGAACTCGTGAGAATGCATCGTTTATAATAATAATAATAAAAGAAAAAAAATAGTTTACAACCTACGTATTATGGTGACACTTTTATCATGATCTTGACTACCTAAACACGGATAAAAAAAATTGTGACGACTGTTGTTACGTCGTAAAACATCAAAATGTACCCGTCATAGAAGAAACAACCGGTCCACTATTAAACCTAAAAATAGAACTTAGTCGTAAAAACAAACATCATGAAACTTGAATGAAAAAATAAAAAAAAAAAAAGAAAAGAAAAACTTACATAGATAAAAAAAAATGGAGAAAGCAGTAGATATATATTGCTAGCATTAACTAGTAATTTTACCATCGCACACATCGTGACAGTGTCAGAATCTAAACGTCTTGAAAGTTGAAGGATTAAAAGTGGTCGGTTGTAAATTATCACGGACAGTTTTTATTGAGTTTGGGGACAAACCATAAGTTTTAAAAACTTGAATGAGTCAAAAAAACATTTTACAAAATTTAAGAATATAACATAAAAGTTTATAGGTGAAATTAGAAAACTTTAACATTAAATATAACGATCAACTCCAAACTCAAAAAAACATGAGTGGGGTCAAAGTAATTTCTATAACACGTAAGGATAGATCACCCAAAAAGTTTTAAACTTGGTGTATAGATAAAATATAAATTATAAAAACTTGAGAGCTTAAAATATTGACATTTAATCAAAATAAGGGAAACGGGCATTGGCGGAGGTTTTAAGGGGTCTGGGGTGCCCCGGCTCCTGCCGTTTTTCTGCCCAGAAGTCTCGATATAATAGTTTTTGGTCGAAAATTTTTATAGATATTGAGCTCGGCCCCTTTGGTTTTTCTTCATAAAATTCTTTGGGTCCCCTTGGATTTTAAAAAATAATAAGTTGAACTAATATTGTAAATTTTAACATTACCTATAAGGGTTCACAGTATCGGTTGTTATCTTGTTTATTAGCCAATCTTGAGTTTAAATCTTGTTTTGGAACTTAAAAATTAAAATGGGCTTTAACTATTGAACGTTACATATTTCAATAATTGTCTTCGCAAAGGAAATTGCTGAGAAGTTTGATTCGAAGTGTATAATCAGTGAGTTCAAATAGCTTAAAGGTCGTCGCGTTGAATTGTGATTTTTCTTCCGGGTACTCACCTTTTCGTTTTAAACATTTTATGTCCTGTTTGATACAAACATATATATATTTTTTTTTGAGTGGAACAAATATTTGATATTTTAAACTTTAAACTGTTTGACCCGACCCGAATAATCATGTGTCGACCCGAATTTTAGTCCGAAACATAGCGATAAGGAAAAAAAATTTTGCCCCATAACTTTCGGCCCCCTCGGACAAAGTTTTCAAGCTCCGTCACTGGAAACGGGGAAAGCTTTGAGATTTTAAGAGTTGTGCAATTAAAATTACTTTTAATTAGACGATCAGAGTACTTCTAATATAGGAATTGAGTTTGTATAATAAACTATTTAAATTAAAAGTTTAATTTGTGGTTAGAAGTACCTTTAATTGGATAGCTAAAAGAACAAAGAGTTTCTAATCTAGTAGTAGCCTTTTTACTTCTTTTATAAAAGATCTTGAGTTGAAGTCGCATCTATAGCACATTTTGCTTTAGGTTGAGACAATGGGTTTTCTTAGTTGTAAGTTTCCTCCTAGATGGGTGGGTCGGGTCACAACGTTCTGTTATTCACGCGAAAGTGTGATCTATTTGTCAGGATGATCTGACGGGCTTTTGTTATTCAAAAAAAAATTGGATAGTTAAAAGTACTCATGGTATAGAGATTAGATGAGTTACCTAAAAGAAAAACCAAAATAAAGCAAGGAATAAAAAAATTAATGACTAATGTTAGAAAAAATAAAGTAAGAAAAATAAAAAACTAAACAAAAAATATAATTAATTCTATGAAACTAAAACAAAAATACGAAGAGTTAGAAAAAATAAAATAAATAAATATTTATTCTAATAAATAAAGCTTTCTTAAGACACATCTGATGTTGTTATAACACCTCAAATTTTAAATATTAAATGTACTTTTTATATATTTTTAAATATTAAATTTACCTTTTATACATTTTTAAAATGTATCTTATATTAAATAATAATATTAAATATTAAATATACTTTTTATACATGGGATACATTTAAAAATGTATAAAAGGTAAATTTAATATTTAAAAATATATAAAAAGTATATTTAATATTTAAAATTTAAGGTGTTCAAACAACATCACATGTGTCTTAAGAAAGCTTTATTTATTATAATAAACTAGGTAAGCACCTCGTGTATTACACGGGCTGAATGATAAAAATATAATTGATCGGTGTCGAAGTACCAACCAAAAATAAGAGTTTTCACTCCAATCCTACTACCCAAATTAGATAGGGAAGTCGGGTATCGATCCACAAGAAGTCCAGTGGAAATCACTTTCAATACAACTAATTAACTACGTGCAATTGAAAAGTAAACTTGAAAAGATTGATTTTAGGGTTTAAAATAAAAACAGTGAACTTTAACTAAAATAAACAATGAAAATAAGGATTGTAAACAATTAATGGAAAAGGTGATCACTCCGGGTTTCGAATTAGTAAGATAATTAGGTTTTCATTAATTTGTCAATTGGGAATCACATAAACATGATTCATGCTTCAATTGCTAAACATATATGGTTTTGAAAACAAAGCAATGATCTTGTTGACAACCGATGACGAGACCGATGTTGTTGACTTGATTGATTACGAGTTCTACAAAAACAAAGATTTCTAAATCACTTTAAACCCTAATTCCGTTAATTACTAATTCAATCATACACTGAATGAAAATAAAGTAATGAACTTGAATTAGAAATTGCAAAAGAAACAAGAAATCATAATCGTTTAATAATCAAAACACTATTGAATCCATAAATCTACGAAAAACGAATTCAATACCAATATCCAACAAATCAAAGAACGAAACCAATTATCAAACCTAATTCTTCACCCGGAGATGATCACAATCGAACTAGCCGGACATCCTCAACTTTGAATCTTTACAATCGTTGATCATAGGCATGAATTGATCTTTGCTTCTACGAATCCGGATGATCTTGGATTGATTTGGATGAGTTGGAATGCCCAAAAACGTGCCTTTTTCGCCCACAAATCGTCCCAAAAAGTGTTAGAAACGAAACCCTAAGATTAGGCCTTAAATATGGGAAAGATTAGGTAAAAATCTGATTTTTCCGGCTGTCGCCGTATGATACGCCGGGCTCGGGCGTATCATACGCCCAGTATGCTACCCTACGCCCAGCACTTTCTGTCAACGCTGAAATTTGGGCGTATCATACGCTGGCCGTATGATACGCTGCCTTGGCCGTACCACACGCCCAGGATAATCTCACCAATGGCTTCGTCTCGTCGAGTAACTCAGTTTTCATATATTATGGGCCCCGTAACTCCTCTCCTAGCCTGAGTTATGCATCCACAAAGTTTTGGCCTTCCGAACTTCATGTTTTCACCATTTTTCTCGCTCGGCTTCTCTTCCAATCCTCCAATAAGCTCCCGAACACTTCTTTAAACACTTGACACCTGCAATTCATCAACATACTCAAAGTAAACATGTTTCGTGCCAAAAATTTATAATATTACGCAGTTACGCATCAATTAATACAACTATTCACACCTTCATCACATCCCCACACTTGTTCTTTGCTTGCCCTCAAGCAAAACTCATCAAAACCATGAAACCATCATGATCAAATACATTTCCCAATTGCCCCGCCAATTCTTACATTAAGTTCTAGATCATAACCAAATCACAAGACTTACAACATTACATAGTTTTACATTGTGACAAGTACAAACGAATTTTCAAGCAAAACATGGAATAACCTCTAACTAGACCTAACATGCTTCAAGTATATTTCACATGAATGTATTGCACCATTCACAATGTTGTCTCCACTCGGTTTATTTCTGGACTAGTCATAATGCACTAGTATATATGTGAACTCTCAACCAAAAGTGAATGACCGTCATCATAAGCTTGTATTGCAATCATACTTCCACCGAATTGCTAAAACCATACACAAATCAACAGGACTTAACGGGTTGTAATGAAAGGCTAAGGTTAAGGTAGGTATAAGGGATTTATGGTGACGACAAAATAATGGGAATTCACGAATATTGAACCACTAACAAACTCGACTTATACCATTATACTACAATGATTCTTTTTGTTGCTTCATATTGAGGTCATTTGACCTAATATTCTGCTTTTTTTTCAGCACTTCATTTGAAAACCAACTACACAATGTAACAACCGCTTTTTAATAATGAATGTATTGTGAATAATCGTTAATTGAACGATTGTGGTTGTTGTGATTTGAAAATATGAGAGAATTACATCTTGAATGGCAAGAGCACATGTGATCGTTCTAGAAATATACGTTAATTTAATGATTGTAATTATTACAAGTTGATAGTATGTGAAAAATGATGAACGTGGGCGAAAACCGCACGCGAAACGGAGTTACGGATTGTCCGGAATCGCGAAAACAAGATAAGATCAAAATTTGACAAAGTTGGTGTGGGGCGGTACGCCCCAACTCAGTGCACCAGTTGGGGCGATGCGCCTGGGTCCCTATGTCGGCAAAAATATCATTTAAGGATCAGATCGCATTTTTGAACGTATTTTCTTCTTCTGTTCGACCTGTTCTTCTCCCAAACGAAGAACTCGTCAATTTTAAGCACAAAACCTTCATCTTGAAGGATTCTAATCATCCGGATCGCACCCAGGAACGTATCTGCAACATCTGATCGTTGTTTGGTGACTGAATATCCGTCAGATTGGGTAACGATTCGTTTTATCCTACTAGTTTAATATTGTGTGGATTAAATTTAGTTTTGATTGTAATACTATGATTATGGGTATTGATTATTGCCTAGTTGATACCTAGGGGTTGTTAGAAACGAAGAACTCGATATTTTGACGGTGAAATCTTCGTTTTGAAGCCAGGATAATGTCCGGTTGTTATGAAACCCGTATCATGGTGTGATAACTAGTAAGATGGGTAGATTAAGATTTTGAAATAAATTATGGATTATAATCCATAGGTTAAATGATGATTTTGATAAATTGATGTTAAAATTATTAACAAGTTATGATCTTAAATAAAAATTGAATAATAAAAGTGATTAAAGATCGTAACTAATATAATGAACATCAATTATTTGATAAAATGCTTGGGGAGGCATGAAATATGATTAATTGTGATAATTGACTAAAACTTACTAAATGTAGTAAGATAGAGTCAATTATGTGATAAATTGACTTTGAGGAAGTCAAATTAGTCAAGTGTGTTGAACTTGATTATATGTGCTATACGTGTTGAAACTAGTTGTATATATGTATTTTGCAACTAGGTGGTGGTAGTGGAAGTCAAACCACTAGTCATAGAGCAGGAAAAGAGCCTGCAGTTGCTAATCCCTTATCTGATTAAGGTAAGTAATCCCACAACTATGACATCACATAATAAATATTGAATTTTGTTGTTGAATGAATTATATGATAAATATGGCATTGGTAATAGGGGAATGTGGAACAATAAAAGTTCAACAACCTATGATAAATCCAATACCATGGTGAATAATAGTGTGGGAATTCTATGATGGAAGAACCGGTGGGTGAACATCATAGTAATTTAATTGAATTATATATGACTCCACAATGGTGGATAGCCAGAGGTGCTGGCAATTGTCTTAGATGGAAGTACCGGTGGGTGAACATCTTAAGACTTGAATTATATATGACTCCACAATGGTGGATAGCCAGAGGTGCTGGCAATTGTCTAGATGGAAGTACCGGTGGATGAACATCTTAGACTTAATAAATATGACTCCACAATGGTGGATAGCCAGAGGTGCTGGCAATTGTCTTAGATGGAAGTACCGGTGGGTGAACATCTTAAGACTTGAATTATATATGACTCCACAATGGTGGATAGCCAGAGGTGCTGGCAATTGTCTAGATGGAAGTACCGGTGGGTGAACATCTTAGACTTAATAAATATGACTCCACAATGGTGGATAGCCAGAGGTGCTGGCAATTGTCTTAGATGGAAGTACCGGTGGGTGAACATCTTAAGACTTGAATTATATATGACTCCACAATAGTGGATAGCTAGAGGTGCTCGCAACTTGTCTTTGATGGAAGTACCGGTGGGTGAACATCTCAAGACTTGAACTAATCATGTTATCACAAATGTGTAAATAGTCAGAGATGCTGACAAATAGCTATGGGGGAAGCACAGGAATGTGAACACCATAGTGTAATATTGATTAAACTATTGTAAACAATAGTTGTTGATCGATAATATGATATTATTATATTGTGAGAGTCAATTCGAATAGAAATGACTCAGTTTGAATGTTGAATGTCAAAAACGTATTTTTACATTTTATTGTTGTGAAACCATTGGGGTTTACTTACTTAGTTCTTATGAACTAATGGTAATTATTGTGTGATGTTTGTAGGTCAAAAATGACGTACACGGCTGTAAGGATCGAGGTGGAGCAGGAATCGAACGAACAAACCTTGTTGCAAACGTGTGAACTTTTGGTTTAAACTTACTTATGTAAATAAGTATTGTAAAATGTGTGACACGTTTACGTTTGCGTTAAACTTTGTTTAATATTATTAAATAAAGAGGGTCAAACAAGGTTTTAAAAATGAAAAGTTTGATGGGACCAACTCTGATATTTTTAAATTGTTGAACAGTAACCGGGGTTACACACAACTTGTGGATTAAGACTTTAAGGTTCAACAAACAATTAGGCTAAGGCTCAACATGGCTTCTATTGGTTGGGTTGCCATGAGAAACTATCACAAACAAAAGGCTAACGAAATAAAGGTGAATCCTAATGCCTCCATCATTTTTGTGCAAGTTCTAGCATACGATATCAACATGCATTGCAACACAAGTTCTAATTTGGTCGACACTTTGGTATCACTCAGAAACAACCAACACTAAACAAAGATATTATAATTAAAGCTCAACTCTCACAAAAACGGTGGGTAAAAGGTTGACGACACAAAAACATTCATGTTACTTACAATCTAACATGTCACCCCTAATTAGTCGTTATTTTATTGATGGTTTCTAAAAAACACTTGCCACAACCACTATCATGCAACTTAAAGACTCAATTATGACCAAGAACCTAATCCAAAACATTAACAGGTCAATTGTTGATGATTTACATTGAAAATTCTGATTTTCAAGCCCTTTGAGTTTACTTGGAACAATTCAAAAATTTCGAAAATTTTGTTCATTTTCACCCTCCCTACATCCCCACACTTGAGAAACATTGTCCCCAATGTATGGTTCACTTTAAAATTTAACCCTATCATGCAATCATCTCTTCAAACCATTAACCCAAACTTGAATTCTAACACTAAACAAAAACACAACTAGTGATGAGGGAAAAAAACATGGACCTGATCTTGTTGTCCTCGTGATGTAGATAATGAGAATGATGGCATATCGACCTCGAATCTCCATGGGTCTTCCCCACACTTATTTCCTGTGATGTTTGTGGCAGGAACTCACCAAAACAAAAAACAAAAATAAAATGCGAAAACACTTAAAAATAAACAAACAAACTAAATAAAATCAATACAAACACATAGGTTGCCTCCTATGCAGCGCTAAGTTTTGTTTACGGTCTTCAGCCAGACCATAACTACTACCACTCAAGGTGGCCTGAAAAGGCTATCACCTGCTGCATAGCCCACAAAATCAAGCTTTCGTGGCTCAGGTAAATCTTCCCAGGTTTCCCAGTTGGGTCTAAACATCTTTAACCTTACTTGTTCTTCATCAAACTCCAGAGATTTGGCTTTCTTCTCATCCTTCACCCTTCTCCATTTCGGTATCCACCCATCATCTTTTGATGCCCCTTTCTTCTCAGCATCTTGATCATCCTTGGGTTGTTCTACTTTTGCTACTTCAGACCTGTGCAACATAAAACACTCCTCTTTGGTGTTATCTTCCTTAGAAAGGAAGTCACACCTGTCAACAATGTTTGCTTTTGAGCATTCATTCTTGATAAGAGGGTTAGTAGCAATCTCGAACACGTTAATCTGCTTTTCCCGGCCACCAAACCTTAACCCCACAGTCCCGTTAGCACAATCGATCATAGCATGTGCCGTGGCAAGAAAAGGTCTACCCATAATGATTGTAGGATGTGTGTCTTTGGTACTTTCAGCACAGTCTAAGACCAAAAAATCAACTGGGTAGTAAAAATTGTCCACCTTAACAATTACATCAGTTAACATTCCCCTAGGAAGTGTAGAAGTCTGATTAGCTAACACCACAGTAGTGTCAACTTTCTGTAGAGGACCAAAATCATATTGGTCATACAAACTCCCTGGGAGAATGCTAACACATGCTCCCAAATCCAACAATGCCTGATCAATTTGAAAATTCCCAATTTGTATAGAAATCAGAGGCATTCCTGGATCTGGAAGTTTAGGTGGCAATTCACCCGACAAAACGGAATTTGTATTCATGGTTAGCTCAACTTGATTTGGTAACTTATGATGTTGTTTTTTAGTGCACAACCGTTTCAAACACTTAAGATGGGCAGGCACTTTCTTTATATCATCAAGAAATGGTAAATTAATTTTAACTTTTTCAAAAATTTCCCACCTCTCATCTCGAGATGGGTCCTGCTTTTTCAAATTAGTTCCATTCACACCATTAGTTGAAAGAGTACTTACAGCATTGACATGAAGGTTCTTTGAGCCTGAGCCTTGATGTGCTGGATTCACCTGTGTGTCACTTGGAAGTGTTCCATGATTTCTTCTCGCCATCTCCTCTACCATCTGTCCGACTTGCTTGTTCAAAGCATTGAAGGCCTTGTCTCGCATCTCATTTTCTTTCTTCATCTCTTTCAACATCTCAAATATGTCATCTAGCTTTGAAGTTTCTGAATTAGATGTTGGTCCACTTTGTTGAGGAGGTGGTTGCCTATAATTGCCTTGAAATTCTTGGTTTTAATTCCCTTGGTATTGTCTTTGGTAACCCCCTTGATTGTACCCTTGTTGGCGGTTGAACTGATGTTGATTTCCTTGATTGTTGGGTGCTTGAAAATTGGGGTACATTTGATTGGAAGTGTTTCTATACCTGAAGTTTGGATGATTGTGCAACCCCGGATGATAAGTGTTGGAGTTCATGTCTCCATACACTTGGTTTACTTCTTCTGTTGGAACAAACTGAGATGAACATTGACTTGCCTTGTGTCCAATCTCTCCACATCCACCACATACATTAAAACCATTTTCTGCTTTAGTATTATCTTTTCCTAATCCCGCGAGTTTAGCCATCTTTTGTGCCACCACCTCCAATTGCTCCTCGTTTAATTGTGTGGCTGCACCATTAACCATTTCATGCTTCGACCGCTTGTTAGATTGCTCTAATCTCTTTGAAGTGGTGCTCATCCGCTCAAGCATGTCCCAATCCACTTGTACATGGTTGTACAAGAAAGTCCCATTGCTTTGGGAATTGATATCCCTTATATCCTCCGATGACATCCCATCATAGAAAGCAACTAGTAACTCCCACATGTTGATCCCATGATGTGGGCATTTCCTCAACATGTCTTTGAATCGGGTGAAGGCTTCATGAAATAATTCCCCTCCTTTTTGTTTGAAATTCCTAATAGCAGCCCGAGCCTCTGTTGTCTTCTTCATTGTATAGAATTCACTTAAGAACTGTTGCTGCATTTCTGCCCAAGTATAGATACTCGCTGCTAGTAGTGTAGAAAACCACTCTTTAGCTCTATCCTTCAAACTAAAAGGGAACAAGATTAACTTCACTTCATCTGCTGAAAACCCTTGACCCCCCGTGACTTGACAGAATTGCTCGAATTCTTGTAAGTGTTGGTATGGTTCCTCAGTAGCTCTTCCATGGAATGTGGGCAAAGATGACAACACAGCTGGTCTTACTTCAAAAGATCTCCCTTGCCTAACAGGTGTCACTACTGGTGAGGAATTGGTAGTCAATGCAGGTCTAAAGTGAGTTGTTGCACCTTGTGCATGAGCCATGCCTTGATTGTAATTCATGGGCACTCCCATGTTTGGAGGAGGCATAGGGATTCCAGGCCCATAATTCTGATTATGAGGTCTTGGTGGCCTGTTGAAACCTTGTTGTGGCGGGTAACCGTAATGTGGTTGTTGATGATGAAAGCCATAAGCCCCTTGATTCAATGGTTGCGGGTTTGGTGGATAAGGGTTTTGCATTTGTGGTTGTGGTGGTGGATACCCGTAAGGATCATCATAAGCAGCATTTACATTTTGCAAGTTGTAGACACCACTGTTCAAGCCATCATCCCAATCATTGACATTGTTCTCACCACTCCATATTGTGCCATGATGAGTTCCTCCTCTCAAAGTGTTTCTTTCCTCGATAGTATTGGTATGGTGGTCATCATTAGGAGGATGGTCAAGGTGAGGTACATGTTGATATTGGTGTTGAGCAGGTGGTGGTGGTGGAGGATTTGGGTTACCTTGCGGATTCTCAAAATCCTCAAACCTTGGTGGTTCAGGTGGAAACTCCATTGTCAGTTGTTGTTGAATGCTAGGAGATGCAAGCTCTGTCCGGCGGAGTACTCGATTCCTGAGAGCGGTGCGTTCAATTTCTGGGTCAAAATTCAGTGGTGAAGATCTTCCAGAATACCTAGTATGCATGCAAACCTGAATTTACATGCGCACTAACACAACCCGTGTAAATCTGACAAATAAACAAAATAAACTAAAATGAAATTGAAAGTAATTTGCGCACGACTCCACGGCAACGGCGCCAAAATTTGATCGGTGTCGAATTACCAACCAAAAATAAGAGTTTTCACTCCAATCCTACTACCCAAATTAGATAGGGAAGTCGGGTATCGATCCACGAGAAGTCCAGTGGAAATCACTTTCAATACAACTAATTAACTACGTGCAATTGAAAAGTAAACTTGAAAAGATTGATTTTAGGGTTTAGAATAAAAACAGTGAACTTTAACTAAAACAAACAATGAAAATAAGGATTGTAAACAATTAATGGAAAAGGTGATCACTCCGGGTTTCGAATTAGTAAGATAATTAGGTTTTCATTAATTTGTCAATTGGGAATCACATAGACATGATTCATGCTTCAATTGCTAAACATATATGGTTTTGAAAACAAAGCAATGATCTTGTTGACAACCGATGACGAGACAGATGTTGTTGACTTGATTGATTACGAGTTCTACAAAAACAAAGATTTCTAAATCACTTTAAACCCTAATTCCGTTAATTACTAATTCAATCATACACTGAATGAAAATAAAGTAATGAACTTGAATTAGAAATTGCAAAAGAAACAAGAAATCATAATCGTTTAACAATCAAAACACTATTGAATCCATAAATCTACGAAAAACGAATTCAATACCAATATCCAACAAATCAAAGAACGAAACCAATTATCAAACCTAATTCTTCACCCGAAGATGATCACAATCGAACTAGCCGGACATCCTCAACTTTGAATCTTTACAATCGTTGATCATAGGCATGAATTGATCTTTGCTTCTACGAATCCGGATGATCTTGGATTGATTTGGATGAGTTGGAATACCCAAAAACGTGCCTTTTTCGCCCAGAAATCGTCCCAAAAAGTGTTAGAAACGAAACCCTAAGATTAGGCCTTAAATATGGGAAAGATTAGGTAAAAATCTGATTTTTCCGGCCGTCGCCGTATGATACGCCGGGCTCGGGCGTATCATACGCCCAGTATGCTACCCTACGCCCAACACTTTCTGTCAACGCTGAAATTTGGGCGTATCATACGCTGGCCGTATGATACGCTGCCTTGGCCGTACCATACGCCCAGGATAATCTCACCAATGGCTTCGTCTCGTCGAGAAACTCAGTTTTCATATATTATGGGCCCCGTAACTCCTCTCCTAGCCTGAGTTATGCATCCACAAAGTTTTGGCCTTCCGAACTTCATGTTTTCACCATTTTTCTCGCTCGGCTTCTCTTCCAATCCTCCAATAAGCTCCCGAACACTTCTTTAAACACTTGACACCTGCAATTCATCAACATACTCAAAGTAAACATGCTTCGTGCCAAAAATTTATAATGTTACGCAGTCACGCATCAATTAATACAACTATTCACACCTTCATCAATAATAAATAATCATTAATGAAAATATAGATAATATAAGATTTTTTTTAATATAAAATATGGATAAAATTTTGTATAATTTAATAATTTTAGTAATAAAATAATTATATTATTTATTTAGACAATAATTTTTTTTAAAGTTTGTTTCATTTTTTTAAAACACTATTTTTAAAAATTGTATATTTTATAATAAGTTGGGTATTTAAAATGTGTTTTTTTAATATTAATATATTTTTAATGTATTATAAAATATGTTTCTTAGTTTAAAAATGTAAACAAAGTATTTTATATTTAATATTATTATTTAATATGATGTGTATTTAATAGAAGAGAGATGCGGGAAAATCAAAGCTGAGGTGCTCTGTAATCACGCCATGTGTCTCTAGAAACTTTGATTTATTATAATAGATAGATAATATTAAATATTAAATATACTTTTTATACATTTTTAAATTAAAAAAAATTAATATATTAACATCAAAAAACAATTTTTTAAAAAAAATCGAATTATTATAAAATACAAAACTTTCAAAAACAGTTTTCTAAAACGAAATATCTAAAAAACAAACCTTGAAAAAAATAGTGTTCAAAAATAATATAATTATTTTATTATTTAATGTATTAAATTATATAAATTTTTAATCATATTTTATATCTGAAAATCGTCAAATATTGTTTACATTTCTATTAATAATAATATTTATTATATTTTTTTATTAATCGCATGTAATACATGGGATACTAACCTAGTAAGAGAATAAAGTGAAACAAAAAATCAAAAGAAAATAAATAAAAATCTATTTATTCTAATAAATTAAAGTTTATAGAAACACTTGGTGTGTTTTTAAAGTATATCCATTTTGATTTCCCGTCTCTTTCTCATATTAAATACACCTCATATTAAATATTTATTTTATTTTTTAAACTAAGAAAAATATTTTTTAATACATTATAAATATATTAATATTAAAAAACACATTTTAAAAATCCAAATTATTATAAAAATGAAAATTTTAAAAATAATATTTTTAAAAAAATGTTTAAATAAACAAATTTTGAAAAAAAAAATATTGTTTATAGAAAGAATATAACTATTTTTTTACTTAAAGTATTAAATTATAAAAAATTTTAGTCATATTTTATATAAAAAAATCTCTTATATTGTCTAAATTTTTATTAATGATTATTTATTATATATTTTAAATACAATATGTGTAATAAACATGGTACTAACCTATAAAATAATATATAAAATAGTCAAATTAATTATAGAAATCTAAATGCAAAAAACAAAAATGTAATAAAAAAACTAGCTAGATGCAACGATTGCAACTTGAAAATTAAAGGATAGTAAATAACGCAGTTATGATTATTATAAATTATAACGTTGATCATTTGAAAGTAAACGGGAAATAAGAAGCCATCCATGATCCATCCATACGTGGTCGGTGGTTGACATGAAAACGGACATATACAACGATATATTGTGTTGACAAAAAATGTCACCTAACTTTCATTTGAAAACCAAAATAAAAACAAAAATATAAGTTTTATAATTTATAACGAAAACGAAAGCATAAACAATCCCATCATGAATTTCATAAACAACTTCGAATTATATCTCTTTCTATTCAGTCTTAACAATCACAAAGTCTTCATCTCAAATTCTCAATCGACCACAGCCGGTGATATCACCATCACTAAAAACTTCCGGTTATTTCTCTTCATCTCAAGTGTTTTATTTGGTTCGATCTATTTGTAAATGAAATTTTTATCCACAATCGAAAATCAAACCAAATTTGAATACTTGTTAATAAAATCAAATAAGCAAATTCAACAGAATAAACATAGAAAAAACCAAATAAACATGTTAAAAACCTAATAAACCAATTAAACTGAACCAAATTGCACCGAACCAAACCAAATATGTTTATATATTATTAACTACACTAGATTATTACCCCGTGTATTACACTGATTAAATATAAAATAATTGGTAATAAAAATTTAAAAATTAAACAATTAATTTGATTACGTATTAATGAGTATTTTAAGTAATAATATAATAATTAATTTTTTTAATAACTAAAGAAATAATACATCACCTACTTGTTTTGTTAAAATACGGATTCTTGAACTAATTGATGTTACAAATTCATTCACTTTTCCATTAAAAACTAATTGTTACAAATCAAGAAAATAATGTACAATTTATATAATTATTAAAGTTAAATAACTTAATTTGAAAATATCATTTAACATAAATAACTAAAGTTTAATTTTTCCTATCATTTTTACAACTTTTGGTTGGACATAATAATTATTAAGCAATTTGTTTTAAGAAATGTCATTTGTTTATTAAAATACCAGTATTTGAAAACTATAATTTATAGTGTATTTAATTTTATTTTTTAAAAATTATTTTTATTAAAATTTTATTTTCTAAAAATACTAACTTTTCTAACTTCTTCAAAAAATTGATTTTTAGAAAGTTTCATATTTTATTAACTTTTTTTGAAGTGTGATTTTTAATATATTAAAAACTATTTTCTTGCATATAAAAAGACAAATAATATTATTACTCATTAATATTATAATTAATATTATAAGTATTCAATATAAGAGAATGTAATTATTTAATAAGATAGAGAATTGAATAAGATTATAGAAAAATGACAAGTGGCAAGTAAAATATGAGAATATGACATGTGGCAAAACTTATTTTTGTTTATTAGAATAGAAAGAAAAGATAAAAATAATAATTTTATATCAAAATTTGGTTTAACTGAATAAACAAAACAAATCGATTTCTAAAAAAAAGTATGAAACTGATAGCCGAACCGAATACCGAATTCGTTATTCGGATATGGTTATAAATCGAACCAAAAATCTAAATCACAATTCAGTTTGGTTTTTCGATTACAGATGCAATTTTGTTTTTGATTTAAATAAACACTTAAGAAGAAAAAAACTCACAGAGTGATAATTAAGAAAAAGAACACTTTGTATCTATCTTATATAATAAATGAATGTTTTTTTGCCACATGTCATGCAATGAGACATATTTTGATTCATTTTCACACCTTAAATTTAGAGAAATTAATTCATTTGTTAATAATTCTTTATTAATAGTATTAATTAACAAATTTGACCAATTAATATAGTAATTTATTTTCTTAAAAAATCCAAATATTCATTCTTAGTTTTTTATATGTATTAAATTTAATCGCAATTCAAGTCTATTGAACTACGATAACAAAAATATTTATAGGATAATATATATTTTAATACAATTAATATTGATAACATATAAACGTTAATACATAGTTAAATACAATATATTTAAGAATTAACTTAACATAATTTACTATCATCACTTTAAAGTTTATTTTTTTAATGATTCTAATTAGTATTAAGAATTTAAATTGTATTTTATTGAACTTATATAATACATATGTTCATTTAGCTATTGCAATACATGTGCTTTTTTAAAACATAACTTTTTTATTGTAAATTATATAACATTTTATTTATTCAACATATGTAACACACGGGATTTAACCTAGTATATAATAAAAAGGTTATCTTCAATTGACACCTTACGATTATTATAACGTTGATCATTTGAAAGTTAACGGAAAATAAAAGCCATCCATCCATACATATATGGTTGAAATATGAAAAATATATACAATAATAAATTAAGTTAGACCAAACTGTTAAGAAAAAAAAATTAAGTTGACAAATTTGTCAACTCGCCGTCATTTGAGAACGAAAATAAATACAAAAATATAAGTTTTATATTAGAGTAAATTACATATATTGTCCCTACGGCTTACTGGTATTTTACTTTTAGTCATTGAATTTTATAAATTACTCGTATAATCTCAAACTTTATACATTTGTAACACATATAGTCATTAGATTACCAAACTACCATCACATACTTGACCAAATTACTTTCACATAAAGACTATATGTGTTACATATGTTTAAAATTTAGGATCATACGTGTACTTTACAAAACCTAAAGATCAAGAATAAATTTGGGATTATACGGCTACATGAGCATGTTGGTAATATATTCTAATTTAAAACGAAAACGAAAGCACCTACGTTTATCGAATCCCATTTAATTATTTAAATCATTTTCCCCTTCAAAAATACCGTCATCAATCCCACTGATTAATCATCATGAATTTCACAATAAACTTTGAATTGTTTGTCTTATTTTTTGTGTTAACAATCACAAATTCTTCATCTCAATCGACCACCGCCGGCGATGTCATCACCATCACGAAAGGCACCAACGTAGTCAAACCCGGCTGCCAAAGCCAATGCGGAAACGTAACCATTCCATACCCGTTCGGCATCGGTCCCGGCTGCTTTCTAAGCGAGTGGTTCGAGACCACATGCAACACTAGCGTCAATCCTCCCCGAACCCAGATCGGTGGTCTCCCGATCCTTGAGTTCACCGACTACACTTTCCGCGTGCTCAACAAAGTCGCAACCACATGTTACGATCCACTTGGAAACATCACCCAAAACGATCCGATCAGCACGAGTCTTGGCTTGTCATCACCCTTTTCATTTTCACAAAAGAATCAGTTCTTTTTGATCGGGTGTGATGATGTAGCCCTCATTGCAAACCCTCAACGAGTAGACTACACCATCGGCTGCATTGCACTGTGCTCAAATCGTGACGATGTGCTCAACGGCTCGTGTTCGGGCGTCGGGTGCTGTCAAACATCGATCCCAAAGGGATTCAAGTGGTACTACACTAGTATTGGTACTATGGTTGCTAACCACACCACCATCTGGTCTTTTAATCCGTGTGCGTACTCGTTTTTGGGTGAGCAAGACCGGTTTACGTTTCATGGGTTGTCGGATTTTATGGACCCAGGTTTCACGAACCGGACCAGGGCTAGTGTTCCTATGTTGGTCGATTGGGTGGTCGGGAACTTGAGCTGTAGTGAGGCTAGGACTGCTGGTGTGTTGGCTTGTCAACCGAATAGCCGGTGTGTTGATTCTGATACTGGAGTTCCAGGTTACAGATGCGTTTGCAATGATGGTTATGAGGGTCAGCCTTATCTTGAGCCGGGTTGCCAAGGTTAGTTTCGTAATTATTGGAACTCAAGTTAGAATTGATATACACAAGACTACAAGAGTCTTCAAAGAACCAAAAAACTCTTTAATACCGAAAACCGAACTATATTCATAACCGAAAAAAACCGAACCGAATTCTGAATTTGGTTTTTGGTTTGGTTCCTAACTGTATCCGAATTCTGAATTCTGTTTCAGTTCGATTCCTAAGCGTATCCGAATTCCGGTTTTCGGTTCCAATTTTTTTTGAATTCAGTTTATTTGGTTAATAGATTAAATCGAATTCTGATTTAAATTTATTATCTTGTTAATAATATATAAGGTTAAATTCGGTTTATTTGGTTAAATTCGTTTTATTTAGAACGGTTTATTCGGTTTTTAACCAATTTATTTTGTTTTTAATATATTTATTCGATTGAATTCGGTTTATTCGACTTTTAAGCGGTTTATTTGGTTTTTAGTCAGTTTATTCGGTTTTAACCGAAACCGAATCGAACCACTTCTCGAATTCGGCGGTTTTTTGACGGGGAAAACAAATTGAAAACCAATTAAATCGAACGGAATAAACCGTTAACCACCTCTAGTTTAAAGGGCATGAAAGTAACTTCATATATTTTAAAAAAAATTTTGTACTCCTTAATTCATGTGCTTATAAATGTTTTTTTAGTTCTCTTCACATATCAAAAAATTTGTACCAAAAAAAGGGGCCCGGGACGGAGGTCAGATTTGCACCTCCCCCGGCCGCCCATTAAGATAAGATTTGTTTTCATTCATCCTCCATACCCCACTCAATAGTGAGAATTCACTTGGTATTAATAACAAGAACGTAAGTTAAAATATATTATTGATTTTTTTTGTTTGATATTTACAGATGTCAATGAGTGTGAAGATCCTAATAACATATGTGACGGGGTTTGTACTAATACTCCCGGAGGTTATACATGTAGTTGCCAAGATGGATACGTAGGAGATGGCCTGAAAAACGGGCGTGGTTGTGTCAAGAAAAGTTCAGAGTTTCCTGTTATTAAATTCTCTTTAGGTAATCATTAATATCGGATACGGCGCGTATTAGTGCGAATACATTTAAACAAAAACAAATAAGTTGATAAGATAAAAAAATAATCATTTATAAACACATGATTTTAATTTCAAAATAAAAATACTAGTTTTTGAAATTAGTTATTTCAGTTTAACTAATATTAAATTTTAACTAAATATATACATTAGTTACAAAACAATAATATATTGATAAGAGGCACCTTAAAGTTTTCTATCGGGGAATGCTTCCGCCCCTAGTTAGGTCGATTTGTTAATTAATGTCTATATTTTATTTATCATATAATACGTAGTAAATTACAATTTTGACCCGTATGTTTACATCTTTTAACATATTTAACCTAAAACAAAATTTTCTAACGATGAAGTCTCTTTCATTTAATCAAATAATGGTTTTTGTCTCTACCTATAAATAAAAATGTTTAATAGTATCTGATAGAAAAATTAAAAGACCTAACTACAATAGTCAAAATCATTAATTATTTAAATGAGAAATGGTTTATTGTGAGAAGATTATGTTTTTTTTTGTTGAATAGGTTAAAATAATTTATAGGAGCTAAAACCATAATTTACTCTAAAATAAATAAAATATGTATAGGTTAACAAACAAACATTTTAATAAATTCTATATATGTCATCTACAATTTAAATACTTTGTATGATACAATGATACCATGAATTCTAATTCAAATTTAATTGTTGTTGTTTAATGTAGGTATGGGATTTGGTTTCTTGGCCGTTTTAGTAGGAACAACATGGCTTTATTTTGCCATCAAGAAAAGAAACCTTGTTAAACTCCGACAGAAAATGTTTCAAAAAAACGGTGGTTTACTGCTCAAACAACATATTATGACCAACGAAGGCAATGTCGATTCAACGAAAGTTTTCACTGCACAAGAGTTAGAAAAAGCCACAAACAATTACGCAGAAGACCGAATATTGGGTCGTGGTGGTTATGGGACTGTATACAAAGGCACTCTAAGTAATCAACAGGTCGTTGCAATTAAAAAATCGCGAGTTATGGATGAAACCGAAATCGAATCATTCATCAATGAAGTGATTATATTAACAAAAGTTCACCATCGGAACGTGGTGAAGCTTTTGGGATGTTGTTTAGAGACCGATGTTCCATTATTGGTATATGAGTATGTATCTAACGGGACTCTTTTTAATCATATTCATGGTAAAGGAACCATGCCTTGGTTATCATGGGAGAATCGATTAAGAGTGGCAGCGGAAGCGGCTGGTGCACTTTCGTATCTTCATTCGGCTGCATCTACCCCCGTTATCCATAGAGATGTGAAATCCGCAAACATATTATTAGATGATAACTACATCACAAAGATTGCAGATTTTGGGGCTTCAAGATTAATCTCCCTAGATCAAACAGAAGTAGCCACTCTCGTGAAAGGGACTAGAGGGTACTTGGATCCAGAGTACTTTCAGACGAGTTTACTAACAGAAAAAAGTGATGTTTATAGCTTTGGGGTGGTGCTTGCTGAGCTCTTAACCGGTGAAAAACCACTTAGTATGGAACGAACACAGGAACAAAAAAATTTGTCAACATATTTCATTATAGCATTGAAAGAAAACCGTTTGTTTCAGATTCTTGAAGCTAGAGTTGTTAGGGAGGGTACCTTAGAGCAACTTCAACTAATTAGTGAGCTTGTGAAAAGATGCCTTAATCTTACAGGAGACGAGCGACCAACGATGAGGGAAGTAGCAACCGAACTCGAAGGGTTGCGTAAGTTTACTCAACATCCATGGGTAAATCGACATGTTGATGAAGAGAACGCATACTTGTTAAACAAGGATAACGAAGAAGCGGACCTCTATGTGGAATCAATAAACCCGTATTCTAGTACTAGGGAAATCTCTACTTCTTATGGGATCGATAATGGTCTTTTATAGCCTACAAATGTTCTCAACTGATCAACAAGATTTGTTATGGTAGTGGACCTCCTAATTAACAATTGTAGCATCCGATGTCATTTACCATCAATATTATCTGCTAGAAGCTCGTGAATTTGTTTTTAGTTACCCATGTGAAAACTTATCAGATAGATCAATAATCTTTGTATTGTTTTCATTTAAGCATTTTAATTTTCAAGTTTTAATTTCATCCACAACCAATGCGTTAAAAACGCGTTGATGTTATCCAGCAATCGGGAATACTTCGCCATAATTTTCTTTCTTAAGAAATATATATATCAAATTCAAAATGTGCTCTCTTATGATGAAAGATAGAACTTGCAACAATTTAAGTGCAACATTATTACGACAATAAATCTTATTAAAGTTTGATAAACTTTTAACATCAATCAAGATTTTAATTCCAAATAACTTTGCCAACTATATTGTTTATTGCTCTATGCCCAACCCTTGATTGATCATATGTAAATTGTTTGTTATTCCTTATTTTTTGTAGAATGAATGGGATTTTACAATAAACACTCAAAACCTAGCGATGCACCTCCTTGTTTCTAAACACTTTCCCAATCAAATAACATAGCACTATAACTCAAATTTGTCAATTTTTTTTTAAACAAAACACCTATTTATGTTGAATAGATCTAACATATGGAGAAGATTAAAGAACATAATTATATAGCATACCGATTGAAATATTCGATTGGTACTCGATGATTATGTCATACGATAGTTTCTTATCTTCTCTAATGCCCAAGTTATGATGGGGAGTAATTTTATGGTGTTCTTGACATTTGACATTAAAAAGAATTAGTGTAGGATGTCTGCATATTTATAGTTGTCCATCAAAATGTTGTCATGAAGGGACTATAATGTAATTATTGACAATTGCATAAACTATTGGTTAATTATCAAAACTTAATTATACACTAACCTATCAAATAGTCACATGACCATATTATAAATAACCTCCAACATTTTCTACATATAATTTCAAACTAGTTTATACCCGCCGCGCGTTGCGGCGGGTCATCACAGTACACTATTGACAACGGGTATTATATGTCATTTGCAGAAACATAAGTTACATAGCAAAATCAAATCTATTATCACGAACTCTATACAAATTTCTTATAAAAACATAAAATCATACAAATATGTTACGAAAATAATAAAAAAAAACTGGCAATATCCTTCTCATTTGCAACCAATTGGTTGAATTAAAAAAACCCCAAATCCTTAAGCACACATCGATTTTCTATGAAAACAAACAAATAACAACTACTTTTTTCGAACACCACCAAAACCGTAGAAATGACCACATTTTTTCACTAATCATCGAGAAAAAACCCCTAAACCCTATTTGGGTCGTCGATTTCGAATCTTGAAAATAAATACGTGGTTCACATTAACCCACATTAAAGCTGATTTGTTTATTGAAAACCAATTTTTTTATTCATATTCAATGCGCACCACATTTTTATTTTCAAAATTCCAAATCAATGGTACAGATAAAGTTTAGGTGACCCATTTTACTATTCCTCTTATCTCTTTTAATAATATACCAGTATATATAATATAATATGTGGGAGTGGGTGTATATATATAATATGTGGGAGTATGTGTAAGAGAAAAAAAAACGGTGGGGCCCACTGTTACTATCCCCCCGTGTCTTATAATTATTAACATAGAGAAAAAACCCCTAAACCCTATTTGGGTCGTCGATTTCGAATCTTGAAAATAAATACGTGGTTCACATTAACCCACATTAAAGGTGATTTGTTTATTCAAAACCAATTTTTTTATTCATATTCAATGCGCACCACATTTTTATTTTCAAAATTCCAAATCAATGGTACAGATAAAGTTTAGGTGACCCATTTTACTATTCCCCTTATCTCTTTTAATAATACACCAGTATATATAATATAATATGTGAGAGTGGATGCATATATATAATATGTGGGAGTGTGTGTAAGAGAAAAAAAAACCGGTGGGGCCCACTGTTACTATTCCCCCCCATGTCTTATAATTATATATATAATACCATAAAGAGTAAACTTAAATACACCACGTCGGGTGCACATCTACTCTCTCATCAATCATTCACATGCACCTTTGCTTCCTCTCTTCGTAAGCAATATGTCGGCAGATACTAATACCCTAATGTGAATAGTGTAAGCAATATCAAGTTTTATAATTAATATATAAAATTTTCGAATAACTTTTAATTTGCATTGAGTTATAGTTAATTAAATTTAGTGTATGTTGGGCATCCTGATGATAAAGATGTATTCTTTAGTATAAAATGTTAAATATTGTTAGAAGCAAGTTGTGATGTATATAATGTAATTAGATATGGGTGTGTATTTGATATTATTTTGATGTTCTAAATAATGTTATTAAATTTTGTGACTTACATCATAAAAACGAAACAAATCCGGCCATACGAGGAACTCTAAACAATATGTTGTTGAGGATAAAACAACACTAGAATCTGACATAACCTTTTATATCAAGAAAATAGTTAAAGAACTAAAATATTTGTCTTTTCAAAATGTGTTCTTAAATACATTCTAAAATGAGTTATTTCTATTTAATTATTCTTGGTAAGTCAATGCTATCCACGTAAGCAAAAAAGAACAATGGTATGTGACGCTGTGTAATGAAGATTTTAGTATGACTAAAAAATATGTGTAATGATAAGATATAATGTGTGAAAAGGCATAGGATGATATGAATTTATTTATTTATTGATAAAAATAATGATTGGTGGGTTAGTATTAGCCAAGCCATGACCATGGTCACATAAACGCTCCTTTTCTTGGACATGCCCCAAGAGGCATGGGGGCTTGTGGTGTGATTGAGGGTGGTCAAACGCTTCCTCACTCTTTGTTACACGTGCCTCATGAGTTTTTACAGCAAAGAATGATCACCATTACTTTAAACAAAACCAATCTTTATCAAAGTATAAACCAAACGTTCTTACATTTAGAGGTGTTTAAAAAAATCTGACCTTTTACCACTAGACCATTATCACGGGGACAAAAATTTGAAATGGTTCGCGACCACCCAAGCTCAGTCGAGCAACCATGCCACATGTTCTTGACCGGCTCCTTTGATTAAATCGTGACGTAACAGAACAGACTGTTAGACCGCCCACAGTGGTTCCCCCGCCCCTCCCGTGGGGTTGCCAACTTCAGCGGCCAAGAGCGGGAACACCGCCCCCCTTAGCGGCTCCCGCCCAAAGCCCTTCCACGGCTCCCGCTCCCCGCTCTCTTTCTGATTGGTCCAATAGAATAGTGGAGAAATGTTTTCAGCAGGGTGACCACTGTGAGGGTTTAAGATTTTCAGTAGGGTGATGACGTGACAGAAAATTTCGGTGAAAAAAGATTTTCAGTTGCGTAACCGCTGTGGATAACCTTACAAAACGGTCCGGTAACATTATGTGGGTCAAAACTTTGTAGACACTCGTAAAAAAAAAGGACTCAGGAGTTATTTGACGTGTCATCCAACGAAGAAACCCTAATAACGGCAACACTACTAACTTTATATAAACACAGAATCACCGCCGACCTTCAAACCCTAGCACTCGACGATACAGTGAAAACCCATTTTCGTTTTTAAACCCTAATCACGCTTGTCAATCGTTCAATTCCTTGTTGATTCGATGTAAGAACTCTTCTTCATATCGATTCGTTGCTTCATTTTTGTGTATGCTGTTGATTTGTTACTTGATATTGATTGTAGTCTGAAGAATCATGTCGGACGATGAACGAGGGGAAGAGAAAGAGCTGGATCTTTCCTCTCCAGAAGTTGTAACCAAATACAAATCGGCCGCTGAGATTGTTAACAGTTAATACTCTTTGTACCTATCGTTGTTTAATTGTTTGTGTTTTTAGGCTAATGATTATTTGATTGATTGCAGTCGTTTTAAATCTGGAGATTACAAATTTGATGAATGTAAACAGTCTTGTTTAGAATACGTTATCCTAAGCTAATTGTCAAATTTTTGGAATTTGACAAGGAAAAGTACGTTCTGTGATTTTTTTTATGAAGGAAAATATAAACTATGAATCTAATGCAAACAAAAGATGCCCACCCTTGTTTATTTACTAAATCTGGTGAGCAGATTTGAAAGCAAATAAAATGTACAATTATAAATTGTAGTACCACCATTCTTTTTTGGTAATTTGAACATGCTACTTTTTTTTTTTTTTGGGTGAAAATGGCATCTTGGTTTTTTTTTTTTGTCTATGTATATCAAGTTATACTTAAAAAGGAAAAATAGCTTTAGACTACATAAGTCAATAGTTTTTGTGGATTATTACACTTTTTATACGGCGACTGAATTTTATTTTGTACAGCTCTGTTATGAGTATTCAATTATATCTGTACTAATAATAGTGGCTTAAATTTTCAAACACACAGAGGCCTTGCAGATGGTCTTGTCAGAATGCAAACCTAAAGCCAAGATTGTGGATATATGTGAGAAGGGAGACTCATACATCAGAGAGTAAGTTTTTTTTTTTTTGTAATTTCTATTTGAAAGCTGTGTATGAGCTAGATTATTGTAATGGTTATGCTCATTTGTTTGGTATTGATTTTCAAATTCAGGCAAACTGGGAATATGTACAAGAATGTTAAGAAGAAGATTGAAAGGGGAGTTGCATTTCCTACATGTTTGTCAGTGAACAACACAGTCTGTCATTTTTCTCCACTTGCAAGCGATGAAACAATATTGGAAGAAGGTGACATTTTGAAAATGTAAGTGTTATCATGGTTTGATTCAACGGACTTTTGTTGAGATTTTTATGATGAGCTGTGAATGATTGATTTGGGTGATTTCAGTGATATGGGGTGTCACATTGATGGTTTCATTGCTGTGGTGGGTCACACACATGTGCTTCAGGAAGGGCCTGTAACTGGTCGAGCAGCAGACGTCATTGCAGCTGCAAATACTGCAGCTGAGGTTGCCTTAAGACTTGTGAAGCCTGGAAAGAAGGTACTCTAGCTGGGCAGTTCTAGTATATATTTATATTGTTTAAACATTTTGAGATAATGGCATTTTTTTACCATGAAAGTGCAAGTTAGTTCAGTGATTATTCAAAATAAACAGCTTATGGGTACAAAAATTATATCAAAAAATTCTATTCTTTGTATCTGGCTTTATTCTGATGTAATAAGGACTTGTATACGAAAAGAAGTATTTTGGTTCATTTATGATAATTATTAACTTTATTTTTGCTATGAATAGTATGTGAAGCCTTGATTTTGCTTTATAAAAGCAAACTACTTTTTTTTCTTCCCTTATTAAGCAACTTTTGCCAGTCACTTGTATACTGGTTTCCTCCTTTACCCTGTTTCCTACAATAATCTGACTCAATTTGAGTTTTTTTTGGTGCCTCTAATCTGTTTGTTGACCATGAGCCTTTTAAGTCTACATTTTTTATGGGTCTGACCTTATAATTATAATTTAACACACATACCCAAGTATATGGGCCGTATGGGTCTATACAAGTTGTATAAGTGGTGCTATACGGCCAGTATTGTTTCCCTGGAATTCCTTGTAGTCTGATCCGACCTACCATGTACAACTACGGGTTGTACAGTGGCTGTATAGGGGTGTAAGAATAAAGAACCTTTTTTTTTTTTTTGCAAAACTTGTATGCCTATTTTTGGTATCCATTAGTCTTCATCTGTTATTTGCATTTTTTTTTTGAGTTATTAATTGAGGCAACTTTGCCGAGGTGATCACTTGCTTGTTGATTTCCTCTTTTTCCCTGTTGCCTAAATCGACTTGGTTAGATCATGGGCTATTCTAACGTTCATCCACTCAACTGGGTGACCGTGTTCCTTGTGACCGTATACTTTATTTAACGGTTTGTATAACAAGTTTAGTGCCATTTTTTATCTGCTTATTGTTTGATATGCTTTTGTGAGTCGATTTGTTGTATGTATGTTTCGAATGTGAGATTTTTTTATGAGGCAACTTTGCCGAGGTAATCACATGCTTGTTGATTTCCTCTTTTTCCCTGTTGCCTAAATCAACTTGGTTAGATCTTGGGTTCTTCTAACGTTCATCCACTCAACTGGGTGACCGTGTTCCTTGTGACCGTATAGTTTATTTAGCAGTTTGTATCACAAGTTTACTGCTATTTTTTTATCCACTTGTTTGATTTACTTTTGTGAGTCAATTTGTTGTATGTATGTTCTGAATGTGAGATTTTTTTGTGAGGCAACTTTGCCGAGGTAATCACATGCTTCTTGATTTCCTCTTTTTCCCTGTTGCCTATATCATTCATGGCTTGATCTTGCGTTTCTTTACGCTTTTCCACTCAATTGGTTGAGTGCTTCCTGTGAGCCTACATTTGTTAAATGTGTATTCTAATGTATAAACCTTGTCAGTATAGTCCATATCAACAGCTTTTAAATATCATACTAAATTAATTTTTGATTGCGTGCCACTCTTTTACTGACCATTTACTTGTTTTGTAATTTGTTTATGTTAATTTTGGGTAATTTGGAACTTAACTTGATCTTTCTAGATGATGATGTTACTTATGTGCTATGGAGTTGCTCCAATGATGCTTTTAATAGTCATAGTTTACTTTTGTAGAAAGTCCTGCTCTAGTATAGTTATAAGCATCTTATTCAGTGCAACCTGTTTCTAAATGATGAATATTTATCAAAAGCTATGGGAAGATATTCCAAGTGTTGCTTTTGTCATAGTTACTCTGATAGATTATGTTTGTCTTTAAAGTACATTTATCTAATTTATCATTTTTGGTGTTTTTTTAGGTGATCTGAAACATGATCTTTTTAAATGATGATGTTATTTATGTGCTATGGAGTTTCTCCAATGATGCTTCTAGTAGTCATAGTTACACTGATAAAAAAAATCATGTTTCAGCATCCTGTTCTGTGCCACTCGTCTCCAAAATATAAAAACCTATGTAAAAACATTCTAAATATAGTATGTTTATTCATTTTCCTTTTCGTTATGTTATTTCAGAACCAAGATGTGACAAAAGCCATTCAAGATGTTGCTGCGGCATATGACTGCAAGATTGTGGAAGGCGTTCTTAGCCATCAATTGAAACAATTTGTGATCGATGGGAACAAAGTGGTATTGAGTGTCTCAAATCCCGAGACAAGAGTTGATGATGCCGAATTTGAAGAAAACGAAGTTTATTCCATTGATATAGTCACCAGCACAGGAGATGGCAAGGTGATCAATCACTCACTATAATTTTAGATTTAATTTCATATATCCCTCTATTTCCAACTCTAATTACTTGTATATGTAATTTTGAGTCAGGTATATACGTAATTTTATGAAGTTTATAGGGGATATATGTATTGCCCCTTAATTTTGCTTTTATGGTCTGATTAGGTATCTCATGAATGATAACCAATGGATTCCTAATTGTTTTGCAGCCAAAATTGTTGGATGAAAAACAAACGACAATCTATAAACGAGCAGTTGACAAGAGTTATCACTTGAAAATGAAAGCATCTCGGTTTATCTTCAGTGAAATTAGTCAGAATTTTCCAATCATGCCCTTTTCAGCTAGGTATCCTCTTAAAGATGCAGTTGAGTGTTTTAAATGTATCCATTTTGTAAAATGTTGGCTTGTGTTGGTGACAGGGCTTTAGAAGAGAAGCGTGCTCGTTTAGGATTGGTGGAATGTGTTAACCATGAGCTTTTGCAGCCATACCCTGTTCTTCATGAAAAGCCTGGTAACTAATGTTTTCATCTTGTTCCCAACGTTTTTCAATCATCAAAATTACACAAGACAATATAAGGATTGTTTGTGGTGTACAGGTGATTTTGTGGCGCATATCAAATTCACAGTTCTTTTGATGCCAAATGGGTCTGACCGCATAACGTCTCATGAGCTCCAAGAGTTGCAGCCTACTAAAACTGTTGATGACCCTGAAATCAAAGGGTGGTTAGCTCTTCCTGTCAAGACCAAAAAGAAAGGCGGTGGGAAGAAGAAGAAAGGTGAACTGGCATGTGTTTTGGTCTGATGTTGCGATTTCACCGATTTGTTTTTAACTTGAATTTTAATGTTGATATTTCAGGTAAGCGGGTTGAAAAAGGAGAAGGAGAGGCAGAGACGGCGGAGGAAACATGAAATGGTGGTATCCAAACAAATCCAATTTTGTTGTCTCCATTTGTATGATCTCAAAGAGTTTGTTTGATGAATTTGTGTCTAAAAGCACATGATTGCATAAAGTTAGTAGAAATGAGTGGTTGATCTTGGATTAGGTGCTCAAATCATATTCATGTCTCTCTCTACTTTTACCAAATTTCTCCTTTTTTTCAAGAATTATTAGTTAATTTATGTTTATTTGTTTTGATTATAAATTTTTTAAATATATGTAGATAACTAAAATGTATTTAATTTTAACACTAGTTTGTAAACATTACATTTTTTTGAATGTTATATGTACTAGTATAAACTTTTGAGCTCTTTTAGAGTAAGCATGAGATTCTAGATCTTGAAATCTTGGTTATCTTCTGTATTAAAAGAGTGGGGAGTTTGTTTTGATGTCTTAAAATGTTTGTTTTGTACCCACCCTATAAGAAAAATTATTTTGTAAAAATTATTAATATATACAATGTTGTGGTGTATACTCAGATGGCTCTTGTGGGCTGCTAAAATTATATATAATATATCTAGTAGAGTTAATCTAATGGTTAAGGTTTGGTCCTTTCTTTTTGGAGACCAAAGTCTTGCTAGTGACATGTTAATGGATACCATGTGAGGTGAGAATTCTTAAGCTTAATTTTGAGTTTTAAACCATGAAATTTAAGAGTAAAATAGTCATGTTAAAAATTGTTTTTAGTAAAATATATTAATAAAGATAAATATGATATTTTAACTATTATAAAATGATATATTTGATATTAAAAGCTTGAATGTATACATACGATATTTAACAAGTTTGTAGGACCCAAGAATGAGGAGGAGGACGACGACGACGACTAAGATGATACTGCTAGCAGTAGCAGAGCAGGAGTAGTAGTATTACTAGTAGTTATACAATTAAGAGTTGTAATTATAGTAGTAGTACTAGTAAACCATTATAGCAGCAACAACAATAGTAATATATGAGTCGTATAATCATATGCTACTCATATAAAACATATTTTGACTAAGAGTGCTATACTTAGAATGTGTATTTCTCTCTTGGTTGATTGGCAAACCATATTGGTTTACCATCTCATGCATTTCTTTCCAATCCTAATCTTATTTTCTTTTTCCTATAAGCTTCATAGTATGTACTATTAGCTTAATTCCTATATAACTTTTGTAACATTAAGCATCTCCTTTGTTTTTATAGATGGCAAATACCAACTCATCTTCTATTCATCTGTATTTACTAGATATGAGAATATGGTTGAACAGAGTCACTAGCCATTTGGGTACCTTTCTACCCCTAGATACTTCCACACCTTAATAGGTATGTGTTCTGAACCCACTATCTTAGTCCTACTTATATTCAAAGAGTTTTTTTTTCTACTTCTTCCTATGTGATCCCTTGATAGTAGCAATTATCCATCTTTGTTTGGTTATTGTTGTTATCGCTTTCTTCTTGGTATTGCCTTTCGCATGAAAGTAGTTCTATCATGTCAATTTTATGTTGGTTTCCCTTTTACTAACAATCATCAATCCTTCCAAACTTCATGTCCCCTAAATATTGTCTTCTACATTCCATGTCCCTAGCAACCCTAAACATGTCATCCTTTGTTTCCAAACGATCAAACATTTGTCTATACGCTATGTTCTTTGCCTCCGTGTCTCTCGTTCCTCCTCGTCTATCGCCTATGTATCTCAAAAGCTTCTTAAAACTATGTTTTTTTTTTTTTTTATCATTTATCTTGTTTTTACCTCCTCGTTACACCATCAGAACTTCTTGTTCCAATTGTCCTTGTCTAAATCTATGGAGGTGCACAAATTGTTTTTTTTTTGGAACCGGTTCCCAACCAGTTTTTGGCCGGTTCTGGTTCCGGTTTTGACCTGATACAGGTGGAATCAGTCCCGGTTCTAATTTGTCTAAAATACCGGACCCTTTTGTACCACCGATTCGGGTATGACTGGTTCCGGTTCTAGTTCGGGTTGCCGGTTTTTTTGACCACCTCTACCCTAGTGTATCCTTTATCACTTGAGTAATCATATTCGCAATCACCCATTAGAGGTGTACAGAAAGCCGAATTAACCGAACCGATAAAACCAAACCAATGTACAATCGTTTGATTTTTAATTTTTGACAAACTGATTTTTTTTGTTCGGTTTTGATTGACCATATATTTATAAGTGAATCGGTTAACAAATCGATTTTATATAACTGAATCGATGTATATAACCAAACCAAATCAAATTGAGTAGTTTCATAACCCACTAGAATATTTTAACATTTTAGCCCAACTTAAGAGTCCATTAGTTTTTGTTTTATTTATGAAAAAAAAAGTTTGTTATTGGATTAATCATCCAAAAAACAAAACTAAAATTGCTAAAAAAACAGAAAATTGAAAACCAAAAAACCAAAAATCTATCGGTTGAGAAAAACAAATGACCGAATTTTTCGTTTTCAGTTTCGATTTAACCTTAGATCGAACCAAACACACTATATGTCATTGAAATGATTTGTTTAGGATGTTCTCGCCCGTTAGATTTCCCCATCAAATTCTAGTTGGAAATTGCCTTTTCCCATCCCCCAGTCAATTTTTGTGTCATGTATATATTGAAAGGATTTCAAGTGAATACCAAAATAGACTGCAAACTTCATACTTTATTCAATAATGGAAATGACTATAAATAGCCATGATTACAACGGAAATAAACAGACTCCTCAAAATACTCAACAAACCATGAAACTAGTTCAACATTGACTGACTCATTCAAAACACAAAAACGGTAACATAAAAGACACGTGCATGCAACATGCGTACATGCAATTTGAAGGTCTTCACGTCTGCATAATTCTCGGCCCATCAGACTATCGAACTCCTTATTGAACATAACCAAACTTAATCCAACAAATCCTCCCCTTAAACTGGACATACTTATGCCTCCAGTTTAATCTCCTTGACTCCCAAGCTTTCTCTGAAATAAACAAAAGTATCCAGCTTCATTGGTTTTGTCATTACATCAGCCACTTGTTCTTCTGTTTTGCAAAATTCTAATTTTATGTGATCTTGAGCAACCAAATCTCTTAAGTAATGGAACCTCACATCAATATGCTTCGTTCTCCTATGCATTACCGGATTCTTTGATAACTTGATGGTAGAGCTGTTGTCGCAAAGAATCTCTACTGGTCCATTTATCTTTTCTTGAAGATCTTCCAATAACCCCTTTAACCACATACAATGGCATGCACAATTGGTAACAACCACATATTCTGCTTCAGTTGAAGATAATGTGACTATTCCTTGTTTGCGTGAACTCCAACAGATGGCTGCATTGCTTAATAAACATACATAACCTGAAGTACACCTTCTATCCTCCATGTCTCTAGCGTAATCGCTATCAGAAAAGATTTGAAGTGTATTTCTTGCATTACGAGCATATACTAACCCATAATCACAGGTTCCCTTCAAGTACCTTAGAACCCGTTTTGCAGCCATGAGATGTTCCTCCCTTGGATTTGACATGAATCTGGAAATTAAGCATACTACATACATAATATCCGGTCGTGTGACAGTCAAATACATTAGACTACCAACTAACCGTTTATATTCTGTAGCATCAATCTCCTCCCCTTTTCCAGACTTCATAAGAACAGTGCCTGGAACAATAGGATTGTTGACCGAATTACTATCCCACATACCAAAACGTTCTAAGACTTCTTTGGTATATCTCCGTTGGCTGACATAAAACCCAGTAGACTTTTGCTGAACTTCAACACCCAAAAAATAATGCATCTTGCCCATGTCGGTCATATCAAACTCTTGTTGCATGGATTTCTTAAAGGCTTCAGCCATCATTAGATCATTGCTAGTATAAATTAGATCATCAACATAAATACTAACAATAAGAACCTTCTGTCAAACTCTTTTAACAAATAAGGTATGATCAAATTTGCTTTTCTTAAAACCTTCTTTCAAAAAATAAGATTCAATCCTGTGAAACCAAGCTCGGGGAGCTTGTTTCAAGCCATATAGAGCTTTCTTGAGACGATAAACTTTTGATTCAGAACCCGCTTTAACAAAGCCTTGAGGTTGCTCAACATAAACCACTTCCTTGAGATCACCATGTAAAAATGCACTTTTTACATCCATTTGATAGACTACCCACTGCCTTTGTGAAGATAAAGCCAAAATGGTTCGAATGGTGTCCCATCGAGCCACCGGTGGGAAAACCTCATTATAATCAACACCCTTTTGTTGAGCATAACCTTTGACTACAAGTCGAGCCTTATGTTTCTCCACTTCACCTACTGCATTTAATTTGGTTTTGTAGATCCATTTTACACCAATGGGTTGAACACCAGATGGTAAAGTAACCAATTCCCATGTATGATTGCGCTCAATGGCTTCAATTTCATTCTCCGTAGCACTAACCCATTTGGCATCTTTAGCAGCCACATCAAAGGAAACTGGATCATCCAAAGAACTGTACATTACAAAACCAACTTCTTCTTCATCACTTGAATCCTCCCCTACTTGATAATCTTTCATCCACACCGGTGTTTTCTTAGTTCTGGTAGAGGTTTCTGCCGGAGCAGAAGCTTCTCCTAAAGGTTCTGGTGTAGAATCAATAGGAGCATCATTACTACCAGAATTAGTAGAATCAATAGGAGTAGCATCTGAGGTAACTTGAGGTTCGGGTGTGGCAGGAGCAGGCTCATCATCTTCAGCAGGATCTATAACTGGAGTTGATGGGCATGAAGATGGGATTTCTTCATCCTCGATGATAAGTTCCTGTGGATTAGCATCCTTCTTGTTCCAATTCCATGCTTGATCTTCATTAAAGATAACATCACGACTAATAATAATCCTATTTTGGAGAGGATCATATAGTCGATATGCTTTTGACTCCGAACTAATACCCAACATGATGCATTTGTGACTTCGATCATCCAGCTTATTACGAAGTTGAGCTGGAATATGAACATGTGCAATGCATCCGAACACACGAAAGTATTCAACACTCGGTTTATGGCCTGACCAATATTCTTCAGGAACTTTATCATCAAGGCTACGACTTACGCACCTGTTTAGAACATAACATGCCCATCTGGCAGCTTCTGCCCAAAACTTTTTGGGCATAGATTTCTCAGCCAAAAGACAACGTACCATGTTCATAATAGTACGATTTCGACGCTCGGCTACCCCATTTTGTTGGGGCGTGTAAGCCGTAGTAAGTTGTCTTTTGATACCGTGAGTTGCACAAAACGCATTAAACGCGTTAGAAGTGAATTCCCTCCCTCTATCACTTCGGAGGCATTTAAGTTTAAGATCACTTTCATTTTCAACCATTATCTTAAACTGTTTAAAAACTTCAAATGCCTCAGATTTATGAGTCAAGAAATAAACCCATGTTTTTCTTGAAAAATCATCAATTAAAACAAACATATAACTCTTACCACCTTGAGACATAGGAGTAATAGGACCGCAAAGATCCATGTGAACAAGCTCCAGCCTCGAAGTAGCTTTCCATTTGCTTTGTTTTGGAATGATCTCCCTTTGTTGCTTTCCTACTGCACATACATCACATACTTCAAATTTGGTTGCCACCTTTGGCAACCCCTTTACCATTTGAGCAAATTGCATGGTTCTCAATGCTTTATGATTAACATGAGCATATCTTCTGTGCCATAAATGAGGATCCTCACTGCTGGTGTGAAAACAATTGGTTTGAGGAAGTGCATGAGAAGCATGAACAATGAACATTCTGTTCTTTGTCATACTCGAGCTCATGATCAAACCCTTGGAGGGATGATAAACTTTGCAAGTACCCCTCTTAATGACAACAGTGACTCCCTTTTCTTGTAACTGACCAGCACTGATTAGATTGGATGTAAGTTGTGGAACATAGTAAACATTGGTAATAATCTGTGAGACTCCATCTATTACCAATCGAACATCACCTTTGCCTTTTACCTCCAATCTGATATCATTTCCCAAGCGTACTGATTGAGAAAATGATTCATCCAAACTTATAAACCAATCCTTCTTACCTGTCATATGGTTAGAGCAGGCAGAATCGATAAACCACCTCGTCTGTCGGCTATGCTTATCATCATTCACCGAAGCCATAAGTAGAAGTTCTTCATTTTCTTCGTATTCAGCGTAGTTGACTGCGCGATCACCGGAGGGACATTCGTATTGAAAATGACCCATTTCATGACATTTGTAGCATTCTACCGTGGATTTGTCAAGAAATCCACGACCTCTTCCACGACCCCGACCACGAATGAAACCGCCTCTACCACGGCCTCTACCACGACCAAAGGAGTTCTCTTCAACCTTCAGAACTTGTTCATCCGAAGGCTTCCTTTGCAGCTTCTGCTCATGAACCAGAAGGGAACTCTGAAGTTCATCCACTGTCATTGTATCCAAATCCTTAGATTCTTCGATTGAACAGACAATAAAATTGAAACTTTCAGTGAGTGTTCTAAGGATTTTCTCAACTATTTTTACGTCCGGCATGTCTTCTCCACAATTGCGCATGTCGCTAGCAATAATCATCACTCTTCCAAAATAGGCTGTCACTGTTTCTCCAGATTTCATCTCCAAGGTCTCGTAATCCCGTCGAAGCCGCTGCAACTGTGACCTTTTCACTCTTGCATTCCCTTGATACTTAATCTTCATGGCGTCCCAAATCTGTTTGGCGGTTTCCTTGTGCGTCATTGTCTTTAAGATATTCTTATCTATTGATTGAAATAGATAATTTCTGGCCTTCAAATCTTTCAGCCGAGAATCATTGATACTCGACATTTGATCCACCGTCAACTCAGTGCCAACCCTTGGTTCTGCAAAGCCTTCTTCGACCATCTGCCAATACTCTCTTGATCGGAGCAAATTTTCCATCACCAAACTCCAGTGATCATAATCCCCATCAAACTTAGGGATACAGAAGTTCTGGAAATTGCTTGATCCTTCTGCTGCCATTCCTTGAATCCTTTCGAGCCCACGACCCTCGTCTCTCTATTTGGTGAACTCGTTATGTAGTTTGCTCTGATACCACTTGAAAGGATTTCAAGTGAATACCAAAATAGACTGCAAACTTCATACTTTATTCAATAATGGAAATGACTATAAATAGCCATGATTACAACGGAAATAAACAGACTCCTCAAAATACTCAACAAACCATGAAACTAGTTCAACATTGACTGACTCATTCAAAACACAAAAACGGTAACATAAAAGACACGTGCATGCAACATGCGTACATGCAATTTGAAGGTCTTCACGTCTGCATAATTCTCGGCCCATGCAGACTATCGAACTCCTTATTGAACATAACCAAACTTAATCCAACATATATATGGACTAGTAGCTGTCCAAAAAATATATATATAGACTAGTAAACAGTGTTACGTCACTATTGTTTAAGTATTACATCCCTCTCTGTAAAAGTAATCGATGCGATTTCCTTTTCCTTAAAAACAAGTTAATAATACCTTAAGACGTGAGCCACAACAAAGTCTAAAAGGTCCCTACCAACATCGTTCTTGTCGTCAATGGGGGAGCTTGGACGGTTTGAGGGGAGGGGCGGAAATTTACAGAAACCATAATACATGTTAATTTTTTGAAGCGGTGGAGAGGGCGAAACCACTATTTTTAACTAAAAATAACATTTTGACCAAAAAATTAAAAATACGGACGAAAAAAGAGCCCCATAAAAGCTTCACCCCTGCCTATCATCAAAACCGCAGCCCCCATGTATCAATTGAAAACCATCGTTATCCTTAGACTACCCGCAATGCTAAGACTGCATTTACTACATGTGTCCTAGTTATCACTGACGCATCAACATTATATTCTTTCTTTCCACATGCATTCTCTCTCCTCATTTTAACTCCAACACATCCCTCCCACATGCATTTTCTCTCTTCCACATCACCATTTCATTTTCTATTTTTCTTTTAAACAAATGATTTTTTAATGTAAAATCATATTTAATAAATATATATAAAATATAATTAAATAATTAAAAGAAGAAAAATAAATAAATAAAAATTAAAATGGCATTACATAAAAAGAAATTACATTTTCCTAAAAAATAAAATAAAAATACTTAAAATTAAACTACACCTTAGAATTGTTGTGTTTTTGAGAAACGAGGAAATGAAGGTTGTTGCAGTGGGTTTTGCTGGACATCATCGTCATCGTTTAAGAATTGAGTGAACAAAAATGGGGCTCTTGGATCCATTTTTAAAGTGTGAAGTTGAAAAAATTGAGAGAATTTGTCTAAGATTTTTGGGTGAAAAATGAATAACTTTGAGTGGGTATTTATAGAGGGGAAAAACTAGCCATTTTTTTTAAAATATAGTTGTTAGAATTTTAAAAAATTAATAACTTTTTTCTTTCAAAATATTGTTACCTTTATTTTAAAAAAAATGATTTTAAAGAGATGGCCCACCTCTTTTTCTTTCTTTTCTAAGCACGTCTCCACATGCAAAAAAAATCCCAAATGCGGCCTCCTCCTCCCTTCCACCGTGTCCGCCGGAACGATGAGCAGCCACGTGGACGTGCGCGCTGCATTCAGTCTTACCTATACGACCAACTAAAATTGTTGACTTCTATAATTATTCTCTCTTATTCTCTTAAGTATATCGTCTAGACAGTCCTAAAACTCTCTTCTCGTTAATCATGTTCCCCTAGTGACTAGTCCTTGTGGTACATAAATGCTAATTACAATCACTACTTCAGCTAGTACAAAACTTAATTTTACAGTCACATTTGTGCATAATTACCTCAATCATATTTTTGTACAAGATTACAACCACTAAAAATCATGCCTAGTGTTTTATTTCATCTGACCCGAAGTCCAATAGCCTATACCTGTTTCACCCATCTCCTCTATGCCCCTGTCCCTTCCAGCTAGTCTAATGAACACACTACCTTTATCCTTCTTTTAATACATCTATGATCTATCACTACCAACATATACATTATAAACATAATTTTAAAATATACATTAATAAAATCTTTTATCATTATATTCAAAACTAACATTTTTAGTACAAATTTAATAGTTAGATACATTAAATACACAAATAGCTATTTCATCATTTATTGTTTTTGTTAATAACAGCTAATAACATAACTATTTTACTCAAAAGCATGATATGCACATATGACATGAAAACGTATGAATAAATCACTTCAATCCCAAAGTTGTCAGGCATATAAATAAAGCCAAAGGCTTGGACAATGTTGACTGATGGTGCAGGGAATTGCAACCAAAATCTCCATAATAGTTTGTTTTACAACTCATTTGAAGTACTATTTTTAGTGAAACCTTCACACCTTTAAAAAACAGACATGAAGGACCACACTATCTACACTGCTGCTGTGCGTGCATCCTCAACAAACCACAATTTAATTAATTCAAATAAATCCACCCCAAAAACCAATCAAAATCACAAGAATCTGTAAACCACCACCTGTCAGTAAAAACAATCATTCATCAAAATGTGCTCACAAGTGGCATACATGTAACTATGTGTGTCAATTCTTGAAACACGACATGAAAATAATATGGATTTAAGTTGTATATGAACCCGTTTTTGGGTCCACCTATTTAACCCCTTAAACCAAATAGACCAACCTGTCAACCTGTTTAACTAACATGGCAACGTACCAAGTAGTTTACAATCCATCAACCAGTATGAATCATTTAGAGAATGAGTGATACGTGCCGGGTTAGGATTGATATCTTTGATACGATTATATATATATATACACACACAACATAGGATGGGGATATTCTACAAAGGGCAAAAACCTTAAAAAGTGTAAGAAATCACAAAAGAAAGACGTGTGTACATTGGTTCAAAGGGTATTTACATCAAAACAAAAAGGGAGGTTGCACATACAAGTCACGTGCAACTTCCACCCATTTTTTTAACGTCCGTAACTATTTAATACGTTAATATTCTTTTTAAAAAAAACTTACACCGTAAAATTAAGTGTTTTTTTTTTTAATTTTTCTAAAGAAAACAATATTGCTATATTTAAACAATAAAAAAAACCAACCTAGTTCATGATACATCGATTTTCAAGTATTTTAAATGTTGCTTTTATGTAGGGGTGTTCATTTTCAGATAGGCAATTGGATTTAAATAATCCAAACTTCGATCAATTGACTGCTGCCAGTCCCAACTATGAAAATCCCCGATAACAGTCCGAACTTTCGACATATTTACCAATGTCGGACTGCCGTCAAAAAAACCTTAACGGTGTTAACTTTTTTTCGAGTTTCGAACGGATTTTTGAGGGCTTTTGTTCAGATGGAGAATACGAGTCGAATGACGTATTACTTACCTCGAAAGATTGCTCCAAATTTCCTAATTTTGGTGTTTAAACTTTCATATCATCAATGGGAAATTTGGAGCAACGTTTCGAGGTAAGTAATACGTCATTCGACTCATACTCTTCATCTGAACAAAAGCCCTCAAAGATCCGTTCGAAACTCGAAAAAAAGTTAACGGCGTTAGGGTTTTTTTGACGGCAGTCCGACATTGGTAAATATGTTGAAAATACGGACCGTTATCGGGGATTTTCATAATTGGGACCGCCGGAGGCCACCTGATCAAAGTTTGGATTATTAAAAGCCAATTTGCCTTTTCAGAAATTTTGGATTCAGATATCTAAACTCAAAAAAAAAACACATTTTTCAAAAATATATTTCAGATATCCGAAAATTCTCCGAAATATCTGAAAATTACCCGAAACACCTGAAAATTTTCCAAAATATCCGAAAATAATAACTATTTCGATAGCTCGGACATACAAAATTTTCAAAACAGGTAACCGAATCCGAATATCTTAATTTTCGGATATTTTGTATTTGGATTTTTGGATATTTCATATTCGGATACATATTTTTTTAAGGGAAAGTTCCCAAAATGTCCATTTTGACCAAAAATTTCTCCAAAATATCTATTTGACTTTCCCATTCCAGAATTGTCCATACCCTTAACGGGAGGGCACCGGCGCCTGTTAATATACGGGCGGACGCCTATATAGAATCTACTTAAAAAGTTGACATCTGGCTTATACGGGCGTGGGCGCCGTAAACTCTAACTAACGCCCGTAAGTTCAAAATTCTTGTCACGAGCGATGCCCGTTAAGGAAAAAAAATTAACGGTCGTCATTCTTACAGGTGCCCGAACCTACCAACCAGGCGTCTACTATTTTTTTTTGAAAATCACCCTCACAGGCGTCCGCCTGGTTGAACCAGATGCCCCCCTGTGTGAAAAAACCCTCTCGGAACCAAAAAGGGACCTGCCTGTACTGAAAATATTCCCTAATCTTTCCCCTCATTTCTTTCCCCCCACACGCCTACATAACCCAAATCTCCATTTTTGGTATGGACGGCCACACACATTCCAGCCGCACATGATCGTTCCAATCACACGTTTTTTGTTTTTTTTAATACGGGGGACCACACGTGAGTCAACGTCAGCCTTTTTGAGTACGAAATGTATCACGTAAGTGTTTTTATATATTGTTTAATATCATCGAACGAAAATCCAAATGTTTCCAAGTTCAACCCAAATTTACATTGTTTATAAATTTTTTTCTCTTTTAGGCCAATTGTAAAACGCGTATCTCATGGAAAAATGTTTAGAATGTGAAACAAGTGATCGGAAGAAAAGAGGAGAGGACCGAAATATGGAATGGTCAATGTTTTGCCAATTGGTTGAATGTTAAAGCACACAGCCAAATGGATTGTTAATTCATGCTCTCCTATTTCATCAAAATTCTGTCAACATAGAGCCAGAATATGACGGGATTTGTTACGTTGTTGGTGGACAGGATAAAGAACACCTACGTTTTGGACCGCGTGAATTTTGTATTATTACCGATTTCAAATTTGGTGATAACAGCACAAAACTGACAGGAGGTGTATCATTTACAAACCGGGTGCTAGATGATAATATCGTACGTCCGATAACCGTTGATGGATTAAAAACATTTATGCTTGAAAATGAAAACAATTTTAATGACGACGATATTGTCCGTCTTTGTATTTACATATGGTTTTCATATAAGGGAAACACTCGTATATCCATATCTGAAAAATAAATTAATTATATAATAATAATAGCTAAAAGATAAACCTAAATTAAATATAAAATACCTTGAACGCCCAGACAAATCCAGTCAACGAATAATGTAGTTTCTTATTGGGTACGACGACATTTTTCAGCACATTTAAGACGCTAGGGTACATGCGTGACCATAAATAACTACCCCAATTATAATCATTCCAACAATCAAAGTCATCTACCAAAAGTAAAAGCACTTTTTCAATATGTTTGTCAGTTCACGAATCAACAAATCTTTGATGTATTTTTGTTGTGATAGAATCATATCAAGACCAATGCGAATGATTTCAATTCCCAAAAAATATGATAAGGCCCCCATGCCTTGGATTGCAAAGGAACGACTGGGACTTGGAGCCACCTTTTTAATAGCTTGGTTGTTATTTCCTGTCAGAATAATATCATCGACATATACTAACATATAGAGAAGGGTACCATGTCGTGAGTAAATAAATAGAGATGGATCGGTTTTTGACTCCAGAAAACTGAGGGCTATAAGAGCTGATGTCAGACACTGAAACCAAGCACGGGGTGCCTGCTTGAGGCCATACAGAGATTTGTGTAACAGGCATAAATGGTCTGGTCTAGTAGGGTCAACAAAGCCTTGAGGTTGTGTCATGTAGACTGTTTCCTTTAGATCTCCATGTAGGAAAGCATTTTGAACATCTAATTGTCTGAGAGACCACCATTGCGCCATGGCAATCGAAAGAACAACCCGTATTGTTGTTGATTTTACAACGGGACTAAAGGTGTCTGAATAGTCAATTCCCGGTTGTTGGTGAAAGCCCTTCGCAACAAGGCGAGCTTTGTAGCGTGTCACATTACCTGCTTGGTCTCGTTTAATTTGTAGACGCATTTGCAATCTACAAGGTTAGTTCCCGAAACACATGGAACTAGAAAGCATGTTCCATTCCTCATTGGAGCCGAGTATTCGTTAGCCATGGCTTGTTGCCAGTGAGGGTCTTTGTTAGCAATGGTAAAGGAATGGGGTTCGGTAGGGCTGGTGGGTAAGGTAGTGTGAAAAGAGGATATATTAACACGTGTAGTTTGTTTGGGGTTGGGTTTGAGATTAGGTGGTTTGGTGCGTGTAGGAGGGGGCTGAGTTGGACAAGTAGGTGGTGTTGGATATGTGGTTTGTGGGCTGGGGGTTGGGCCGTGGGTATGGCGGTATCAGAAGCAGAGGAAGGTGGTTGTGTAGGTGGTGATGAGGGTGTAGATGACGAGGATTGGGATAAAGATGTGGTGGTGGTGGTGGGAGGTGATTGGGTTGTGTGAGATTGTGTAGGGAGTGATGATGGATTGTCTGAGGCATGATTTGGAGAGTCTGTGAAGAAAGCCGGAGGTGTAGGATAGGAGGAAACATAAGGTAGATCACATGGTGTGATAGGTGCACCATTAGAAGGTATGGATGTGAAAGAGAACGAATGTACGTTAAAACGACCATGACGGGCAATATAAAGGCGATCAGTGGCAGTATCAAAGCAGCGATACCCATGATGGGTTGTGCTATAGCCAAGGAAAACACAAAAGGTGGATCGAAAATCCAGCTTGTGCTTGTTGTAAGCACGAAGATGTGGATAGCATTGGCATCCAAACACACGTAGGAAGGACAAGTCTGGTTTACGCTGAAAGAGATGCTCAAACGGAGATGTGTTTGAGGTGGCCGGGATGGCATGTGATTAATAAGATATACTGCAGTGTCAAAAGCAAAATGCCAAAACCGATGTGGAACATGAGTGTGAACCAAAAGATGGGACCTGTTTCAACAACATGACGATGACGGCGTTCAACAACGCCATTCTGTTAACTCGTATGTGGGCGCGATAAACGATGTTGAATGCCAAGAGCAAAGAAGTGTTGGGTAAGTCTTCGGAATTTACCTCGTCCGTCTGTTTGAACATATTGTAGCTTTGTTTGAAATTGACGTTCAACAATGATTATAAATCGATTAAATGTATCAAAAACATCATATTTAAGTTTTAAAGGAAAGATCCACATGAAACGAGTATAGTGATCAACGCATAATAAGAAATAATTATGACCATCAAACAAAGTAACAGGAGCAGGGCCCCACACATCACAGAAGACAAGATCCAAAACATTTAAACTTTTATAAATAGAAGACAATAAATGAAGTTTAGACGATTTCCCAATGGAACATGCATTACAATGAGAATCAAACTTATTATTCGTAACTGGTAAACAATACTTAGAAATCATAGAATTAAAAAGCTGTGGATGAGGATGTCCCAAAAGGTGATGCCAGATAGTTGATGAAGCACGAGTGGTTGAAAAAGCAACTTTGTGAATTGGATGAGCTTTGGGAAGACGAAAGGAGTAGAGACCACCATCACTTGGACCCATGAGGAGGATATTGCGTGTAGACTTGTCCTTCACAAGAAAAAAAAGTGCAATGAAATTCAAAGAAAACATGATTATCTTGACAGAATGTTTGAACCGAAAGAAGATTGGTTTTTATTTCAGGAACATGTAAGATATTAGTTAAAGAAAAGGTTTTGGAAGGTGAATGAAAACGGGTAGACCCAATATGAAGAATAGGAAGACCCTACCAACATGTAGATTATCCTCACCAAAGTATGGCTCCACCTTGTCAAACCCAGAGAGATCGAGAGACACATGATTGCTGGAACCTGTATCTGGTAGCCAAGCACGGGTAGAAGGTTGGGATCGAAAATCAGCATAGTTAGCAGACGGCTGATGGGGCCTTAAAGTTGATGGATCCCGGTTTGGGCATTGAGAAGGAAGATGACCAATACCACAACAATTGCAAGTGCCATAGACCATATTCTGAGTTGAGGCCCAACTAAAATGATTGCGGCTACCCCCAGTATGCCGAGAGGTGGTGGTGTTGTTTAAATGACCACTGCGTCCACCACGCCTACTCCCGCGTCCACGCGTGGATACTGAACGGTTAGTATAGTTGGCTTGAGGAGGCTGTACAGAGTTCATTGTTGGCTGAAGTTGTAACCCAAGCTGAGAAACAAGCTGTTGTACGGATTGCAGTGTATCAGGTGGGATGGATGTGGAGGCTGAGGTACAGATACGGCTGGATGAGACAGCTGCAAAAGCTTGGGCAGGAGCAATATCTGGCTGTGATTTTCTTATCATATAATCATGATCAGATAAGAGACCATGGAGTTCCGTGAAAGCAGTTGGAAATTGACGGGTCAGCAGGGTTGACTTCAATGCATTGTACTCTTCACGCAATCCTAAGATGACGATCATGACCAGGTCGGTTTTAACAAGGGAATCTGATAAGGATTGTGCCCGAGTCAGATAAGCAGATGTGGTCTCATCACCTTGCATGGAGAGGTGCAGCAATTGGGTTTTTAATGTATAAATACGAGAGGAAGTCTGAGGTGCATAGGCACGTTCAAGGGCAAGCCAAAGATCACAGGAGGTTTCTCCCTGCACATGTTTCGCCCACACCCGTATTAAGTTGATCCTATATAGGCGCCCGCCCGGTTATTAACAGGCGCCGGCGCCCGTTAAGGGTATGGACAATTCTGGAATGGGAAAGTCAAATGGACATTTTGTTAAGGTTATCTCACACACACTAACACACACACAAGAGAAAGCAAATTAAAAGACACGAGAGGTTTAACGTGGTTCGGTCAGAGTGACCTGCATCCACGGGCTGCAACTAGATATTTTATTATTAAGCTCAGTACACATATTACAATTACATGATACAGGTATTTATAGAGATTACAACTAGGTCAAACAACGAAACGGACCGGGTTTAGGGCCAGCTACCCTAATCTGCCCTAAGGCCTTCATAAACCTAACACATTTTGGGGCAATTTTTGGTCAAAATGGACATTTTGGGAAATTTCCCTTCTTTTAAACCACCCCTAGCCTTATGAAACTGGATGTTTTAAGCCGTTGTTAAACACCATACAAAACCTAATGTATTTTAAATGGGTACGCCTAAAGTTTTTAAAACTGGGTAATTTTAAAAACTGGGTGTTTGCAAACTTGACATTTTTTAGTGTTTTTTCTATTGTTTATGAAACTGGATATTCTATAGTGTTTTTAAACACTAAACTGAATATGGTGTTTCCGAATTGCAATGAAACTTGGTAGTTTTCGTGTTTTTTCAACTGTTCATGAAATTGAATATTTTATGGCGTTCATCATCACTACAAAAAAACACGACGTTTTTTTTCAAATGTGTATTTTGCACATAATGTTTTTAAATTTAAAACTACGTGTTCGTAAAACTTGACAGTTGACACTTTTTTAGTGTTTTCAAATACTAAATAGGATATGTTGTTTTTAAATTGCAATGAAACTTGAATTTTTTTGGTGGTTTTTTTTTTATGTTTATGAAATTGGATGTTTTATGGTGTTTTTAAACACTAAATAGAACATGACGTAAAGGTAACTATCCTTCACTTTAATCTGAAAAAGAAAAAAACAGTGACTGCAAATGTTGTTCTTGTGGTTCCCTACAAAATATTAGTTCTTAATTAAACATCTCTCTATGTGTGTGCATACCGGTCGTGTTCGGGTTCAATGGTTCAGCCCAAAGCCTATCATCCCCCAACATATATGTAATTATGTGGTTCACACCCTAAATGCTAGTTTCACACACGTACACACAATGAAAAGATTAATTAGAGATCATATGCCAGCTGCAACTTACCTCGCAGTTTTGCTCGTAGAGGACCATTGGCATGTCTGTCATGGCATTGTAGGAATGCCCCAAGTCTGGTCCTACTTGGTAATAAATAAAAATCAGATATGACGCAAAATGGCATTGGAGTAATTAAGTCATTTTAAGCGCCTCTTTTAGTTGGGCAAGGGCTGCAGGATGAATTCTAGCCATGGCAGCATTGAAGGCCTCTCCATGTAGGTTGGCACATGTTTGGAGGTTCTCCCTCACCGAGCTTTCCAGAGACAACTGATTTATAGGGTCCGACATTTTCATCTGCTAACCAAACAAATAAATAGAAATTTGTGCATTCATAAAGATGTTAGATAGTTGGATTTAATTTATAATTATCTAAAACATATAGAGGTGAAGATTTCTGCCAATGTAGTTATGTTTGATCTCATGTCAAAAGGGTACACTTCAAAAATAGATAAAAGGGAATAAGGTGAAATAGGTCAGGACAATGAAATGACCCAAAGTTTTTTAATATAGAACCTCAACCTCCCAAGTCATTTTGTTAAAAAATCTTATTACTACTGTAATAAAACAACTACTGTAATCGTATTTATTAATAACAATTTAATTGTTAACCAAATTTAGAAATTGCTTGTTTTGGCTAGTACTGACCCGCCCAAAAAAGGAAGGAAAAAAACCATGCTACCACATCTAAGCAGATAGATGTATGTACCTGTCTCCTCCTGAATTCCTTACTTGGAAACTGAGGTCTGCTAGAGCTCATACTATCGCTGCTGCTATTATGGTACCAAAAAAAGGAAGGCATTAAAAAGAAAATACGAATTGAAAGAATAATACTCATGTATATATTCATATATGATTTCTAACCTAGATTCGTCTTCAGTTGTATCTTCACTTCCACCCAATATTACACTTGTACATACACTGAAACAAACCACAATATACCAATGATTATTTTGATGAATAAAGATAATTAATATGATTTTGAAACAATGATCCATGAAATCAACCACAAGTTATGTACCTCAGTATTTGATCCAACTTATCAAGTACTTGAGGTAACCTTAATGTCAGAATTATAGATAGTGCAAATCCAAATGTCTTTTTCTGAATATAATTTACATTGTCAGCCTGTCACAAACACGGTGCAAATGATTAGAGAAAACCAATTTATTTGGTAACACTATAAACTGGGCTCATCTGAACATGGACGCTAGAACAAATACCAGCTTTTAGCGAAATCTGTGTTCTTTAATATTAAGTTAAACATGGAAACCTTGTTTGTTTGTCAAAATCATTTTATTAATGATAGATCACTTAATTGTGTAAATAATTATCTTTTAGTTTTAAATTTATGTAATGTTTGACTGATAGTCAAATATCTACAACCGTTATTAAATTTAAAAATTACTAACCTTATCAAGCCATACATCAACAAGACAAAGAAGTATATTTTCCCCAACAGAAAAACCAGCATTCTGAAGGAGCATTAAAAGTGATTGTTCTGACGCCAACTGTGCCAAGAAATTGGTATTTGTTACCAAAATCCTTGCTAGAGTGGCAGCAGCAGATGCCTTTACAGATGTACTGGTAGGCACACGATCATCTCCAGTCAAGCATATAACCATCATTTTCTAGAAAATAGTTAAAAAAAATACAAAATCCATCACCCTCTGAAGTAGCAATGGAGAAAAAAGTGGAAGAAAGCATAAATATTACATCACTGGAGATCAAGCATATGAAAGAATCATAAATCATCATCGTACTCAGTATATCCCGCCATTAGCAAAGCTAAGGTAGGTTCTGAGGAGGGTAAGATGTAGATAGTCTTACATATACCCCGTAGGAATAGAGAGGTTGTCTCCAATGAGGTCCTGTTTGCGGTGCGCACATATAATGTATATATGTGTCGGCCCTAGAGGGACAGAAGTAAAATTGCACTAATTTTAACATTATTTTACTTAACATAAACATAACTATAATTATATCAATTCAGGTTATGTTTTTTTCCAAGTTTCTAACAGGTCAAACGAATCAAAAGCTGCCCAAACAGTACTTTTAAGGCATAAATCTTTTATATCGTTTTTATTCCAAAACTCTTTACCAAAGAAACATACTTTGTACTCATATTTGGCACACTATGTTTGTTTCAAGCTTTTATATTTTTGGAAAACGTTCTGCATAAACCTAATTCGTACACAAAAACTACCCAAAACACCTGGCCTGCCCCTTCACCTCTGCATACACATAAAATACCTGAAGAGTGCTACTAATTAACTGTGGCCCATCAGAAGGAGAACACTGTCAACAGCAAAGCAAAGATGAGTAACGTTATCAAGCAGTTAAACCAGGAATGATTGTGTTTAAAATATTAAATAATAGCAACAAAGCCTAAAACACTTGAATGAACCTGAACTAGGATATCAATTACAGGTAGAATTGAAAGTAAGCCTCTATCATTGACATTTCCCACAACAACATCAAAGAGCTTAGCAACACTGGAAGCATGCAAACTCAAAAACTCAGTTCCTCCTAAAATTATATAGCCTTCAATGATAGATGCAGCAACCTATTATATTTCAAATTAAACCAAAATGATGTTATGATTAAGTGATTGGTCCAAAGAATAATAACAAGCTCTCATTTATAACCTAACCTTCAAGTGATCAAAACTTCTTTCAATTATATCCACTAGACTTGGGAAATATCCCAACAGTTGTGGGACCATGGAAGGGGCATTTGAAATTGTGGCTTCCCATAGCTGCACAGGTTAATGAGTCCAATTTCATTATCAACATAATGAATAGGAAGTTTCTTATCATTAATAGTGACAAGATAACAGATTCGTGTCTTTAGTAAATTGTGGGCTGGGTTGATCTCCAAACATTTTCCCCAGATTTTACCTTTACTAAAACTTATTATTGATTTGGTTAATTACAAAAATATTGTTATTATATAGAGTTAATTATGATTTTGGCCCCTATGGTTTAAGTGTTTTAACTATTTCGGCCCAAAATAAAATCTTCTATCAATTCAGCCCATGTGGTTTAGACAACTATCGGTTTTGGCCCCTCAAACTTCACTATTATAACGGTTTTGACCCAAAATCTAACTATGGTTGGAGGCCAAAAACGTTAGTTGTCTAAACCATAGGGGCTGAATTGATGGAAGATTCTATTTTGGGCCAAAATAGTTAAAACACTTAAACCACAGGGGCCAAAACCGTAATTTACTCTATTTTATATTATAATTAAAATCTAGAAGTGACAATGTAGGAGGTTGTGTGCATTTCAAAGTTTCAAAATAGGAAAGTTATCAACATGTTTGACCCAGTATCCTATTATTTATTTATTTTTAAGTGACCATTTAGAGATAAACAGACTCTGTCAACCCATTTGTCCATTCATACGTAAATGAATCAAAATTTCCATATCTACTTTATTCTTAAATTAAAAAAAAAAAAACAATCAAGTACCTGCATACTGTCCTCAAGGAGCTCATCAGGGCTATTAATATCAAGTCCACTTACTAAAACAGGCAGCAGCACAGTATAGCACATAGGGGACTTGTAACCAAGAGCAACTACAAAGTTCTTAAGGGCGGTTAAAAGCTGAATCTGAAGAAGACTTTCACCAGAAGATTCCTCCCATGACTTGAATAGTAAATGATTTAAATTAGACAATATGCATGATAATCATCTGAAAAGCAGTAGGTTTCACTTTCTAGTCCGTCTGTCAGATAATCATTTGACACAACAGGACCATTTCAGTGTAGGATTAATAAATACCTTTTGAAAAAACTGAACCAATTCATTGGCGTACGGAATGATGTCACCAACATAGGCAATCAATACAGAGATGGTGTTTAGAACTTGAACCTTGGAATCAAATTCGTGAACATCCTCAACCAATTTAAAAGACAATTTCCAACAAACTGGTAGAAGATCAGAAAATTCTTGCTGTGAAAAAGCTGCATCTTCAATATGGAAATACAATGACCGAGAAGCTGCCAACTGAAACAATAAAGAACAAAGTGGAACTTTTAGATGATAAAAAACAGAAATGGAATTAAAGATAACATAGTGTGAACTCAATAACTTTGTAGACTGCACCACCATACCCTGACACACAAATCTCGGTCCTGCAATAACCTGATTAGAGAGCAATAGACTGGTCGTTTGGTGTCATCTTTAATCTGCAGAACATTAAATAAAGAAAACAACTGGTCATTAACCACCACCACATTTTTCATGATTGATATATAGTAAAATAAGTAATTTCACAATTAAAAAAACTGGAACATTGTATTTCCTAGATACATTCAAAACTCTTTCAATCTGATATATTACTAAAGCAAGTGTTAATGAGAACAATAGCCACGTCTTTGAATGGCACAAGAAAGAGAAGATGCCAAAACAACATGAAATCACGTACTTTAAGAAAGAAAAAGAAACAAGAAGCCACAATAACAATTACACTTCATGTTACCTCAGAAACCCATTGACCAAGAATAAGTGCAACTTTCCTATGTATAATACGCATGTTGGGATGATCATTTGTGAGTTCTAATGATAAAGCATTGTCAAACCTGTAAAAGTCCCAAAAAAATAAGAAAGAAAGTATTAATTCAAATAAAAAGAATTCAGGATAGAAAACAAATAATGGCATGTCATAGAAATAATGATTTAATTAGAATGGTAATTTAGGCACACCAATCTTTGAAGCTGAGATAATTTGATAGCTCATAATATATGTATGCAGCTGCACCATAAGCAGCATCTTTTAGAAGCAACCCTGAAGTAATATCAGTTACTGAAGGAGGGCAACCATTCATTGCCTCTTGAAGAATAGAAACAACAACAGGACCTAGCAACTGCAAGTACAAAATGCAATCAAACATCTTCCAAGAGGAAATAAAATGTGCTTGACTTAGCTCTCACTTAGCACAGGAGCCGAGGAGAGGCCGGATCGCTTCTCGACCTGATATGAGCAACCTTACCCTACACATTTGTTCAAGGGGTTGTTTCCACGGCTTGAACCCATGACCTCAAGGGTCACAAAGCAGCAATCTGACCAATTACTCCAAGGCCGCCCTCATCTTCCAAGAGAAAATGATAACAAATAATAAAAATCAAACTAAACTTACTTGGCTATGATTGTGAAACAAAACAATATATAGTGCTTCAGCGCATGGCCTCAGTTTCTCTGACCAAAGAACTGCATCCTGCTCATGGTGAAAAGACTCAGGGTTCTGATACCACTCCTCCAAATCACTTGATGTCAACACAAAGTACCTGATATAGCAGGTTTTCAGTAGAATTTAACAAAAATACATTTAATAATAGGAAATAATCATGATATTCCTTCTCTATCCGCAGACACACACCTGATCTGTTCTAAAGTTAATTCAATAGATAAATGTGGCAATATGGTTGGATCGAGCAGGTTCTGGTGAAAACAGGTCACAATTTTGGAATGACTAAGCCCAAGTTGACCAAATAACACTTTTTTGTCAATTTTATAAACTTTAACTGATAATAAGTGAAGTGTTGGACAAAATATGATTACAGAAAAAAAAAATCATCATCATCAACAATCTTAATCATGAATAAAGCAATTTAGGAGGTTGCATGCTTTAACAATGCGCTTTGTGTACTTTCAAGTTTAACCCATTTGGCCCATATGATACGTTCCCTTTTTAACTATCTTTTTTTAAACCCACTTAATATATAAAAGAACAGATCAATCTACACATAAGTGAATGTGTCAAAATTGCCACCTCAACATATAATTGCAGATAAGAGACGTGAATAAAAAGACTAGAGGTCTGTTAATCAGCACAAGAGTAGATGTATGTGTGTGTGATTAGTATGATTCTAAAAGATATCCATGTGTAACTCTATGTATATTCCTATTGTAACATTTTCATATACACAATCAATATACAAAATTCTTTGAGAAGGTTTCTTCATGTACCTTCTTATTAAAACATTGCACAAGAGTACGACCCTTTCGTTGGGCAATAGAGATGAGAGTACGCCTGCTACAGCACCAGAAATATTTTTCTTTCTCTGCTCAAGGGTGATCATATTCTCATCTACCACACGCCCAGTCATGAGTGGCTTGTATTCCTTGCATTCCAGAACAATTTTAGCCATGGACATACACTGAATAAGAAACTTGTCAAATGACATTATCTCTGGTTCAGGATCTATGATCTTATTTAAGCAAAAGTCCATAACTAGTGGAAGAACACACTGATCCCCAAATGAGTAAGGATGTCTTGTTTGAATAGCTACTAAGATCTTCATCAATTTAGTGCATGCCCTTCGTACAAATTCAAAAAGTTTCAGATATCGTTCCCCAAAAGATGAATCTGCAATTCAAAATTTTCTTTTCAGAATTTGTTACATTTGTATAGACTAAAATAACTTTTAAATCAGAATACAAATCCTCACAGTATGGTAGGAGGGATTGAATTGCATTCATCAGCAAAGGACAGACCTCTTTGACAGGCGGAACCTCCTACAAGATAATATATTATAAATTAATGCTAAGAAACATGATAACAAATCAAATGTAAAATAATCTAAGTACCTGCAAAGACTTTTCATCACTGGGAAACCCTGAAACAATCAACTGGCGTATTATCTTTGAACAGAGAAACCATCTTTCGCATGTTAAATAAAGATCATCATGAGAAGCATTTGAGTTTGTAATTTGAGCAAGGGAAGAGAAGCCATTAAGTATGGTCTGCATATCACTCTGCCAGAGATGCCAGCTGTAGTCGAAAAACTGGGATGATATCTGCTAAAACATTTGTGAAAACCATATAGTAAGAAGTAAAGAACAATATACAATCACCCATTTAAAAATCAGAAGCAAAAGAGACATATGGAGAAAACAGCTTACCCTTCCTTACAAGATAGTGCTGAAAAAGCAAAATAAGTGGACAATTTTAACAAAGAATATAATCTACCTCAGCAAAGTTTCTTTGGTCTGAAGTGAGACGTTTAGTAGACAACTCCTTCAATGCTCGAAAGAGAATCATAAAGATCCTGTGTGAAGTTAAGACATCCGCAGATTGAAGTTGTTGGGCTAAAACGGTAAACAGCTCAGGCCTGATCAGGTAAGAACGAAAGTCAATACATACATTAAGCATAAATAACAATACACAAGAAAAACCATGCTCCAAAATATACTAAACTAATTAGTTCATTTACACTTTAGCTTGATTTATTATTTCACATGATATATGTCACCAATTGAAAATTTGGCCACCGCAATAAATCATACCATGAATAATATCATATGCAAATACATGTGAAAATCATTTATAATATGCGAATTCTAGGATCAAACTAAGTTCAATAAAAATAAGTCATAATGGTCATAGAAGTAAACAATTGTGGAAGAACAATATACAAGACTTCACAAGAGTTGGAAAGCATACCAATCTTTAGGATAATCGATCCGAGCTATTTTAGAGATTAGAACAGCCAGTGTCAAAGAAATCTATAGCAGAAAGTGCATTAAATAAATATTCAATATGTAATATTTAAGTCAGAATCAAATAAAGGCAAGACGAAATCACTTAAGCAATAGGCAGCTATAATTTTAAGACTCAAATACTTTATTTAACTACAAAGTTCCCAAATAACTAGCAAGTTGATCCATTTGACAAAGTATTGTGAGTTTCACCTGATAGTTCTCTTCTCTCATGTGAGACAACAACTTTCGCCTCAAATGTGACTTCTCCTCAGTAGAAATACCCCTGTGGCATTTTCTTTAACATCAGGACTTATAAGTAGTAATTTACTAATTTTAATAGAGAACAATGAACCAAGAACTAAGTATATTATTACCGCAACTTAATTTGGTAAAATGATAACAAAGTAAATACACAAGTAACTAAGAGATTTGTTCCTTCAAGGTAGGTGGACCATCATCGGCATATAATTTGAGGCATATCGGATTCTGGCATTTAGACTAGGAATTTTTGGGCATTTTATATTATAAGGCATTTGTTATGGGATTAGGTGATACACACTCAACAACTTGAACCAATAACGTAACATTTACACATAAAAACTAAAATTGCAATATATTATATAACATTAAAAAAATAATAATAGCTCTTATTTTAAAATTGCTTAATTTATTGAAAAACTTGAATTTCTTAAAAGTTTGGATGTGTTCGAATTGTACTAGAGTGTTAGATTTTTTAATTGAAGTTTGCAACTGAGGTCAGGGTTCAGATGATACAAATCCCAACATAGTTTTTAATCAACTAAGGTCATAAATACCTGCTGGGAAACCATGAACTTTACGGTTAATGAGGAATCAGGGTACCTTACAGATATAACTGTATAGGGCAGGGTATGGGACACGGTCTTACAATTGGGTATGGGACTTGGAATACCAAACCCCAGCCCATCCCTACTAATGACATTATTCAAAATAATCTCCATCAACTCTAATAAAACGATTCTTCGAGCAGCTGCTTATACCATTAAAAAAGGTTTTCTTTTTGAGATAAACTGAGAGAGGAATCTGCAATGCAGAAGACATTGCATGTCTTCGCTAATATCCAAACAAAGGATAATCATGTAATTGATTTTAGAAATATCGGGAGCAAAGATGAAAATGATTTACATGCTTTTTTTGAACTTGGAGCTAATAAAAGAAAACCTTATCAAGGGATAAGTAAAAGGATATTCAATTAAAATTTTCGAGGCAGGAAGACTTTTGTGTTACAACTATTGGACAGAATATTATACAAAACAAGGTGGTCAGTGATGTCATGATGATATCTAACAAAATATTTAATATACAATTGGGAAATTGTGTCTTATATTCTATGTTTTAGAGATTATTAGGCAGAAAAATATATCAGCAACAATCTGTCATTTGATTATTCTGGCAGATTAAGAGTTCAATAAAAAAAGCATAACAGTTTGGTTAAACAAAGAAACTAACAATGATTTTTGGGTCACTAAACACAGGAATATATTGATGCTACATTATGTAGATAACTACTTTTCAAAACGGCTAGTTTCAAAGTTCCATTGAAAAAATTGCTCACAGATGGTAAGAAGGATTCCCTCCACATTGAGAGAAATGGATTGATAATCAGAATAAAAAAGTTAGTTGTATCAATCTTAATATTTTGAAATGTATAATGCTAGCTAACAGAAGTCAAGGATGCCCATTAAGCTATCCTCACTAGCTGAAGTGGGATCTTTGCGAGACACTACAAATTGTTCACTAAGAAGTGATATGCAATAATGCAACAAAGAAAAAACAAGGGTGATACAAAACTAATAAAAAGGTATGTAGGTAGAAGCAATAGGGTAAAATTCTTGAATTAGAATAAATATTTCATAATTTTATACATGTTTATATCCTTGTTTGTTATCAGTTGATTCCAGAATGATTGTATCAAGTTCCACTCCCTAAGTGATTACAATTTTCTATTTTTCTCATCTATGTGATATTGAAACTGTCATGACTATCTTTACTTTGTGTTTAATACTGAAAATCCCATGACTATCTTTAGTTTGTGTTGCAAACCTTGCTTTTATGGCCAATGCACTTCAATGATAAGCATTTTTCTGCATCTGATTCCAAATTCTCATCTAAATTTATGGTCATATTCTTTACTAACTTTGCCTATTTCATACTTCATCACACCTATAACTGAATTTGTCTTATTTGTTCGCTTATTCACTCGTAGTGTGCTCTTATCAACTTCAACTTTAGGCTAAGAAATCCTTAAAATCTTTAGAATAAAAAAAAAACATCATTCAATGCAAGCTCCATAAAAAGAGAAGTGTGCATTATAACATATGCATGGTACCATAATCACAACCTCTATAATTAAGATGCAACTCACCGATTCTGAAACAACTCATTAGATGTTTTATATTCTTAAACATTTGTCATTGTACAATAAGCATTAATACCTAAAATAATAATATTATGATATGATATTCAATTTTGCATCACCGCTATCAAGCACAAACCAATAAGCTATAAATGGACAACTTACGAAGAGTCACGCTTGTTCCTCCAGTACCGATTAATACTGTTCTTAAAATACAATGATGCCATTAGACGAACATCCGCTTGAGATACCAAGTCCTTTGCGGTTATCACTTCCTGCACCATAAAAAAAATTCAAAATGCAGGCCATATTTGGGCATTTGTACAACATCCATCTATGAAAATCATGTTCCCATTTTACATGTTTAATAGCTGTTGAAAAAAAAGAAAAAGATTCACTAGAAATGTATGAAATGCAAACTGAATTGCACTCACAACAATCCTAGAACTTAAGAGAATCTAATGACTAAAACCACACGTGTAATGTTAAAATCTCACCTACATTTGGATTTTAACATGCACACCTGTTAATCGAACTTGCTCAATGCAAACCATCAATGACAACTCAAACCCTAGAAACAAATCAAAAACCACCGTCTAAAATTATACCATTAGACAGGAACAAAACCCTGGCAAGTTTTCGGACTGAGCAAGCGTCGATTCAGCAGGTTTCCGTAAGGCTTCATCTCCACTAAGTGAATTGGAAAGCAACGTATACATCGCAGGTAAGTCGGACACTGACAGTGCCATCGCAGCAGATTCTACAAATTTCTAGATAAAATGAAAACAGAAATGAGATGAATCCATCGGATATGAAGAAGATCAAAGAACAAGATGCAATTTGGGCAAACTTCTTCTGGATTTTGAAAAACGTGATTGATGATTACCTTTAGGGTTTATGCTGGATTGTAACAAATACACAATCGAATTTGTTGGGAAGATTGTGACAGGTTTCGAAATTGGGAATGATTTTGAGTCAATGGTTGCTGACAACTACGAGTAGCAAATGTTGGGGCGTGATGATATCTTTGCATTCTAACAATCTGTAGAGGTTTTTCATTCCTTTTATGAAAATAGTGACATTTATTTTATTATATTCATATAGAATGCAAGAATTATTATGCAAATTTGTCATCAAACATACCAAATATAGATCAAATATGTTAACATATCAAGGAATTAAAATGTTGTGACTTTTTACAAAAGAATAGGAGTGTTTATAGTCATAATAGTTGATGTTTATAAAGTTAAATTAATAGAAAAATACAAGTGAGCAATAAAAATAATAACAATATTTGTTACTCATGATCAACTTACATTGATAACATTTGTCGTTGTTGACCTAAGTTGTTTTTTTCTTTCAACTTTTCATCAAACGTATGACTGCGAAATAATTTTCAATTTGTAGCAAATATGTAAAAATAAAAATTATTTGCATTGACCAAGCATGTCAACCTCCATCCAAAATATGTTTCTTAGACCCTGCCCTATGGGTTATGTCTCCTTAGAGCTTCTTGTGGTTCAAGGAGCTTCAACACCTCAGATCGTCATGTTTGATATGCTTAAAATAAGCATGATTATGTACATGTGTGTGCTCTGCATCTTCTAATTCATGTTAGGTCATTTCCCTACTCTTTGTAGGGATTACAACTCTCAAATCTATTTGGATGTTTGACTATTAATACAACACTACACTTCTATCAAATGCACATGAATATTAATATTAATATTATATATTACTTTAAAAATCAAAAACACCTATTTATAATGCACGTAATTATTGACTTTTAGTCATGCATTAACTTTTATAAGGTGCGTATTCAACCTGGTGTTTGAATCTGGGCCTATACATATTTGTTGATGCAAGATCAGAGCGTTCATCCAGTTACGGGATTCCTCCTGATGACGATTGAAATCCCGTCCTGAGTGTCTGTATTTCAAACTGTTCAAGAAAAAGTATTCAATGTACTACCAAATGGTTTTTAGCATAATGATATATGATTGATTTCTTTAATGTGAGTTATTGGATTAAAGTTTCGTGTAAAGCAAAATGTTATACATTTAGACCAGGGTTTTACTAAATTGTGGGTTTCCTTCTGGAAGGTGTATGCTTAATCACACCCGACTCTTTAGTATAAGGTGTTACAAATTGCCAGGATAAGCCATGTGGTGCCAATTCTTGGCAAGTCAAAAAAAAATATTAAAGGTGTTCTTGTTTCTCCCATTTTATATAATTCTTCTTTTTTGATCATTTTATCATTTTATATATATCGTGTTTTGTGATATTATGGTGTTGGTAGTTGTATTATCCATTTTAACGAACTGTAAATCTCTTAAACTCTTAAATTACATTGAAAAACTTTTTGACATTCTCAAATGTATTGTACTATAACATAGGCTTATGAAAAAATATATTTTAAATTTAAAAATGATGAGAAAGATTGTTTGGTTGACATGTGTCAGTTTTTAAAAAGGAGTATTTTCGTCAAAGTGTTTTACAATTCAAGTTATCTATTATATTATCTATCTATATATATATACTCTATAATAAAAGAGTAAATATTTTGCCACATGTCACCTACTTACAACACTAATGACACTTGTCACCCTATTAAACCATAAGTGACACTTGTCAATTTCTTATTATTCTACTTAATTCTCTCTCATATTAAATAAATATCTTCTCTCTCATATTAAATAACTATCTTCTCTTATTAAATAATTTTTTTCTTTTATTAAATAACTATAATATTAATAACTAATATATTATTTATCTTTTTATTATAAAACACACTTAATTTTTTGTTTATAAAATACGAAATTTTCTAAAACTAAAATTTTTAAGGTAAGAAATATTTTATATTCAAAAAAACAAAATTTATGTAAAAAATAAGTTATCTTAATTTTTTTTAAATAAAGTATACTAGAAAAGAATTTATAAATTAAAGTAATAAAAATGATAGAAAATTTACGCTTTTGGCCCGTTACATTTAACGATATTATTAAACTGGGTCATTTAAATTTAGTAATTATAAAAATTATAATTTATATTATTGATTTATAATAGTTAGTTTTTAATATAATATTAACTGAAGTTTTAACATCAATTATTTCAAAGATATCTATTATTAAATATTAAAAGATCATATATCATTTGTATTTGATTAAAGTTTTTAATTATTTTTTTATCACTTAAAATATTTATTAATATATAAATGAATCATTTTATACCAAAATATTATTTTGTAATTGCTAAATTTTTATTGGTAACTATTTAATATTTTATATTAAATCCGTGTAATACACGGGTTAGTAACCTAGTATATAATAAATCAAAATAAAAAAAGACACATGTCATTAATCTAAACTATTCTCATAATAATTTCCCCGCTTCCCTCTCTTATTTAAAACATTATACATTAAATAATAATATTGGAAACACATTTAAAAGTATTAAGTTTTTCAAAACTTTCAATCATATTTTATTTTAAAAAATCAACTTATATTATAAAGATTTTCATTAATAAGTATATATTATTTTTGTATTTAACCCGTGTTATACACGGGATATTAACCTAGTTGTGTAACATGTTTCATCATCATGATTTATGTTTTATCGCATTTTGTGTTATTTTATTATTATTTTTTATATAATATATAAAGTTGTTATTAATTGACCTTTATGCTTTACGTATTAAAACTATACAATTGTGTTTTTCACAACTCATCGTTTTTGATAACTCAAAATTTAGTTTACTGATTTATACGCACACATTATTATGTTTTAGTTCAGGTCTTTGTGGTATTCAAAATTATGTTTGTTTTCAGTTTTGAGCCTCACATATACACAACATAGTTTTTTTGTTTTTTTGTTGTTTTACAAGATTATTTAATTTTAGGGAAAATGTCATACAAATGTAACCAACTTTCTGCTTTATTCCACTTAGGTCACTCATACTTTTTTTTTTGTTCCGATTAAGTCACTCATACTTTTTTTTTAGGTCACTTTACTTTAAAATAGTGTTCTAATCACAAACATTTTACTTATAATATGAGTGACCTAATTGAAACAAAACTAAAATTAAGTGACCTAATCGGAACAAAAAAAAAGTATGAGCGACTTAATCAAAACAAAAAAAAGTATGAGTGGCTTAATCGAAACAAAAGAAAGTATGAGTGACCTAATTGGAACAAAGCTGAAAGTTTGTTACATTTCTATAAAGTTACCCCTTAATTTTATATTAACCCTTTAAACGATTTTGAAGTGTTAATTTTATATCATGTTTACATTGCAACATATGAAGCATGGTCGAATCGAGCCACTGCAAATTTATACGTTTCTTTTTATGATTGATCATATTTATGGCAACGTTGCGTTCATTTAGATTTGTTATCAGCTTTTTCCACAAATTTGTTGAAGGTTGGTGGTACAAGTCTTCACGCATGGATTGTTGTGAATCTAGTAAGCATTTGGATTTTTCTTTATTAATAAAAAAAAAATTAATAAAATTAATTATCAAATCATATTTGCATATGCAAAAGCATTTGGTTACAAAAGTAGTTAATTCAAAATCATTTCCAAATCAGGTATTCAATTACAAATGAATAAATAATAAAAGTAGATAACAACCATATGGTGTTTAAAAATCAACCTTAACAAAGAAAATCATACCAAAATGATGGATGCGACATCTATCTTGCAGACATGAACACCAAACGGTGAAAGCTACCGGAGTCAGTGACAGAGGCGGCACATCGGTGACGATTGTTGTCATGTTCCAACCAACCATGGAATGCATCGGGGGTGTGATTTGTGGTTGTTTATCAGCTCATGGTATTATTATAAGGTTTTAATGATTATAGCATCATTGTTAAAAACTCAAACAATCATTCCCTAAACATAAACAACCATTGCAATAAAATCTAAATCCAAACAATACAATTGAAAAGCTAAACAATGTTTTAACATTAAAACTAGGTCCACTAAACGTAGCTGAAGTCTTCACGATCTTCACTTAACATGTCGCACGTGTGAAGTATGTTTTTTAAGCTATTTGCATAGTTGGTGAGCACACATACAAATTTCAGTAATACATATGAAATGATGCAAATTCAAAGTCTAAAAGCCTCAATCTAAAGCATATATTATTGCAAGTTTATAGAAAGCATGTTAGTATCGAAATTCAAATAAGTCCTCAAAAGTCATACAAGTACTCAACAAGTATTCAATAGTGCTCAATAATATCCTCAAAGAGTGTCATGCATATCTTGTAAATATAGACTTGAAAGACCTAGATTAAGTATGTTTGACACATATTTGCAAAATGTACAATTGCACCCTTTTTACACAAGACCAAAGTCAGTGCAAAGAAAGTATAAATCCATTATTGGGTTACTTTTGTATGAATAATCATACAAATAATTCATAATTCAAGCACGCCAAATCTTTCAACATGTAATATGCATACAACAAAAGTCAAGCGCTAAATGACTAAGTCATTGCATTAATAATGTTATTGACTATAAAAATAACATGATTTGTACAGAACATGTGCAAAATCCCTAAAACTTACAAAATTTGTGAAGAAGCAAGTATGTAAGTACTCATAGTTTTAGCTTGGCTATCCAATATTAAACTGATAGAGGTTTCGCACATATTAATCCCACGTCATCCTAATGTCTGTATATATCAAGTTGGTATTTCAACTTTAAGTGTTTAAAGAATTTTGAGTTTATTAGTTCGACAAATTTGTAATGAATTTAATAAATATTAGATTAATAGTTTGGAAATATTCATTCGAATAATTAATATATATATTAAAAAGCAAACCAATTGAATAGTAAAATATATTATATTATATTAAAATAGTAATTAATTAATATATACATATACTATTTCAATATATATATATATATATATTAATTATTAAATAGTATTAATATATATATTAAAAAGCAAACCAATTGAATAGTAAAATATATTATATTGAATAGTAAAATATATTATATTATATTAAAATAGTAATTAATTAATATATACATATACCATTTCAGTATTATATATATATATATTAATTATTAAATAGTATGAATAATATAGTGAAAAAACGTGATTCTTTTTAGGGTTTCAGCGTTGTTTGGACGAGATAACGGTAATTCATTTGTTCTCGTAAAAAAATGATGTTTGTTTTGAGATTTTAGTATTTTTTTTTATTTCAGCCAATTGGTTGTCGGTGAGAATGATTTCGTGAGTAATTTTTCTATTATTTTCGCAACATATTTTTATGGATTTTGTATGATTTTATTTTTTAATAAGAAAATTAATATAAAGTTCGTGATGAAAGATTTGATTTTGCTACGTAACTTATGATTCTGCAAATGATATATAATACTCATTATCAAGATTGTATTGTGATAGCCCGCCGCAACGCGCGGCGGGGAAAAACCTAGTTTAAATAAATTTACAAATAAATTAGTTTGTGCAAAATTCAAAATTAGTAAAATATTTTATTTGACTAATAATGTGTTACGAAAATTGTAAGATAATTATAGGACAACGAAATTCTAAATATGTATTTATATATATTAATATTAGTTTGATAATTGTTATAAGTTTTCCTACATGAAATCTTATAAAGATATTCAGAATTTTATTTTAATAATATTCTAAAAAGAATGTATATACATATTTAAAATAAATAAATAAAAATTGAACTTTAAATCATTTACAAAGTATTTGTAGGTTAAATAAGTTAATTTAAATAATATATTTTATGGAGAATTTATAATTTAACATGTTTTATTTTATTTTTTATTAACTCTTTTAACAAGTTTATGATATTAATTTTAGATAATGTTTATGTCACATCATATGAGTCATGACAGAACTAAGCCACTCTAGTTTTATACATTTTTTAAAATGCTTAAGGCGACGTTGCATATATGTTTATATGTTATTAATTTTTCTACAAATTTGTAGTTTAATTGTTAAACGTTTTTATGCTTGGTCACATTTATATCTACGTTGCATTAATTTATAATTTATAAAAATTGGTTTGTGTTCCACCTTGAACCACAGACCTAATTTGCTCGTTCGATTTTGATGAGTCACCACAATCTTATTACTCAACATAAGCGTCACATACACAATTAAAACCTTCACCTCCCCATCATTTAGTAGTAATCATTATCTTTATTTGATATTTTAGAATTCGACTTATTATTTTTGCAATTAAAGACTTATATTAAACATTACAATAAAATTACATAATAAAATAAAAAAAAAACATTAAAATTAAAAAAATAATAATAATAAAACAACAAAATAAAATTAAAAAATTTCTACATCTTATATTTTTTCATAATGTGTTCTTTCGTCTTCTCGGTTAGGTGATCGGTTGGATTCCACAACAATTTAATGTCATTCTTGTGTTGTTTTTACTCGTGTAAGTCGTCAGGTTTTTTAATGACCCTAATATGGTCTCCAACATTTATTTGTAGTCGCTTGAAGATGAAGATTATGGTCTTTTTCCTTTATCGTTTCTACTGGGCGGACGTTGTGGTTCAGGTGACATGTTCATCTAGACCTCATCATATGACTCGTTTAAATCGACCAGACATTGAGCTGTGAAATCAGATTGAGTGGTCTTGTGCTTGCCAGATGATGACGTCATGCTACAGTTTGAAGTTTGTAACTTTGGAAAGAGACGTCATTTCATTGATTTTCTCATAACTTGGCATGACACATTATGAGAAAATGGTCCATTCTCTCATCAAAGCCTCACCCATGACCACTTCATCATTAACGCCTCCTTTTTCGATTATTGCGGTACAATCCGTTAAACTTTGCGACTTTCCATTGTAAGTCGCGCCATTTTCCCGAAATAATGTCGTTTGTCTAGTAGCCATCTCGACCCATCGCTGAAAAAAATGGCCTCGAGCACGTTTTCGAAATTCCATACTCGTTTGATTGTTACCTACGAACGGATCTTCAGAAACATCGATACACACACGAGCTAGTGCAACCTCCTCCACCTCAGTCCATCTAGTGTTGTTTGGTTTGGTTAGTTTTTCGACGATTTCCTTCCTTCCTTTTGGATTTTCGTCTTGAAGTAGTAGGTTCGGGGTTTGAGTTGTGTTTCTGGTATAACTTTGGTTTCGGGGTCGGGTTGGATTTAAGAAACGTTTTCAATTGTAGGTAATGGTTGGTTGAAAACGGCTGTTGTGGGTACAAGTTAGCAAATGTTAGAAAATGGTTTGTATTGTTTGAGTTGTTCGGAACATTGGAATCGGTTTGCAGACGATAACAATTCATGAATGGATCAAAAAACGAATTGTTTGGATCCATAATGTAGAGAATAATATTTGTAAAGTTTGAAAAATTTTTAGATGGGTAAATGATTTTTGTTGAAGTTGGGTGGATTTATAGTGTAGAATGTGTGATTTTAAATGGATAAGTTGAATTTATTAGTATTTTTTCTTTTCCAACGGCTCTTTCCCCTTCCCCAACGTTGGATCCTTCACACCCGTGATCCCCCATCATTCGTGAGCCCAATCACGTCGATATGTAATGGAGCATGAGTGCCACATGAGGGGTGACCAAGGCTCTCGTCGTTTATCCAGGCTTAGGATCGACAACTAAGTAATAATTCACCAATTGCCAGATTAGTAAATCACTAATCGGATAATCAGATAATGTCTAATTCAAGTTGGCAATGATAATCAATTAATTAGATTATATATTAATAACTAGTGTATTACCCCGTGTATTACACGGATTGAATATAAAATAGTTAATTAATGAAAATTTAATATTATAAAATAATATTTTGATATAAAATAATTAATTTACATATTAATAAAAACTTTAACTAATAAATCAATAATTAAAAGCTTCAATAACATAAGAAATGATAAATGATCTTCTTGATTTAATAGAATTGATATTACTGAACTAATTAATGGTTAAAAACCTTTAGTTTTTATTTTGTCAAAAACTAACTTTGTAAATTAAGAAGGTAAAGTATGTTTATGTAATTATTAAAATTGAATGACCAATTTGAAAATATCATAACATAAAGGACCAAAAGTGTACCTTTTCTATCAATTTATAACTTTGGTTTTAGAAGAAATATATAAAACATCATTTTTCTTATAAAACTCATATTGTTTATAAAAAGCTCTAGTTTATATTATATTTTTATTTTAAAAAAAAATATTTTTTAAGAAAAATTATTTTTATGAAAATTTTATATTTTAATAACTTTTTTAAGTGTGTTTTCTAATAAAATATTTGATTTAAAATTGTTTAAGAACTATTTTTATATATGACAAAGGTAAATAATATTAATTGTAATTATTATTAATAGTATTGTTATTATTTAATATGAGAGAGATTATAAGTATTTGATAAAAGAGATAATTAAGTGAATTTATAAAAAGTAGACATGTGTCAATGATAATATAGGAAGATGACAAGTGACAAAGAAATACGTTGTTTATTATAATAGTAAGATAAGATACAGTAATACTCTTTTCCAACTTTGGAACTTGGAAAACTGCACGAATAAATTAAATTCAGCCAAAGCTTTAGAGCCTCCAAATCCGATTCAACAAAACCTTAATACTTTATAGCTTTACTCCTTCAGCCTCCAAAACCTAAAAGGCAAAATCTGAAGCTTCAGCTAACTCTTAGACCATCCCATTGGTGAGCTCTTCCAAAATTGTTACACTGTGCAAAAAAAAAAAGAAAGAAAAGGAAAGCACCACAATCTGATCGAGATCCCAACTTAGGTTGCAACCTTTCAACCCATACAACTTGCCACATGGCAAATCCCCATTGGACCATCTTTATTTTTTTTCTTTTTTAACTTATCCAAAATTAGTTTTTGTTTATAATCTTGTTTTTTTATAACTTCAAATAATTAATATTTTTAAAAAATATAAAAACACGTGTCTTGATCAGTTTTTTTATGAAAATGTCGGTATAAATTTTGTTAAAAACAGAGTTCGTTCAAAAAAATGTTTTTTTTATATAAGATAAATATAAACAATCATTGGTTTATGCTATCTAACATTTGAAGGTTTTTGATTAGTTCAGAAGATTTTATAGATCAAACACATTATCATAAATTATAATTATTTAATAAAAAATAATAAAGGTTGGGTTGTTAATGAGAGTAAAAAGTTGTGTTTGATTGGGTTGTGTGGATGGAAGAGAGATAAATTAATTTTTTATTGAAGATTGGGTTGGATTAGATTGTGAATGAGGATGGTCTTAAAGACTCCTAATTCGACCAAATTTGGGAGCCTTCTATGCTCGTGAGACCCTAGGCCAAGGCCTAGTAAAATAGATACATGGGCCAACTCTGGTAGTGGTAAAACCCAATCACTCTACGTAGACGTCAAATAAACAACTAACACCATCACCCCTCATCACTCCACATCATCATCATCACACATGTTATCTTCACCGCTTGTCAAGCTCATATCACCCCCTATTTTTTCCTTTCTTATTTCTCTTCACGTCATGATCTCTCTCAAACCAGCCCTTCACGCCCCTTTGCAGCAGGGGAAGGCCACCATGAGAGCGTGACACATGGCCTTACAGTAGAAATAAAGAGCACTTATTAAATATTATTAAATAATTTTTTTATTAACAATATAAATGTTATTAATTATTAAATAATAATAGACGATGACATCACCAGCATCAAATCCTGAACTCCTATTGGTCAATAATCGTGGAACAATATATAATAGCCACGTTTCCTCTTCTTTGACAGCTTGGAAACCTCTCGAGCCTTCCTTCTTAACTGCAAAGCTATATCATCCCAAGTCCAAACAACAAAAGATTACTTTGTGGGGATTTTATACACCTTGATTTCTCTTGTAATTTCACTTGTGGCAATTGGGATTCCATAATCTTGAAAAAACGATGAACCATCGTATCAAATGGTTGATATTCGTCGTATGTTCGTTTTTGGTCTACGTCTCTATAGAATCAAAATCACTCGATCCTTATAAGGTAAATATACATTATCTTTATCTCAATTTTCATGTAATTAGTCGAAGTTGAGGGTTTTCCTGTCAAGATTTACGCATTCTTTAAATGTTTGTTGATGTTTTTTTATTTGGTACCATGAAAGCGTTTTATTTCGATATTTTTGCTACTGAAAAGCGAATTCAAGGGTAGTTTATGGTTTAGGGTTTATGACGAGATGCTAATTTGGGTTCTGATTTGTGAGACTGTAATAGATTATGAAATTTAGGGTTTATGTGGGGATGCTATTCTGAGTTGAGCTGCTGATCAAAGCCAGATGCATTTTAAGATCTTGGAATTCTCAATTGCGGTTAGAAGGGCCGAATATTTATGCTTAGTTTTGTGGCTTTGACAAGATTGTTTGGGATTATACTATTATAGGAGACATTGGATCTTAAATGCTTATTTTGAATTGTTGCCATACTTTCTTAATTCTTGTATTTGATGTTAGTGATTATCATTGGCCATGTAACTTGGACTGTTTTTATGCTAGAAGATATATCATGCATGTGTGAATCTTGAATGCCTTACAAAGAAATTTGGACTATGTTGTATGACAATCACATTTTTTTTGTCCATACTTGTTGGGCATGCTGCTTTGTCCTTTTATGGCTGACAAATTCACATATTTCTTTCAAAACTTGTTCGGTTTGCTAAATATGTAGCCCACAGGGAAGTAGAAAAAAAGATTTTGGAATCTTTGTTCAATATGATACTGTTATTAGCGTTCGTATACCAGCATTATTAGAGAAAAACAAATTTCATGAGTTATTATTCGCTTCATTCTGATTGTTTGTTAGATCATATCTTATGATGAAGGCTTCAGTGTCGACTGTTTTGGATGTCTATTCAAGATGATGCAATTATTAGCTCTTTTGTGGCAGAGGAAAATCAATTTTCCTGAGTTATTAATACGTCTGATTTTACATGTTTGTTTAATTCATGTCCAGTAATGACTGTTTGATGTTGACTGTTTATAACATGCATCTTGAATGAAATAACCAGGTATTAGGCGTCGAGAAGGATGCAAGTCAGAGGCAAATTCAGAAAGCTTTCCACAAGTATGTTCTTTTCACAAAATGATATACTTTCCTGCAAACCTAGATTGTATTCCACCACACAATTCATTCAAAGATACCAAATATGCTATGTATAATCCTCAAGGAACAATGTTTGTTTAATACCATAATGAATTAATGATTGAAAATGTCAGATGTTCCATTAACAATTGGAGAAAGATAAGTTCATAATGCTATGTCAGTCTCTACCAATTCTAGTAATGATAATGTTATCTTGTTACACACTTGTAGGCTCTCTCTTCAATATCATCCTGATAAGAACAAAAACAAGGGGGCTCAGGAGAAGTTTGCTGAAATAAATAACGGTATGTGAATGCTTTCTATATTTGCACCAGAACAGAAAGATTGAAAATGTAAATTTTATTTTCACAAATGTGTTTACATATAAACATAAATGGTATGAAACTTACTAAAATGGAGTTAAGCAAGATTATTTAATGCTTCCTCCATTACAAAACAAGAAAGAATGAAAGAAAGAAAATATATTTGCACAAATATGTTTAGGTCTACATTGGTATTAAATTTATAGTAATGGAGTTAAACAAGACTATTTATCTTAAATATCTGGATGATATTTTACTGGAAATATTAGAAGTACAAATACTACTAAAACAACCATACTAAGAAATCTCACTCATAGCAAAGCTATTGGTAGTGTCTGAAAAGAGTGAGGTATAGACAAATCTTGCCTCTAATCTGAGGAAAGAGAGGCTGCTTTCACGGAGGGAGAGACCTCCAACTCTAAAAATAAACAATAGTCAAACATAGTTTTAAACATATAAGGCTAGAAAGCTACCAATAACAAAACAAATGATAGCATCTATAATATCATAAAACAACACATAGGCATAAAAGAGATGAAATAATCAAACAAATAAATGCAAAGTCCTAAGTGTGGGAAATCCTAAGCCCATAAGACTCAGCTAAGTTACATCTACACCTTCCCCAAAAATTCCTTAACCTTATAAGTACAAGTAGAATACAAAATTGATATTCTGTCTAGTTCTCCAATGATGCTTAGCTAAACTCTAGATCAATAATTAAAGCATATTATACTCTATTCATAATCCTTATTTATAAGTTATCTAATTATGAATATAATATAGTTAATATGATATTGCAATACTCTAGCTTTATGTATCGTTCTAGATAATGCTGTAATTGTTGTTGCCATATATGAGTCTAATCAAATATTTCCCTATTTTACTTTTTGCCAGCATATGAAATTTTATCAGATGAAGAAAAAAGAAAGAATTATGATATGTTCGGGGACGCAAGGGGAAGTCCTGGATTTGATGGTGGGGAAGGTGGAAACCATGGCGGACATACCTTCTTCAGAAGTGGTGGACCAGGACAAAGTGGGTTCAGATTCTCACCTGATGAATGGCAAACAATGGGTGGTCAAAGTGGCGGTTCAAAATCATATTCGTTTTCCTTTGGTGGAAATAGTGGTGGGAGTTCATTTGGTTTTGATTTAGGCGATGTTTTTTCAAACTTTTTTGGCGGTGGTGGTGGCACCAAGTTTGGTAACCAAGGAGGGTCACATTCAGGTTCCCGGAGTTCTCCAAAGAGCAGCATAACCTCTATTAATTCTCAGACTTATAAGAAACAAGTAATTGATAAAGGAATCACTTGGCTTTTACTATCTTATACTCCTTTAATGAGAGGGTTGCAGCACTATGAATCCATCATAGAGGAAATTGCTAACTCATTGAAAGGAGCTTTGGAGGTGATTATCTTATTACTTATGTTATAGTTTGGATTTGTATTTTGGAACCGCCAGTCTAAGACATCTGTTTTAGCTTTTAGATAATCTGTTCTGCTCCTAATTATCTGATTTTTTTTGACGGTTAGATAATTGGTTTCATATCAGTTGTAAAAATTACCTATTTTCCGCCCTTGTCAAACTAATCTTTTTTTTGGCCATTTAATCTTACTAAATAATCAGAATTTGCCAGACACCAAGACATCAGATTATTGCATCTTCAAATAGTAGAATTGAATCCAAAAATACCATCTTGGTATCTTGTATGATTTGTTTTATTGCAGCTGATCATTTTATTTTGAACTGCCCTTTTCCTTTTTCTGTTGATTTGGCAACAGACATCCAAAAACTTAATTACTTGTTTCTTTTGGTGTAAATTTGATCATGCTTTTAGTTACATTTGTATCATCTAAAATTACCAGGTTGGAAGTGTGAACTGTGAAGTGGAATCATCTTTGTGTAAGGAACTTGGAATTTACCCTAGAAACAGACCTCGAGTCTATGTTTATTCATACAAAGCAAGTGAAAGTGGTTCATTGCACGAGTATACTGGTGAAGTAACTGTTAAAGATTTGAAGCAATCTGTTCTAGATCATCTGCCAAAGTTCTCAAAACGTGTCACATGGGCCCAGTTTGAGGCAGAATCTAGGACCAAGGAATCTATACCTAAAGTCATGCTTCTTTCTACTAAAAAAGATACACCTGTTATATGGCGTGCACTTAGTGGCTTGTACCTCAAACGTTTTGTCTTCTATGATACACAGGTAATCAGCCCACCTTCACCATCATTCTTTTTATTTATTATGAACATTAACTTTTAAAGTTATTACATTTCCCTAAGAAGTTGCAATAACCAGTCTCAATTTATTGTAAGATGAATTTTGCTTCCAATCGTATGATTGGTTAGGGGTAAATTATTATTCCTGACTTCCCGTACCAGCCAACTGATTACCTAATTTGAGAGGCTTGTATTTCTATTCATATAGGACGCCCTTACTTTTTAGAAGAACATTTTAGTTTATGTTATTTTATTTCGGAACACTCAAACATCTTATTACCTACCTAGCTCGTTAGCAGCTTTTTGAATATGATTGTTATTTCTTCATGATTTTTAAATAAAAAATAACCAATAAGAAATTATATTATATGTAATTTAAATGAGCCAAGCCAACCCTGGCTCGGGCTCAACTTCTCTACAAACAAGCTTTTTTTGAGCGAGCCATAAGTCACGACTATTAACTTTTTTACAGCCTATACATCCAGTTTTCTGCCCATATAATCTCTCAAAATGTGAATCCAAAGTCCGAACACCCCGAATGCCTATTTCCTAAAAAATTTTCATGGATAATTAAGAATCGTCTCCTGATTTAATTAGTAGATAAATTAATTTAAAAATTATTTCTTTTAGGTCCAAGATGTTTCTGATCCAGCAGCCAATAGACTAGGTGTCAGTGAAGTTCCAGCTGTGGTTGGTTGGCTATCAAATGGAGAGAAGCAGATTCTGAAAATGGGGATCCATGCGAAAGACATGAAATCAACAATTAAGGAACTTAGGTTGTTACTAGATGATTTTGAGAAAATAAACATGAAGATAGCAGCTTCATCCAAGAGTAAGAAGCCAAATGCTGATTCAGATTCAGTTAAAGAACTGGCAGTTCCTTTGTTGACAGCAACAAATTTTGATGCAATCTGTGGAGAAAAAACACCCGTTTGCATAATTGGCGTCTTCAGATCCTCTAAAGGAAAAGAAAAACTGCATACCATACTCTCATCCGTAAGTTATCATCCTCTAATCCAATTGCCAGTCTTTATGCATATTGAGTTCTCTTATTATATTGGGCGGGCTGGGTAACAGGTTATACCCGGTCTGGTAAAATTGGTAATTTGGTGTGTGTAGGGACTGGGTTGACTGTACACTTAAGGTCCTGACAATGTTTTTTTTTGAACTTATTAGTGTGTTTAACATGGTTATGAAAAGTATTATATAATTCGATGTTTTTTGTTCAAAAACTTTGAGGGTATGTGCATTAAACACTCTAGGAAACTTTTCACTCGTTTGAGTTACCCGTTGGACACATTGAAGATCAAATACAACTTAAATCATGTGTCAAATTTACACCTCTACTTAAGTAGTGGCATATGACAAATAAAAATAGTATGTTTAGTACAATCTCCTTAGTTGGATTGGGGATTACTTTAACCTTAAATATATAAATAATAAAATAGGAAAATCACCAAAGTAGACATTTTGACCAAATTTTTTTTTTCCCCCCAAAAACAGACGTCTTTTAGTCCATGAACCCGCTAAGCCTGCTGATCATTAACTGGTCCTAAGTTTATCGATTGTGGATGATCATTGTGGTGCAAATAGCGGCTAAATTTGTATATTTGCTTCAGAAGCACTGGAAACAAAAAGCCGGCTAAACCCTTCTCTACAAGACGGTAGTTAAGTTGGTGCTTCAGCACCAAAAAAACGAACTTAGCTAGCTTATGATCAGCTGGGCGAGCCAGCGAGTCTGGCATGTTGTGTTTTCATTGTTTTGTTCCTGTTGATGTTTATAACTCTATCAGCTAAATGTCAACGTCTACACAACAACACAACAATACATACCCAGTAAAATCCCACTTTGTGGGGTCTGGGGAGATGAAAACAAACCTTACCCCTACCCCAAATGAGGTAGAGATCCCTACCCCAAATGAGGTAGAGATGCTGCCTCGTTGGAGTCCCCCTAAATGTCAACGTATGGTTTGATAAATTTCTTGATCATAATGTCTATTTTGGTGAGTCTCATAATAAAGTTTTCTACCCCAAATTGAGTTTGATTATAAGAATTTTGGAGAAAAATGGGTCACCTTATAAAAATTTCATGTAAAATGGTGTCGTATAACTCGTGCGTTGACATTTTTTATATATATGAATGCAGGTATCACAGAAGTCACTGATAAGGAACCCAAGGGATTCAATATCTTATGGTCTTTTGGATGCTTCAAAGCAATCATCATTCTTATACGCGTTCGACAAGTCCGGGTTCACATCATCAGACAAGCTTTTGATCGCCTACAAAGCGCGTAAGTCCAAGTTCTCAGTGTTTACAGGATATATAACTTCAGAGGAAGTCGAGAAGTTCATTGGCTCGGTTCTTAATGGTGATGTACAGTTTAGTAAGATGAGGCAAAAACCCACATTTAAGTGAACAGTTTTTAGTTTTGTTTGAAATGTGGATGGATGTAGATGATAGAGTAAAATGCTTTTGATCATGGCCAAGAAATACAAATATAATGCTTACACTCTGGTCTGGGTAAGTGACCCCATTTGGACAGGATGTTACAATTGGATTCAAGGTTCTAAACAAGAAGAGTTGAAGCCTTGACTTGTTTAAATGTGTTTCATATCAAACGTGAATAAAAAATTAGATTTAAATCACAAAAATTAACACTAATATGGTTTAATGTGAATCACGTATCTTTTTTTCAAGATTTAGATGGGTAAGCAGAAATGGGTTTAAACGTTAACTATCTAAGGTTAGGATATCATAAGATACAAATTCTACAACAATGTGTGTGTATACAATTAACTTACAAAGAAACAAAATATACAAATTCTACAACAATGTGTGTGTATACAATTAACTTACAAAGAAACAAAATCAATGAGAAACGTAGGAAGCTATGAAAATTTGAAATGTCATATGGGTGAGGGTATAATGGCCTGCATAAAATCATGGCCGTTGTTTAACATGTATAATCAAGGACTAAATGGATAATCATAGACTAGTAATTACGTATCGTGTATTACAAAAATAACGGATTGTTATTTTACACATATAATCATAGACTAAATGCATATCACGAACCAAAGTGTAAAAATTATGGAGCACGTAAAAAAATCGAAAAAAACTACCGTCATTTTACCCATGTAATGAAAAACCAACTGCATGATCGTGAACTAATAATCACGGATCAAAATGTAAAAAATCATGGACCACGTACAAAATCCAAAAAAAACAACTACAGTAGTACTATACTTAAATCAAAGATAATAAAATTCTTTATTTTTTTGTGTAATTTTTGTAAAAAATAATCAAACATTTAGTTATTCGATTAAGAAAAAAAAGTGAAACTTGATTTATCCAAAAAAAACCAACACATGTCGTTTTTGTCCTTCAAGCCTTAATTCACTAAGTTTTAAATGATAAAGTGAGAATCATTAAATCTTAACCATTTGATTAATTTGATAAGACACAAAATTCTTCCTATCATTCTAAAAAAAGGGATAATATCATATATCTCCTTATTAAATATCCAAATTACATATATACCCGAGTTAATTGCAAAAATGGTCCTTGTGATTTGACTAGATTGCAGATTTGGTCTCCAAACTTTAAAAATTGCAAATTTAGTCCAAACAATTAAAGTTAATTGCATAAATGGTCCCTATGGTTTGATCAGATTGCAGATTTGGTCCCCAAATTTTAAAAGTTACAAATTTAGTTCAAACATTTAAAGTTAATTGTATAAATAGTTCATGTGGTTTGATCAGATTGCAGATTTGGTCCCCAAACATCAAAAATAGCAAATTTAGAATAAAAATAATTCACAAATCTAAATTAAATATCAAAAAATATTAAATTAATTTAAATATTCTTAAAATAATTTGTATTTATTGAATTTAATTAAAAATAGCAAAAAAAATATTGAATACTAAACATTAAATATAAAAGATAATATTGTTTAAATAACTTGCGAATTCAAAATCTTGTATATTTAATGTTTATTATCAAATAGTTTTTGCTATTTTTTGAATCAATGAATATGAATACAAGTATACAACTATTTTATATAACTTCCATAGGTTAAACAAATTATTTAAATAATGTTTTTATTATTTTAAAAATGTTTAAAGTATTTTAAAAAAGTTTAAATATTTAATTTGGATTTGTGAATTATTTATATTATATATTTGTAATTTATAAAGTTTGGAGACTAAATCTGCAATCTGCTCATACCATAGGGACCATTTCCGTAATTAACTTTAAATATTTGAGCTAAATTTGCAATTTTTAAAATTTGGGGACCAAATCTGCAATCTGATCAAATCATAGGGACCATTTATGCAATTAACTTTAAATGTTTGGACTAAATTTGCGATTTTTAAAGTTTAGGAACCAAATCTGTAATCTGATCAAAGTACATGGACTATTTATGCAATTAACTCTATATCCCCAATGCTAAGTTAAAATTACAAATGTACCCATGTTCCAAAATTGTCTCTTAGTAAAGATAAATATGTAAATTATTTTTAGTTCGTTTATTAAGGGTAAAATATGAAATATATGATGTTTTTCTAATGAAATTGATAAATATGTAATATATTTGGTTTAGAAAGTAGAAATATGTAATTTAGTTTTATGATTGGGTAAACAGTAATAAAAAGTTTTAGCAAGGGGAAATATGTAAAACCCCTTTACACACACATATACACTTTTCATATATTATAGTACATATTATTTTAGTATTTATATAATCATTTTTTAAATAGTAATAATTATTCGGTAAATATATACTCGATATGGTAATAAAAGTTGCATGAATATCAAGTAAGTTTAGGTACATGAGTTCAACCAAACTTCATATGTGAAGATTTGACTATAAGAGTATTTATATAAGCTTGAGCTTGGGTGTAAACTTGTTTAAGTTCGGCTTGAATTGTGTATTTCACGTACCACTTGTGTATACCACTAATTGGATTTGGTTCCAACTGCATTCTAATCACATCGGATTTTCTTTTATGTTCTAAAATAATATTTTAAATAAACAAAGACACGTGTCACTATCTTGTTTTTCTTAGCATTGTGTTTTTATCTATTTCACATCAAATAAAATAACAGACGTTATTATTTAATGTTTTCTTATTTTCTAGTTCTCTATTTTATTAAATAATAATGATATTAAAAATATATTTTAGTTATTTAAATAAATTAGATTATAAATAATAATTATATTTTTCTACCTAAGTAATAACGAATTATTATTTAATATAAAATTTTGACAATTTAACTACGAGCGTTTCGCTGCTTTCGCATGACTTCAAATCCCTCGAAATAACTTTTGCAAAGGAAAAAAAATCTACATGCTAAAGTTAACATCACAAGTCTTGATATAAACATTCTATAACTTACTAAAGAGTTTGTATAAGGATAGAAAAATAAACTCAATATAAACATTCTATATACCTAAAAAAATTTAAATAATACGCATTTTTTTAACCCCAACTATAAACTCTTTTATATATTAACATATATACATTTTGAAGTGAAGTGAACAGCAATAATATTATAATAATAATAATAATATAATATTAATAGTATTATAATAATAATAATATGATATTAATAATATTATTATATAATAATAAAATAATAATATAATATTATAGTATTAGTATAATAATAATATAATACTAATAATATAATAATATTAAAATATATTATTATAATAATATAATATTATTAATATAATAATATTATTATAATATTAATATAATAATAATATAACAATATTAAAATATTTATTATTAAAATAATAAAAATATTTTTATAATAATAATATAGTGTACATACGATTTAAAGGCCTTGATCATATAATCGTCGTTGTGATCAAATACCTCGGACATCTTTACACCGTACTTTGTAAGGTTTTACGTATGAGTGACAACTGTTGTGACATGTTTTTATATATCTATTTTGATATACGTGATCGTATATGCGCTATGATATTCGAAATTGTGACGGAATTCCCGCCGCAACGCGCGGGGCTGTCCACTAGTTACTAACAACTGTAAGTCTTGATGAAGGAGTGTTTATGATGTCCGTTGCAAAAAGGTCATGGGTTTTTATTTGGCTAGGGCCCCTAAAACGGTTGAGACGCCCATGTCGGGCAAGGCTCGAGCTAGTTACAAGACTGATCTCAAGCTCAAAACAAGGAATTTGTCCATTTTTCAGGGTCTCAAAGGAGCGTGGCAACGCATAAAAAATGGCTTGCTGTCCTGTTGGGTTAGTGGAACGAAGTGATTTTCGTTAGAGAAGCACGAGTGGAGATAAATACACCTAAAATCAATAAATCCCAAACTGCAATGAACATGCATACCAGATTAAAGATAACTACCTCACACTTTACTCCAAATTCAAGCAGCATAATCGCAACCAAATCAGCAAAAAAGTGCCATCAGGCTTTATACAAGTCCACAGCAGACAATTTACTATGCTAGCAAGCATTACCATCTTTGTCTGGTGTCTTTTGCAGTAACCGGTTATTTTGTAGTAAATTGGCAGGGAAGGGTGATTTGCAAATGGTGATATGTGATTTGAGCCTAGGAATGTTTGGATGTGCACTTCTGCACCGGTTGCATCTTAACTCCATAGATATGAATTTCTCATCATCATTTAATGTAGGTTTCCCCTCTTCAGTGATTTCTTGAATAACGTCAACCGAATCCCTGAAGAATGGAGAATTGAATGAGTTCCAGTGCTTCTTGTTCTTGAGATGTTTTGAGTTAAAATCCTGGCTTATTACATGAAGGTGTAGTTGTCTCATTGAGGGTACCTAACAAAAATATAAAAAGAACCACAATGTTACAGATATATCGGTTGTATGAGCAATTTATGTGGGATTTATACACCACATGGGCTCTCTCACTTATCATTAGTTTTTTGGGTTGAGTTCTCCTATTTGGTCTGTAATAATGGTATTAGAGCTAACTTGAAGTGGTGATCCACGAAGTAGTGACCTGGAGGGTGCCAACCATGACCAACGAGAACATTGGCCCACAAGGGGGGTCAATTATTATGGATAGAAACATTGCAAGGTATGAGACTTGACCCATGTTGGTTCTACGGACAATTGATGTGGGTTTATAGACCAAATGAGTTTATATCAGCGCTCAATAGCAAAACCCATGTGCTTAATATGATGCTTTACAAAACCTTGACTTTAACATTTCTCTCTTTTTTTTAAACACCCATAAAAAATATGGGGAATAGATATAGGGAATATATAGCAAGTCCCTAAATATGAGGATCAAGCATGAGTCCCTAAACTTGATCTCTATATTGGGGATGAGATGTGTTGAGTTTGATTTAAACCTTAAAGTGTTTGCTTATTTATAGGTGATGAGTTTGGTATAGGGAACCAAATTAGAATGCTCTTAGGGTGGCAACAATTGATGTAACTCTATGGGTTCAAATCCCGAAAAATGCCTAAAAAGGGAATAGTCAGTTGAGAAGTGCCAAAAGGGCATTTTCTCAATCGTTAAACCTAAATCATTTTGTTCAAAAAGAAACTAGTATTGAAATAATATAATTATTGGAAGCTTATTTGGCTCATTAATCATTCACATAACATTTAAAACTTCTAGACCAAAAGTATTTTGGGTCAAGTGAGGCCAATGCATTCAAAGAGCACAAGAAATCACCTAAAACTTTTACCCAACTGCATGTCCTGTCAGTTTTGCCACCTGTACTGACAGATTATAAGTTTGAATCGAAATAAAGGTCAATTTATTTGTACGTCCCTTTCCCTTTCGCATAATGCATGAATATACCACCAAATGTTGATCGAGTACAAATAACCTTATTTGCGGAATGTGTCCACCCTTAAGGGGCAAAAGTAAAATTGATTTATTTTAATGTGTTATTTTCCTTAATTTTTGTGAAAATAACGTTAAAAGCGTTGAGTTGTCCACACGATGCACGGTTAATCAGGCATCATGAGCCGGGGGTCTCATTAGAAGCAACCTCTCTAATGCTACGGGGTAGAGATAAGTTTGTCTACATCTTACTCTTCTCAGACCCTACCTTAGCTTTGCTAATGGTGAGATATACCAAGTACGATACGATGATGATGTTGATTGACTACAAACAAAAAAGCAAGACATACCGAATGATATCCAAGACGGAATACCAATGATTGATTTTCCTGTAAAAAAGAGTGAGCCCACTTCATGCCGACATCATGCATTGTCCTTAATATAGGAAGGTGTTCTTGAGTCACATCTGCAAGCCGATCAAGACCTTCAGCTCTTGCAACTACCAAAAGGTGCTTTTGTGCCTGAAACCAAAATGTGCATTACATTATAAGCAAATACTTTTGAAAAGTAATTAGAGGAGACAAATTTCATTGGATTACTATGAATGGGTGATTGGGCTTATGTTTTATCTCAAACAGACCAAATGTGTAAAATAAAGAAAGTTAAGTTCTGTTTTTGTCCTTGTGGTTGGCCAAAATTTCCACTTTAATCCAAATTCTTTTTTTTTTTTTGACATTGGTTTCCATTTTTTGACATTTCAGTCCAACGGACCGACCCCGTTATACGTTTTCAACTAAATTTTGTTAGTTGATGAAACTACCCTTGATATCAACTTATAAAAGATTTTGGACAAATAATGTTTTGTTTTATTCCCAATCTGACCTGTACGGATGTACCAAAACGTTAGGTGTTTTGACATTTACCCGAACAACCCATTTTTCCACCTTTAGTGTTAAGAGAAGCAACCACCTTAGGGTAAATATCATTCAAAACCACAACATCATCTAAAATTTCAACAACATCATTCCTATGTTTATCGGGATTCATGGCGATTCTGTAAATTGCTTGAGCCCATGATCCCCAATCCTTGTTCAAGCTTCCACCTGTCTTCCCACTACTGGCTGCATTCTGTTTCGCATCTACTGAACACAAGTTATTAGATTCAGGAACATCAGTAAACCCTTTTAATTTCTTGTTTTTCTCATTGACACAGGCACCATCCTCTTTCCTAGCCTTCTTATCACAGTTTGAAAACTCATGATCAGATGATTTCTCTTGAGTTCTCACAATAGATGCAAAATTTTCAAAAAGAGATGAGTAAGCCTCGCGAAGCACTTTGCATCCAATGTTATAGTCGTCTTTGAGACAATTTGGTCTTTTTGGATTCATATTTGGGCCAAGCACGTGTATGATATGTGTTACACCTTGTTTAGAATATAAGGGAGAAGTTGAAGGAAGAGAAACTGTAATTGCGTTTCCAGGAACAAGAGAACCAGCCTTTTTTTTGGTTGCAATATCCAAGTCCGGGCCCGCAGCATCATATATAGCAGCATTTACACCTCCACCACCGGGTTTTAGTCTCCTGCAGATATTACATAGTGTTTTACTTTGTCAGCAGTAGGGCTGCAAATGAGCCGGGCCGAGCTCAACTTGATAGCTTGATGAGCCTTCATATTGAAGACTCGAGCTCAGATCCAAGATGACTAAATTTTGGCTTTGAACAAGGTCAAAAAAAGGCTAGAATCTTAATATATAAGTATCTTTGATAAGAACGCATACGTGTGAATATATATATCTGATAATAAAACTTATTTAAGATAGATGTATAGATCAAAACAAGGGTGATCTCAGATGTGAGCCATTAAATAATTAAGAACCAAATGAACCAGCTTTTGACCTTTGATCATGGAGAGGACGAAAAGGAGTGAATGGTTGCGGTTCATGAAGTGAAAGAGAAATAATAGAGGTCTAATAAAAGTGCTTCTTTTGATTTTCATTATTTAATGGTTCTCATACAAACCTACCTCAACTACAACAAAACATGACTATAAGTCAAAAAACTTTGTAGAGAAGCCATAATTAATAAATTCTTACAATAGTATCCTTCAAAAACTTCAATTTGCATATATAGATATATATCCATATACATGTTACTTACGTCTCGAAAGGCTAGATAAGAGCTCGAGCCAAACCCTTTTGAGCTCAAGCTCAACTCATCATATGTTTCAAGATTGTTCTTATGCTCAAGCTTGAGATCAATTTCGATAAAATTTAACTCAAACAAGCTTGTGTATCTCAATAAAAGCTCGACTAGATTGCAGCCCAAATCAGATGGTCAATTTTATATTCTAGTTGTGGCAAGCTGGGCGAGTTGGATAACAGGACAAACAGATTCAGGTTGAAATAAGTCATTTTTAAGTATGGAACAGATCTAGTTGGTCCTGCAAACACTTTTTTGTCAATTGTAAAAATGATTAATCTGCTAATAAAATTTACAAAAGCAATGCTATAACAAATTTATAGTATCTTAGAAATATAAAGAATTTAGGAGGTTGTATGCATTTAAAACAAACATTGGGCGACTTCCAGGTTCCAAACCTTTGATGCATTCCCCTCTAGCTAAATATAGTTGACCCACTTGAAAAAAATACAACTTAAGGCACTCATTTCTATAAAACTTTATTATTAGCCACCAGTGGCTTTCATTAAGAATAAGAAAAACTTTCCTTGGCTGCATGTGTCAACAACCATCTTGTTGAACTTTATGAGAAATTAGGAGAACTTTATTTGAGAAAAATAGGTGCAAGATGGATTTATCTATTTAAGCCACATCTCAAGACCAAGCCAGCAGACCTTTACAAGGGAGAAAGTGGTAAAGGAAATACTCTAACACCATAAGATGGCAATCGAACAGGCATCAATCATTACATCTTTTAGACAGACTTCATTATATAGAAAGATAAGCATAAAGGTGAACATTTCAATCGCGTAACTTAAAATAAGGCCAACATGGGTTATGGTTAATCCCTAATGGGTCAAATAAATATATTAACAAAAAGAGAAACAAGTCAAAATGGGTCAATTGAGTTGAACATTGATAGAGATTAGAATTATATTAGTATGTTAGTTAGTAGTAGTAGATTCTAGATAAGGGTAGTTTGGTAATATTAATATTTAGGGTGTTTGTTTGTGAGTTATAAATAGTGGTGAGATTTATGAGTTGGGTAGGAATAGATTTGGTTAAATGTATTGGCTCCTGCTATGCAGTGAGGAGGGTGTAACCCTGGACATCATCTGATGATGATGTAATGGTTTCTATTTTCATTAGCAATACAAATCGTTTCTCAGATTTCTTCTTCATTGTTCTTATTTCAATTCCTATTATCTATTGTGAATGATAGAGATTAGAATTATATTAGTATGTTAGTTAGTAGTAGTAGGTTCTAGATAAGGGTAGTTTGGTAATATTAATATTTAGGGTGTTTGTTTGTGAGTTATAAATAGTGGTGAGATTTATGAGTTGGGTAGGAATAGATTTGGTTAAATGTATTGGCTCCTGCTATGCAGTGAGAAGGGTGTAACCCTGTACATCATCTGATTGAGATTTATGAGTTGGGTAGGAATAGATTTAGTTAAATGTATTGGCTCCTGCTATGCAGTGAGAAGGGTGTAACCCTGGACATCATCTGATGATGATGTAATGGTTTCTATTTTCATTAGCAATACAAATCGTTTCTCAGATTTCTTCTTCATTGTTCTTATTTCAATTCCTATTATCTATTGTGAGTGATCAGATTCTTATCATTGGTCCGACCTGCCATCCAGCGATTCCAATTTCATCTCCACGCTCTCTTCATCGTTGTCATCCCTACCGATTTCTGTGATTCGTCTCCACACTCTCATCAATTTCATTTAATTTCAGGTTTCATCTTCCTAATCGCTTCCCATTTCATTGCCGTTTCTCGGCAACCTTCCAATTTCGATTTCGATTTCCTCCGTCCATTTCAGCGCCGTTCTCCTCCCACAATTCAATTTCGATTTCATCTGTCAATTTCGTCACCGTCGTAGTTTACCAATTTCAGAAATCGTCAATAGCAATTTCATCGCCGCTGACCTGCCTTGGTCCGAGAATTGATTGTCGATCGTGATTCCATGGAAACGCGTAATCAGAACTCCCGATTAGATTCGCACGAGCAACAGATCAAGCAGCTTCAAGCTGATGTGACAGAAATCAAACAATTGCTGACTGAGGGCCGTACGGAATCGGCCGAATTTCGCAAAATGATGGTCGCTTGGATGAAGAAATTTGAGAAGTAACCAGAGGATTCGGAGGGTTCTGGCTCGGGTCCGAAAATTTCAGATCCTTATGCAACTCCTCCTCCCTTCGATCATTTTGAGCAATTAGCCACTATTCAGCAATCGGATTTGATTTCCGATTTTATCGAGGATGTCGAGGATACATGGATCCCTAATTCTGCCGATCGTAAGGTGTCACTTCCTCCTTTTCCTTACCAGAACTGTTATGGGCCTTTAATAGGTGATGGGCCTCAAGTGCTGGATCAAGGGGAGCCCAAAAGTGTTAATACACACAAACTAACTGAGCGAGTGCTTCCTGTTCGTTCAAACAACATTCATTCGGTGCTTTTCACTACACCAGGGTCAATTCCAATGGAGGAAGGTAACCTTCACAATTTTTTATTGAGTGATGCTGAAATCGTGGATGGAGAAGGGGACACAAAAAAATTGGATGCTATCGGTTCTTCTGAACTTTTGGAAACTCTTATTTTGGGTATAAGTAGTTTTTTCTCCCAACGTTTGGTAATTACCTTGGGTCTCCCTATTTGCTCCTTTGATGGAATTGGTATCAAGTTAGGGAATGGGTATTATGTTTATGTGACTGTACGGGATATGGGCCTTCGGTATCTTTCATTGTTGGATTGGAAAGGACGTAAGAAGAAAGGAAATTGTTTGCGTTGGGGAAATCGTTATGGGCCAGCCCATAAATGTCCAGACACGTCCAGTAAAGTGGGGCAGGACGAATGATTCACTCCCAAGTCTTGAGGACAAGACTTTTAAATAAGGGGGGAGTAATGATAGAGATTAGAATTATATTAGTATGTTAGTTAGTAGTAGTAGGTTCTAGATAAGGGTAGTTTGGTAATATTAATATTTAGGGTGTTTGTTTGTGAGTTATAAATAGTGGTGAGATTTATGAGTTGGGTAGGAATAGATTTGGTTAAATGTATTGGCTCCTGCTATGCAGTGAGAAGGGTGTAACCCTGGACATCATCTGATGATGATGTAATGGTTTCTATTTTCATTAGCAATACAAATCGTTTCTCAGATTTCTTCTTCATTGTTCTTATTTCAATTCCTATTATCTATTGTGAGTGATCAGATTCTTATCAAACATCACCCAAAGTGTATGCATAAAACAAATGTTTGTGTTTGTCAACCAAACCTGGCCCAATTTGTTTGACCCCTACTAAAAACAACTAAACCCGTTATGACAGGTTAACCAGTCCACCTCTATCAATTAGTAAAGCATGGAATATGATAGAAGCTTGCATGTTTATTTGAAGTTAACAAGTAAATGCAAAAATTTACCAGTTAGCAGCATTGGCTATCACATTGCAGTGCAGGCCGCCTCCTGAGCGAAGCTTTGTAATATCCCCCACAAACGTGATAAATTTTGTCGAGTCAATTTTCTTTATAGCAGCCTTACTCTTCACCAAAGACAATATCTTTGATCCATGAGATATGTCAACTAAAACAAGCCTTCCATTCCCAATCTTTTTAACAAATTCCTCAACTGTCTCAACTATAATTTCAGACGCCTTTTCAATGTTAAATTGGAAATCAGCTGTAGATATAGAAGGAAATGCTAAAGTTGGGACACCATCTAAAGGATGATTCCCACTTTGCTCTTGACCTTCATTAACATGCCGATTATCTTTAATAGTTTCATTTGATGGCTCGGGGATTTTTTCATCAGATGTTACTTTAATTGGAGCATCTACTCTTTTTAAGAACTTCATAATTCCAAGTTGGACTTTAGTATCTGTCTTTTTCTCTCCAAAAATGCCAGATGGAAGAACATCTGAAGAAGAAAGTGCTCCATATGCATTAATAGCTTCCTGAACATCTTTTTCATTTTGACAAAATGTTATTCGAGTAAAGCCTTCATTTAATTTGGGCAGTTCTTTCTTTTGCAGCATTCGGTTCACAACAGCAGCTGCTTTTCCGCCTTGTAAATTTCCTTCATGCCCAGTTCGTTTTACAGATCGAGATATACAAAGCTTTGCAGGAAGATCAAGAACTACAGCATGCACATCTGCTAGGTAAGAATCTTTAAGTTTAATGAAGTCCGCCCGTTGTTCTTTGTCAAGATTGCATCTGTCAATTAATATGCTTTTTTTGTCTTTTAGTGAGGCGGATGAAATGGCTAGACATTGTGCTTTTGTTCCAGCTTTGCCATTCCCAATTGTGTCCTGCATGGGACTACATTCAGTATGATTTTATTTATGTAAAATCAACAATCATACAAAGAACCAAAAGTTTAAGACAAAAAACTGAAGATTCAAATAACATGATTTTGTGAGAAATTACAAATCAATTCATGGCATTCCCTAGTTACCTTTCATCATTATACATTTCACACACCCAAAATGATAAGATTAACCATCAATTTAGTCATAAAAATGTTCGCTTGAGCAACACTAGGGCATCCAAAAGTAGCCATAAATCAAGGGACCATGGGTTAGCTAACAAACCGTGTCATAAGAGTTGTTCAAAGCAGGAATCTTGCTGATCCTCTTATATCAATAATTTTTTTAGAATCATAATTATAAGCCAAACTAATGTACAAGATAATGAACATCTAATTAGCATTTCATCGAACACTTGCAATACATAAGAGAAAAGTGAAAGACCTGACAAACACGGACCCAGGGTCGGGTAGAAACCCGCATAACTTGATCACAGAAGGTCGATTTACCACTTCCAGGAGCACCAACAAGTATCACCACTATGGGTTTTCTATCTTTTTCTTCATCTGCTGTAACATATCATTCAGATAGCACAAAACCCAGAAAGAATAAGAACATGAGCTCGTTACAAGATTTAAAATTTAAACGATGAACAAACCAATGAAGAATTAGAACAACTGATTCCCGTCTTTTGCCAGGATACCTTTAGGTTTGATAATTTCATCATCGACGTCCATGATAATTGACCCTCGACGAATAGCCTTCCTGCTGTTATTCGCCTCTTGTCTGGCTTGCAGACAATTTGCAAGAAATATGGGTTCGTTTAAACCCCAAAGGTGCGATGGGTACGAGCATATCACGATAAAAACTAATCATGTAACTTGACGCTCATCGTTTTCTTGCACTCAACCATTAACACCGTTTGTAGCCCTGTACTAAAAAAAACCACACCTCATATGTGGTGTACGCATATAATGTATATACGTGTAGGCTCTTAAGGAGCAAAAATAAAAGTGCACAAATTTTAACGTTATTTTAGTTATTTGTGAAAATAACGTTAAAATCATTGGGATGATCAACTTCAAACGATAACTTTAAGCCGGGGACTCTTTCGGAGCAGCCTCTCTATCCTAATTGGGATAGAGTAAAGTTTGTATCTATCATTCCTCCCAGACCATACTGAAAAGTGGGAATATACTAGGTAAGGTTGTTGTTGTAGCTCTGTACAAACCGGTTAACTAACCGAATATAGGTTATACAATAACTGAACCGGTTAAAGTCAATAACTGATTTGATTAATAACCGGTTTTTTAAGATTTAAAACTAAAACCGATAGTCCGATATAATAACCGAAACCGGTAAACAACCAAATGACCGAATTTTTACTCATGTAGATAGGTTAATCGGTTTGAAAATTGGTTAAAAACTGGTTTTGTGTCTTAAAACCTCAAACCGGTCCTAAACCAGCGGTTTTTCCAATAACCTAAAATTGTTTCAAAAAACCGGTTACGAACCGGTTTATGTGCATCTCTAACCTTGTGCAAGTTTATATAAGGTGTATAAAGGGTCAAGCATCATTTGTCGTAATATTTCAGCGTTAATGATTAGTCATGTATACGTCTCATATAGACGTATAGGTCCTATACTTTCAAAATAGTGCGTGTCAAAGGGGTCACCCATCTCATATAGCCTATACGAGACATATGGTTTATAATGTCGACATGTTAAATTTATAAAAGACAATGTACATGTAAATAAGCAGACCGTTAGACAATTTAGATTGAATTGTAACATCTAGATTACTGAATTGTAATATGTTTTTGTGACTATATTACAACTACGTATAAGAAAATACTTCTAGTGATAATTATTTTCACTCGAATCTCATATAAAACGTTTACTTAGTTTTATGGTAAATAACTAGCCATGTTGTTTACATACGACCATGTAATTTATGGTTTTTTTATACAATATGATATGGTTAATTAGCCATTAAATTTGTACAATACACAAATCAATCAAATATTTCATATTGCATAACCTTAACTTCTATAATATATTGAAAGTTCTTATTTTTGTTGTTTTATTCCATATCAGCATATATATTGTTTAATAAGTACATTTTTTGGGTGATGAATACTACATAGTAACACACTTCATTTGCGGTGTACGCATATAATGTACACATGTGTGGGTCATTAAGGGGTCAACGTAAAATTGCACTAATTTTGCTATTATGTATAAATAACGTTAAAAGTGTTGGGATGATTAACTTAAAATGATAACTATGAGCCGGTGACTCATTCGAAACAGTCTTTTAATCCCAACTGAGATATGAGTAAGGTTTATGTTCATCCTTTCTCTTTAGACCCTACTGAAAAGTGAAAACATACAGAGTAAATTTGTTTGTTTGTTAATACATAGTAACGTGAACCTATGTGTTCATCCGAACGCACAATGTTTAATGAGCTATATCTAATTATGTTATGGCTTACATAAATTTTGAGTTGCAATATCAAATTTTCAAAACTTGCAAGTCATATTAGTGTTTCCTGATAATAGGAAAATTCTCGAATATCTTGAAAGGATTAATCTAGATTAGTTTTATGAACATTTGGTAAAACTTGAGGAAATACGAGGGTGTAAAATATAACTTTCTCATACACACCACTAGGGGTGAGCACGGTGCGGTTCGGTGCGGTTTTTAGCCCCCACCGTAACCGAAACCGCTTAAATCGGTTATATGAAATCCTTAACCAATCGGTTTTGGTTAACCGCAGTCGGTTAAGATCGGTTTTGGTCGGTTAATTTTGGTTAACCGCATATTTTGTTCAGCTTAATTTAAAAAAAAAAACACTGCCATATCACAATACATATAATTTGGGAAAATCTTTTACAATCCATCTTGATAATATTAATCAAAAGTTCACACAAAAACAAACATTCGAAATCATCCGACACAATTAATACATTTTAAGTTTAGAAACAAAACATTAAAATAACTTACAATACGAACATCTTGCTTTCTTCGTTCCTTTTTCGAGATTAAAATGGTCCCATACCCGTGTGTTTAGTCGAAGGACACTGATTTGATAACGATTATAGTTTCTTCTTATATTTCTAAACTGATTTGACTCGCAAGATAAAACATGCTTTGTTCATGATTGCGTTAAGTCTAATTGGGAATTAAAAGTTGAAATACATCTATCAGGTAAAATCAAAAGCTTGAAGTCTAACAATTTGCATAAATTACCAAGAACAAATCCAATTCCTAACTTAAGAGAACCAAAAAAAGAATGAAGGGAAAAAAATTAGAGTGGGCCATTACTAATATAAGACTACAAGAATAATACATTATACATGCGGTTCGGTTATATTCGGTTAAGGTTTCGATTTTGGACATATTCGGTTAATTCGGTGCGGTTTCGGTTAATTCGGTTATGTAATATAGCTTAACCGCAACCGAACCGCAAATTTCGGTTAAAAGAAAATCGATTAACCGCACCGTCGGTTTTCATTCGGTTCGGTTTTTCGGTGCAGTTAAGTCGGTTAATTCGGTTTTAGTTCGGTTAATCGGTTTTTCTGCACACCACTACTCCTAAATGAAACCTAAATGAATAGTAAAACATGTTTATTATATTGAAATAGTATATATATATATTATATTAAATAGTATGAACAATATATATATATATATATATATATATAAAGAGGAAAAATGTCGTTCATTTTAGGTTTTGGTGGTGTTCGAAAAAGGCAACGGTGATTCATTTGTTTTCATAGAAAATCGATGTTTGTTTAGAGATTTAGGTTTTTTTTTAATTCAACCAATTGGTTGCCAATGAAAAGGATTTTGTGATTGTTTTTTCTATTATTTTCGTAACATATTTTTATGGATTTTGTATGATTTTATGTTCTAACAAAAAATTAGTAGAGTTCGTGATAAGAGATTTGATTTTGGTATGTAATTTATGCTTTTCTAAATGATATATAATACCCATTATCTGAAGTGCACTGCGATAACCCGCCGCAATGCGTGGCGGAGAAAAACCTAGTTAGCATAAAGTTATAAAGAGGATAAACATTAGAAATTTAGACTTTTAATATATAATGAACTAGGTTAGTTCCAATGTATTACACGGATTAAATAAAAAAATATATCGAATAATTATCAATGAAAATTTAGAAAATATAAGATGATTTTTAATATAAAACATGATTACAATTTTGTATTATTTAATATTTTAAGTATTATAATAATATTATTATTTTTTTAAACAACTTTTTTATAGCTCGTTTTTTCTTAAACATTGTGTTCAAATAATTGTTTTTAAAAATTTTATATTTTTAAAAAGTGTGTTATTAATATTAATATATTTTCATGTATTAAAATTTATTTTTTGTTTTAGAAATCATAAAAAGTATATTTAATATTATTATTTAATGTTAGATGTATTTAATAGGAGAGAGAAGCGGGAAATAAATGTTGAGATGCTCTAAAATCATGCCATGTGACACTAAAAACCTTTATTTATTAGTATAGGTAGATATCATGCTTGCATATTTTTTACATCAAGGTGAGGACACAGTTTTTAGGAATTAAAACCTAATATTCATCATAAAAACCACTTACCCGATTTTAGTTTCTTTTAATAGCTAGAGTTGAGAAGAGTAGAGAGCGCAAGCACGATGATCAGTTGATCGAGAAGGAGGTTGCCTGAATTAATGGTCGGTGATGGTGGTCTCAGTGTGGAGTAGCTATAGTGACTGGTGGCGGTGATCCAATAGAGGTAGTAAACAATGGAGACAGTGATGAAGAGTGATCATTGGTGAAAGAAAGCGCACCGATGACTGCAATGATGGAGGCGACGAAAACGATGGTTGATGATGGTGGTTAAGGAGGAAACAACAACGGTGGTCGATGGTGCTTTTGAGTGTCACAATTGGCTTAGATGCTGGTTATCTAAAAAAATGGATGACCCTGTTTACGTGTACTAGTTTAATGGAGCATAATGGAGATGAGGCGTTTGTAGACATGTGCGTGAACAATTAGATAAATTTTCGATTATTGGATAATTACGTAAAAGGCGACAAAGCCTCGACACTTAGGTTGTGTTTGTTTTTTCAAAGGTAAAACGTCTGCGGTCTGCGGACCATATCTGCAAACCTCTTTTGCAGAAGAGGTGAACCAAACCCCTGCAAGAAAAGTTTTTTAGGGTGTTTGTTTTCCAAAAACCTCTTCAAAACAAACACCTCTTCAAACAAGAAAATCTCTTCCCAACCCACCGTCCCCAACCCCACCGTCGACCATCGAAGACCCCACCTACCACCGCTCATCTCCGATCGTCCCTCTCCACCTACCGTTGAGCCACCACCGTCCACCACTGTCACCATCAAACCCCTGCCGTCGATCGAAGGAACCGGAGGCGATCGTTCTAAAACCCTAACGATCTAACCCTAACCTGCAATCTCGAACGAAGGAATCCTCGTTCGAACGAAGGAACCCTCGGTGGTTTCTGCGACGGCGGTGGAGGAGGAGACCGCGTCTGATGGAAATTGAATGACCTAGGGTTTCGTCTCCCCTTTCCTCCGATCGAACGAACAGGGTTCGCGTCTGTGGAGGAGGAGACCGTGTCTGGTGGAGATCGGTGGAGGGCGGCGGAGGTGGAGATCGGTGGAGGGCGTCTTGTGTTCACCGATGGGAAGAAGAGAAAGGGACGTAAGAGGTTTGAAGAGGATGATCCATGTCTTTTCCAAGAAAAGGTCTCGCATACGTTTTTTAATGAAATGCTTGCCAGAAAACAAACACCATTCATCTGTCCATGGTCTGCGGGGCGCAGACAAAAGAGGTTTCGCAGACCTTTGCAGACGTTTTTGATAAAAACAAACAGCCCCTTAGCTTCGCCTCGTGCATGTTTTTATAAGGCATACAATAACTAAATGGCCCCTTCAAAGGCTATAAGGCCTAAACATCCAATCTTGGTTGGGCACTTATTAATAAAAAACTAAGAAGCTTTTATTAAGATCCAACTACAACTTGATGGTCATTCAGAAAACTAAAAGGCCTTTTAACACCTAGCACAAATTGGATGCTTATTTAAAAGCCTCGCCTCACGTCTCAGACTTTCTCACCGACTTAGACCGCCTCAAACAGACTGAGGCGTAGGTTTCAGCTACTCCCCATGAGGCTAAGCCTCTTAAGTTTTTTTCCAGCGCCTCAGCCGAGGTGTAAGCCTCAAGGCAAGCCTTGTAAAGTTTTTTATAAACCAAGAACTCAATAGATTAAAAATATAAACAAACATATCCGATTAAATCCCACACAAAGGGTCATGAGTTATGCATTAGATTTATTTTGGTTGAATATAAATATTTAGTTATTATTGAAACATTGATGGTGGTTTGCACTTAATTCCTTAAATTTTGTTAGATGTATGTCATGACTCATTGTAATAAAAATATTTTAGCATTTCTTTTAAATTGACACGATGTGGGATATGATCCGTCACATTTCCACTATTCCGGCAGCAATAATGGTGTGACCACCAAAGCTCTCAACTATAGCCCACCTTCGATCCCCTCGTCAAATGGAAATTCTTGGTTTCCAACTCCGTAGTACATAAGCTTTTTCTTACTTACACCAATCTGTTGTAAACAGGGCTTGAACCCTTGACTTCAAGTAGGGTTTCACCACTTTTAAGTTTTAACTCCAAAAGAACTTTACCTTTTGATCCAACCCTTCACCCGAAAATGAGGAGAGCCACCAAACTTGCTATGCTAAATTTATGATAGTGAACGGACTCAGCTCTGACAGAAGAACTAACATAGCAATATAACCTTCTCAGAATTAGTATGGCCGTATACGTTATAACCTTCTCATACAGTGTTCCAACTAAAATAGTTGGATTACACACTACTACAAATAGCACATGATATGCAAATCATATGTGTAAGAAATCGTGACCCACAAGCTTGAAGGTAGTATAAATTCGATTAATTAATTAATTTATTTATTTATTGAACAACAGTGAACTACGAGTGCATCAGGGTCTCTCCTCGTTAGCAATTTTTAAGCAACGTACCCCGTTTCCCAGGGACACCGTGATCTCTTGTTCCTCAGGATGAAACCCACCCCTTATGCTATATATCTTTGGCAAATCTCCAGCTTATCCAGAAGTAATTGCTTAAAAAGATACTCGAATACCACTAGACTATAAGTAATTTGGTATAAATTCAATTTAATAACTCGGATTTTATTCATTATAATCTTTAACTAGTTTTTATCACCCCGCGAGTTGCGGCGGGTTATTACAATACACTCATGAGAACGTGTATTGTATATCATTTGTTGAAATATATAAGTTATATAGCAATATACAAAATCCACACAAATAAGTAACAAAATAATAGAAAAAATTACCCACAAAATATTTCTCATCATCAACCAATCGATTAAATTAAAACAAAACCTAAATCTCTAAGCAAATCACTCAAATTTAATGTTCGCATCTATGTTTACTACTTCTCAAAGCTATAAAAGACTCATGATGGTCCAAGATACTTCACATTCAATTTTATTAACAAAAAAAGGGCTGAACTATTCACTTTTTATGGCTTTCTAATTCGTAAGTGAATCAAAAAGGTAGTGACACTGTTTATTTTTCATGGTTTTTAATATATATAAACACACACACACATATATACATGTGTGTATAATATTTACTATTTACAATTTTATAAGATTGAAAAGACCACCTTTTTTTCATTGTATATATATATATATACTATTATTTTTACTATTCAATAAAATATATATAAATCTACTATTAATAAATATATAAACCATTATTTATTACTATTCAATAAAATATATATAAATATACTATTCATTTGTCATAAGTTTTAATATATATATATATATATATATATATATATATAATTTACTCTCCAACACTTTTACTCCAAAAAAAACAACTCATGCATGATTTTATATTAAAGTTTGGTCTACGTGTGACACGACTATACTTGGTCGAAGCATTTGGATAAAGATTTTCGTAACAATAATAGCTGAGTATGTATTTTTCATAAACTTAGGGACGTGTTAAGTGATTTATATATATTTATATCATGAACTTTAATAAATATATGGTTTGAATCAACTAAATAGTTTTTTTTTTATATAAAAAGTTTAAGAAAAATTATTAACCATTAAATCATTAGATCAAATTTTAGAGGGAAATTCAAAATTTTAAAGGAAAATGTTATTGGAGGGTAATTTAGTCATGACCACTTTCCCCCACATTTTTTAAACGTTCGTAACTTTTACATACGATATTATTTTTTATAAATAAATATATCATAAAATGAGCATTTTTTTATTTTTAAAATGAGTATAATGTTGTCATAAAAATGAAATTTTAGTTCATTGTGTCTAATTATCGTCATTGTGTATTTCTTAAACATTTGTGTATAATATTTTTTTTGTGTTTCTTACAGGTAATTATTTCTTTTTTACATGTAATTGTGTATTTTTTTAAAAAAAATCATTGTTTTATTCATACTTGTCATTGTGTCATATTTGCCTGACATTATGTATTCTACAACATCATGACTTAAATTGTTCCGGAAAACACAACATTGAGCAGGAAATACAAAAAAACACAATGACTTGAACAAACTATACAATGCCCTATACAAAAGACACAATTACCTATATAAAATTGTTCATGACCGTCATTGTGTCTTTTTTACATGTAATTGTGTTTTTTTAAATAATATTATGTTATTCATACTCGTTATTGTGTCATCTTTGTTTGACATATATTATGTATTTTGTAACATCATTGTGTTTTAAATTGTTCAAAAAAATACAACATTGAGCATGAAATACAAAAGAGACAATACCCTGTATAAAAGACACAATGAACTAAAAACAAATTTTTTTCTAAAGCAAGACTATACTAGTTTAAAAATAAAAAATGTTCGCTTTTATGATATATTTTTCTTTTCAAAAAATAATTTTATATGTAAAAGTAATTAACGATTAAAAATGTGTGGGAATCAGATTAAAAGTCAATAAAAGGAAGTATTACTAAAATAAATTACAACTTGATTTAATCATAACCGTTAATTAATGATTTCATAACTCTAGATCTACTCTAGATCTTTCTTAAAATTTTTAGGATAATAAGCTAATTTAGTTTAACATAACTCAAAAAATATAATAATATTTAATTTGTAATATAAAACATGTTTTACACAATAATTTACCCACCTTGAAACGCCGCCGTTTATGTTGACTTACAAGTTAGAGCGAAAAAATATGATTAATGTAAAACAAAACCATAGGCATGGATTCCGTCCATGGTTTTCCCAAATAATTACTTTTCTACATATTTGTAGCCCCTAAACTTCATTGTATCGACAATAATTATCCCACTTAAATAAAAATTATGAAAACTACCATTATTCATCCCTTGAATTATAAGAATTTTGTTCTCTCTTTTAGTTATCATACAAAAACTAAATTAATTTTCTTCTTAAGTTTTCAACACAAAACTACATAATCCCTTGTATTGAGATTGCAACATATATGAACTAAAAAATAAATAAACTAGTTAAATAGTGAATCCATCATGTCGACCCAAACATGATCTTTTTTGCTGATTACGTTCAAAGGTTTAACCGAAACTAAACTAAACACTTTAAATATAACCCAAATGCATAACTTTTATGTTAAATTTGTATCATATTAAGCCTGACAAAATGGACATATTGAGTTAGGTTGGGTAATAGATCATAACGAGTTCGGGTCATGATGAGTTTTAAGCGAAATCAATTTGGGTCTAAATGATTCGTTTTCTAAAAAACATCAATTTAGTTTAAGTTAAAATAAGTTGTAAGTAAACAAATATTTTATTTGCATAATCTTTAGTAACTTTATTATCAAATATATTATTGATGATTATTACTCGTTTGAATCTATTATATTTTTATAGTTATTAGTTTATTCATCATCTTGACCTGTATTGTATTAACGCGTTGCTCATTTCAACACGTTCTATGTTATGATATTCCTATTTCAACGCAAAGTATAATAATTATCACCAAAACTAACTTATTTGTCTTGGTTTGGATCAAAATTGTCAGATCTATATCATAAATTCGCATCCCTACGCAGTTGTTGATACGAGGCAATTAAAGTATTAGACACCAATGAGGCGGTGCCTCAATGGTACCCTGAGATTCTTTCACATAGGAGGTTTTGGGTTCAAATCCTTCTCGCAGCGAAAAAGATATCTAAGGAGGTCAGGGGTTTTCCCAGTGGGGTTTCCTTCTAGGGTGGTTGTGGTGGCACATGGGAGGTCCAGTTAACTAGACCTTGGTGACATGACCTGAAAATAGTGAGCTCACACGATTGAGACATTTGCCGTTTAAAAAAAAATTAAAGTATTAGACGGTCCAAAGAAAAAAAAAAGCGAAAGTAAAAGTAATGGAATTTAGCATGTTTTGAAAGCATAGGGTCCTAATTGTAATAAAACTCAACTACTTCCGTCGCCACCAGAATCCATTCATCGGGCAAACAACACCGACACCCCCACCCCGGCGCCGCGGGAAAGCGTTCAAGAGTACTTGTGAAGTAATATTAAACAAAACCATGAACAAATTATTTTTTTTATTATTATTTAATCGAATACCAGTACGAGCTCATTCGATTCTTTTCATGGCGATTTAAACGAAGCAACAGAGATTCCCTTTCATTCATTTCAACTTCTGGGTATATACTCAACTTTACTACTTCTTTTCTTCATTTCAACTTTGTAATCTTTTGTGGGTTTGCAACGATTCGAGCTTATTTTGTGCATATCAATGGATTGGTAAGTGTATATATATATTTACGAAATCTGTGGGGTTTTCTTGAAATTGTTGATTTATGTGAAGAATTGCTTGCGATCATTGGAAGTTGATTAGTTTGATTTTGGGTATGTCATTTGTTTGAAGAATGATTCGTGCTCATTTGGCGTTTGATCGATCATGTAATCATGTTTGACTTTAGCCTGGAGTGAGATGATTTGTTGACCAGTTCTTGAATTTTGTTTGATTTTCTTGCAATTAACAGGTTTTATGTTCAATTAGGTTTTGAATTTCCCAGTTTGTGATAAACTCATAATCTAAGTTTTTTCGTTTTCTAAACGGTGTATGAATGAATGATACATGTATTAAGTATTAGCATTTGGAGATCATTCTTGAAACGTATTGTTTTCTTAGGAATATGAATTGTAGCATGTGGATTTGGGGATTGATAAGAACACCGTTGTGTTCCTAATTGTCTTTCTTGTGATTAACAATGATAAATCCAGTGGTGGAGCTTCACTGTTATGGAAGGGGGGCGGAAATTTATGTGGCTCTAAATACATGTTAAATTTTTGAAACGAGGGGGGCTAAACCCATATTTTTAACTAAAAATAACCTTTCGGCCCGAAAATTTACACTATTGACGAAAAAAAGAGGGGGGTGACTGTCCCTTATAAGATTTGCCCATGGATAAATCCTCCTTCATCCGAAGAAAAGCGAAATAAATTTTATTTTTAGACGTGCAATATTTCTTTTCAACACAGTTTCCAGTTAAATTTACATGCTAGACCTTACCTTTGTGTGGGATTTAGTTGGGTATGTTTGTTTATTTTTTTATAATCTATTGAGTTATACTTGTATACATTGATCTACATAATTAAACCAACTTTGGTTTTGTTGACATTCAATTTAATGTTGTGTTGTTGGATTATCTCATCATTTTAACATTAATTGCAGGAGCTTTTAAGTGATCTTATTGTATCATCTGTATTAAGAACATAGCAAAATATGTCTATCTTGGCAAAGTTGAGATGTATAACTGTGGATGTCACGGGGACTTTAATGGCGTACAAGGGAGAACTTGGTGATTATTATTGCATGGCTGCCAAATCAGTAGGGCTTCCTTGCCCTGACTACAAACGGGTTCATGATGGATTTAAAATTGCATACACAGAAATGGCTAAAAAACACCCATGTTTTGGGCACGCAGAGAAAATTCCCAACATTGTTTGGTGGAAAACTTGCGTTCGAGATTCTTTTGTTAAGGTAAGATTTGCTACTCTTACATTGATGGTTTGACTGCTTTTGTTATGGTAAGATCTTGTTGCATCATCCTGATAGTTTAAATTATAGTTTAAAATGTATGGTTGTTTCTTGTTTGTTTTGGAGCTGAGGGATATAGGTAATGTTTGCCTATATCCTACACTCCCAATCCTTACCAATAGCTTTGCAATGAGTGGGATTTGTTGTATACAGTAATTGTTGTTTGGGTATGTGTTTTGTAAGTGATTTTATGATTATTGCTACTTCAAGTTGCAATATTTGAACGCCATATGCCCAACACAAGCCTCATTTTACATGATTTTGTTGGTTAGCAGAGTATGGGAAGGGCCCCATGAGTTTTTTGGTAAAGGATTCTCATGGTTACCAAAAAAAGAAGTTTCGATATATGCTTTTAACTGTTTTGGTAACATTCTTTTGTGTCACATAATCGAATTTGATTCTGGCTACAACGAAATTTAGCATGAAATTATAGATTGATTTACAAATATACCCTGAAATTTAAATTTAATATGAAATAATGTTATAGAAAAACACGACGACTAAATTAAATTTACAAACATTTAAAAATAGAAAATCTAAATTTTAACTTCAAAACAAGATTACCTCCATTTTAAAATAATCACAAAGTTAAAAAAATCATTTGATTACCATATATCTGAAAATACCATTTGATGGAAACAAACATCAAGTGTTATGATCAAATAGGTAACTCTTAACAATAAACGTATTTGAGAAAAAAAAAAGTTATTATTCCAGTATTCACAGCATAGGATAACTAATAAATTTTGTAATATCCATTAGTTGACTCCAAAAATCAACTCACCCTTCTTTTTAAACAGATTGTCTAGCCATGCAATTTCACCAATCTATGTAATTTTGACAATCTATGCAATTTCTGCAATATGTTTGTGTTGTATGAATACAATTCTTTTTACCCTTTGACCAATTGCTTAGTAGTGTTTGTTTGTATGCTGTGTATTTTTGGAGCCAGAGGTCTCTTTTGAAGCAACCTCTCCTTCCAAAGGGATATAGACATATAGTTAAGATGTACCTATATCTCACCCTCCTCAAACTTTGCTATGAGTGAGATTTTACTAGGTAGGGTTATTGTAATACAATCTCTTTATATTCACAATCATTATATTGTGTTTGATTAGGCTGGATATGACTTTGATGAAGAGACGTTTGAGAAAATATTCAGGCGCATATATTCAACCTTTGGTTCATCTGCACCGTACACGGTTTTCCCTGACTCCCAACCATTTCTAAGATGGCTTCGTTCACAAGGTGTGAAGGTTGGGGTTGTTAGCAATGCTGAGTATAGGTATCGGGATGTAATTCTTCCGGCTTTGGGCTTAAATGAGGTTAGTGATTTTTCTTTTGGAAGTAACACTTGTGACATTCAAAAAATTAAGTAAGGTAATCATTTGTTAGGTTTCAATGCATTTATATTTAATGTCTTGGTTTGGTTTTTTATAGAAATGTTTAAAATGAAAACCGGTTGACATGGTGAAATGCGACCAAAAGGTATTTAAAAAAAATGCATTGCACCTCGTAAATCATTTTACATTAGATTATTATTATAAAAAGAAAGTTTTTTATTCATAAATTATTTATAAATTTTAAGAAAAGATAAGACAATAGGTTGTCTTCTGGTGGCTGATCCATTTTAAAAGGGAGATGATTCGTATCAATGTTTTTACAAGCTAAGTTTTTCATTGAATAAGTTTTGTTTGGTGGTGTCTTTAGGAGTGTGAATTTCCCACATGACATGAATCTCACATAGAATTTACGGGTTTAGGTTTAGTATAAATGGGTTCATGCCAAATTCAGGTCACACTCATGAACCTGTTTAGCTAAACGGATCGCATACAAACATGTTTAACCCATTTACATTTTATATTATTTTATTACGTGTTTTTTTGGAAAAAAAATAGATTAATCGGGTATTTTATGCTAAAAACAAAAGAATCCATGATTAAAATATGATTGTTTTATACACATGCACACTTGTACCTATTACCTTAAAAAAATATAATTTTAAAGTGTTATTATGCGAAAAAAGAAAAAAAATCAGGGAAACAGGTTTTAATCGTGTCAACCCATGAAAATATGTGTCGCCTTCAGTTTCACATGTTTGACACGATTTTCGGATAATCGTTCGGTTTGGACCTGCCGAACCGCGAACATGATGCGTTTAACAGCCCTAGTATTGTATGTAGTAATTTGTGGTGTGCAAATCAAATCCATATTGTATCCATTTTGACCCGTCACTCTCCCTGTTATAAAACTATCCATTTTTGCCCCATACACAACAGGCTTAGCCTACCCACTATGCACCTTTAATACAAATTTAATATTGACATTTTGAAACCCAGGGATCTGAATGGGACTTTGGTGTTTTCTCGGGCCTTGAGGGTGTGGAAAAGCCCGACCCGAGAATCTACAAGATTGCTTTGGAGAGGGCAGGAAATATAGCACCCGAAGAAGCACTGCATATTGGGGATAGCATGCGCAAAGACTATGCGCCAGCTAAGAGTATTGGGATGCATGCATTGTTGTTGGACCGGTTTAAAATTCCTGATGCTGAGGATTGGAAGAAATCTGGTGCTACTGTGTTACCGGACCTGGTGGCGGCTCAAGAATGGTTGACTTCTGGCCATTTGACTGATTGATACAATGTTTAGGATTTAGTAGCCGTTTACTTGGAGGGTGATGGTGCTGCATGCAAAGGGCCAGTAGTTGAATACTCTTATTAATTCAGTTTAAATCCCCATGCTGTACTGATTTACTTTGAATACACAGTTTTTTAAGTGATTCTTGATTGAAATAATCACTTTACAACATACAAATGGTTGTAAACGAGTAGGAGCTTGAATCACACACCATTTTCAAAGATGCAAAAGAAAGTTCCAACCTAAAAAAGGCTGGTTTGAGACTGGTTCCTGAACCTCATGTATGAACTGGTGACGGTTTGACCCGAACCCAACCAGCCAAAATTACTCAAAAAAATCGGCTAAAAACCAAAATTGAACCGACCATTTCCCTATTCAAAAACCAGTTTCTAACCAGTATTGTTCCACCAAGGACTAGTTTTGACTTTCTTCAAAATAAATCAAAACCAGTATGACAAAAAACCAATTTGTGCACCTAACCATGAGTCAATTAGATCAACAGGTTTTAGCATATTTGATGACTATAACAACCAGTTTCATGCTCTAAATTGTGGATCGTTAAACCATTAAACTGTCAAAACCAAGTTGTGAACTGAATCATTTAATTGTAAACTGGCTGAATTGCTTTGGTTTAAGCGTTTGGTAAATACGTTTATAAACATAACTAGCAAAGTGTATGGCTTTAAAACATCAAATCAAGGACTTAATCATATGTTTTTAGCATCAACATAACAAAATTTAGATCCAAACATACAAATTGAACCATTATCCAAAACAAGTTCATAACCAACAAATCTCAAACTAGATTTGACCTAAATTTCAAATCACTTAGGCTTCTGCAGGAGACTGAGTGACACCATATTTGACCAACATCTTACTCAGATCATCAGGTGTGCAAACCTGATATTTAACCTTCCCAGAAGATGACAGAAAGATTTCAGCCAGTTCTAGTTTCTCAGAAGTAAGGCTAGTACTATCCATTGTCTTGCTAAGAACCTTGAGCGCCAACTGAACCGCCTCCTCTCTACTAATATCATCCTTGTAATCCTGCTTAAGCATTGACTGAGCCGCTTGATTATTAGCACCAACCGCCGCTGCCTTCCAACCGCCATAGTTTCCACTAGGGTCACTCATGTAAAGCTGGAACCCATAGTTTTTATCCCAACCCGCGAATAAAAATGAGACACCAAATGGGCGGAGCCCACCAAACTGAGTGTAACCTTGTTTGGTGTCGCATAAAGATTGGACCAGTTGTTCAACAGGCATGGGTTCTTGGTAAGAGAAAGTGTAACGTTGGGCTTGAACACGAGCTGTGTTGATGAGGATGTTGGCATCTGACATTATGCCAGCTACAGCACAAGCCACGTGGTCATCAATTTTGTACATTTTTTCGGTTGAGGTTGAGGTTTGAAGGAGCTTTGATGTGACTTTCTTTTCACCGACTAAAACAACACCATCTTTTGATAGGATTCCGATGGCAGACCCCGCGTTTCCAATGGCTTCCATTGCGTATTCCACTTGGTAGAGACGACCTTCTGGGGAGAAGATTGTTGTTCGGCTGTCATACCTTCTCGACATCTGCCATGTAGGATTTTACACAAAAAACAAAATGTCAACTTTTATTTACTTAAAAAAAGTACAATCATACTCTAGTAAATCTTACTCATAGCATGACAACATGGCTATATGTAGAGCATGAGGAGGGTGGGATATATGCATATCTTACCTCTTCCTTGAGGGAAAGAGATGTTGAGGGAAAGAGATGTTGCTTTCAAATAGATCTCTGGCTCAAGTATTTAAAACAAAAAATAATAATACAAAAGCATAACAAAATGTGGCTGTTCACGTGCAGAATATTAAGAAAGAAGAGGCTTGTTCAAGCATAATACTGAGGGCTTTAACTAGAAGTGGCCAAATTGGCAGGTTGGGCAACGTGACAAAACTTCTTACATGAGGTGGGTTGACCTAAAAAAAACTCACTATTTTGGATTTTGTATATACAATTAGAGACTTAGAGTATGTTTGGCAAAATAAGACATAACCAATGCTGCCAATTGGAGCAGTAACCTAATAGCTAGATGGACCAGTGAACAAATAGTTGCATAAAAATGTTTGGCAAATGAAGTTGCAGTTGTAGCTGAAATGTGTTAAATGACTTAAAATAACACATGCATAAATATTTACAAGGTTTGAGAAAATAGTGGAAAGGTGTTTGGGTGATCTTTGCACTCAAAAAGCTCCAAGCTTATTTTTGAATGCTACTTTGAGTAAATTATATTTTAAGAGTTTTTTTTTTCTTCTTCTTCTCTAGGATCAAAACTAAACTTTTATCATCCCAGCAAGGTTTTATTTATAGGAGCTTATTTTTGAAAATAAAAGCTTGAGCTCCTAAAAGTAGCTCTTAATGCGTCTAGTGTCCACACATTACAAAAACCACATTATTCCATTAATTATAAATTTTTGGAACAAAATTATTAAAGAGGCTATGAGCATCAACAATAGCTTTGATGCCACTTGTTTAACACTTTAACCCATTTCCTTTAACTTACTTTTTATTATTTAATCATTGAATATAAAACAAAATTGAATCATGCCATTTATAATTAAATGGGCCAAACTAGCCACTTCTACCTTTAAGAATATCAATTAAGGAGTTAATGAATCAAAATTAAGAACTTTAGATCCTAAGTTATAAGATTTTCATTTCACAAGATTACAAGTTCTATTCAATAGAAACTCATTAGGTTTGTAATCTGCATGAGTATATTAGTGAAAACAAATCACTGAATTTAGAAGAAATTCAAACTTTGATTTATGAACTAAAGAAACAAATGTCTCATATGTCAAATCTTTAATCCAAAATTTCTAGCAGAATAAGAAAATATCAGTCATAAGGAACTACAAGACACATAAAGCGACCACTCATCCATTAAATAAAACTAATCTAGTTCTATGTTCCTGTTTATTCACAGCTGCCCACAACTGTCACTGAACCATAAAGTTCATTACTAAGTATCATGCCAGAGAAAATAACATTGCTATTCAGTCATAACTCATAATCTTACTCAAGAGCTGGAAAAATGAACTTCAGCCTTGTCTGAAACTAGTTTCAAAAAGTTATGTTTGAGAGCTCAAATGTTCTCTGAATTTTATTAACTAACATATGAAAACCATAATCCTTATATTGGATCCAAGTTGTTCAATGAAAGATGTTAATTCAACATAAAATTTCTAAAACAACCTTGCATATATGAACTCTTTTATATTGTTAATCATCTGATGAAACTCAGCATATGTGTTCAACATCTAAACTTGCAGAATACTTCTAAAGCGTTAGTTTTAACATGAAGACGGTCATAATACAATATCCAACATGTCCAGAAGATAACTACTAGCTTGTTAAAAGATTTTATTGCTATACAAACTACAGGTACATACAAGTTTCAAGCAGCCTTAGTCTCCCTTCAAAGATTCATGTATCCAACCACAAAATCTATTTCACCATTTTTGAAGAAAATAGACCCCAAATATTAATATATTATAAAAAAGAAATCCATCTTAACTAAGAATCTTGTAGTTACTAAATTATTTCTAAGTTCAGAAGTTAACTCAAACAACAGAACCAAAGGAACAAACCCAACCTTGCAAGAAATCAAAGTCCAAGAAAACAATTATAGAGTTGGATGAAATTGTTCTTAAAGTATGTACGACATCTTACCCACAATTCCATTTATATATATTCCAATATCCAAATGATCTTAAACTAATGAGAAAACCACAATACTAAACAAAACTACATAATTATTGTTGATTAATCCACCAAATAGGTATAAAATTAGGGTTTTTATTCAAATTTTTAGAGTTCACTCATACAAAAGTCCAAGAAAACAATTATAAAGGATGATGAAATTGTTATTGAAGTTTGTATGACATCTTACCCAAAATTCACATTATAATTCCAAATGACCGTAAACTAAAGAACACGAAAACCAAATAAAATACACGAATGTTTTCATAATTACAAATCCATCAATCCATCAAACATATTTAAAAATTAGGGTTTTTATTCAAATTTCATCATCATTCAAGAAGCCTAGAGAAAAAGAGGATGGAATCGAATCAAACTACCGTATTAACCTAAGAAGCTAATCATGGTTCGAGCTTCGATTAAATATATCTTTGGACCTAAATCTTCCAAACTTAATGATCGACAACAAAACTGTAACAAAAATTCAATTAAGAGCTAACCTTAATGGATCGTTAAGAAGAAGGTCGGATTAAAATTTAACGGAAGAATAAAAAAAAAAGGCGAGAGCAGATTATTCATTATAGAGCACAGTGATGAACTACTTTTATTGTTCCCCAAGTTTGATTAATTTTTTTAACCCAAAAAGAATCCTCATTTGGTGATAGTCAGTAGGGAGCAGGTTGTGATCGGGTTGGATAACGAGTTATTTGGATTTTATTCGGATCTGAATTTTTTTTATTCTATCCGAAACCCGACCCGGAAAACCCTAATTCTTACATCCGAATAAACCGGTTTTATTCGGATTATTCGGATATCCGATCCGAAAAAACTAGTTTTTGCATATCCGAAACCCAACCCGAATCTAAAATCATATTATCCGACTCGAACAACCAGAAATAGATTTCGGATGAGGTTTTTCGGGTTTCGGATTTTTTGAACATCCTTACAAATATAATTAATTTTCATATTTGTTATAATTAAATTACTTGTATTTTTTTTATTTTGATTAGATCATTTAAGTTATGAATGATGTTCTAAATCCACGTAAATAACCTGAATAACATGTTAATATAACATTTCTATGTATATAATTGAGTAAATTACGATTTTGGCCTATGTGATTTAAGTGTTTTAACTATTTCGGCCCAAAATATAATCTTTTATCAATTCAGCCCCTATGATTTATAAAAACAAACGTTTTTGGCCTCGAACCATAGTTAAATTTTGGGTCAAAACCGTTGTAACAGTTAAGTTTGAGGGGCCAAAACTGATAGTTGTCTAAACCACATGGGTTGAATCGATAGAAGATTCCATTTTGGACCAAAATAGTTAAAACACTTAAACCACAAAAGCCAAAACTGTAATTTACTCTATATAATTTATTTGATATGTTAACTGTTGATGTAATTTTAGTTATTCAAAATGACAAATAAGAAAGAAGACAAACGTAAATGATTTTTTTTTCAACTAGCATTTGCAAACGATTTTTATAATTAATTTTTTATTTCAAATAACATATGTAAATATTGATGATTTTAAATAATTTTTAACTTAATATTTGCTTTTACAAATTTAATATTGATTTAAATTATTTTTTAGAATGATAATATCACCAATTAACAAATTAAATTCATAAAAATTTTATATTAACCAGCTATTCACTTTATTTACATAAAATTTGAACATCATTTTAATAATGTAATCGATAAAAAAAAAATCAGTGACTTAATTGAAATAATAATAAAAGTTAATTATATTTTTGTAAAGTAACCATATTACTTGTTCAATGGTTGTCGGCAAGAAATCAGGTTCTAAATTGCTAAGTTCGAAATCAAAGAAACAAAAAGTCATCGTTATCAAGGGCCTTGTTGGAACAATCATGTGCAAACCCTAGCGCCATTGTTCAACTTGCCATTAATTACAAATATCAGTTTGTCAAGATCAAGTTTTTTCTTTAGGCTAGAACCATGGCTATAGCTCAATTTTACTTTCTGAAATCAGTCTTTACCAAGTTATCGACTTTATTTTCCAAATATAATTATTTTTGAAAAACCATGGTTGTCGGTTGATTTTTTTTAGCCGCTTGAAACAACGACATTTAAGACGATATTTCAACTGTCCTCTCAGATTAGAGACTCTAGAATGTACGCTCAAGCCCGTCACAAAAGGAACTCTATAACTAGGTAAATCCTTTAACCGTTCATCAACAAATAAGCCTTAGCCTAGATTCGAACCCAAGACCTTATATAAGGAAGTCAAGAGGGTAACAATGAAGTTACAAACTCTTGATTGGTCGTCGGTTGGTTAACATGCTCACTAGAACAAGCATTTTCGGGCCCGCACAATTTTTATGTTTGTTCACAGTTTCAATTGATCATAGGATGTTCGTTTGATGATTAAATGGTTTAATATTATTTTTTCTTATGTTTATGGTTTGGAATACGTTTTCGTTGCGAGTGTAAGTAAATTACATGTTTTAATGTGTTAAGTACATGTTTTGAAAGTATTTGAGAAGAAGTAGGACTATGGGTGTAAACGAACCAATCCAGCTCGTGAAATACTCGGGATCGAATGGTTAAAAAGCTCGAACGAGCCGAGCCTTAACGAGCCCGAGCTCGAGCTTTGCATATAGAGCTCAAACCGGCTCGCGAGCCTTAACGAGCTTTTTGTTTATACAACTTTTATTTATTATATTAAGAGTTTATATATAAAATTAATTATTTTTATATATAAAATTATGATAAATATATTTAAATTAAATATTTTATGTTAAATTTAGAAAATATAATTATAAATATAATTAAATTAGTAATTAAAGTAAATAAATTAAATATATAAAATCTAAACGAGTTCGAGCCTAAAAATTTTCTAACGAGCCGAGCTCGAGCCTGGTAAATAAAGCTCTTAACGAGCCGAGCTCGAGCTCGAGCCCTAATTTATCTAAACGAGCTCGGGATCGGCTCGGTTCGTTTACACCCCTAAGTAGGACTAAAAGTGTCGATATAAGAAAGAATGAAGCAAATCAAGCGGAAAACGTGTTGGACGTATCACACATTAGGTTGAATGTACTGTATGCCTAGGTTGAGATGAGACATGTGACAGAAAGCCATACTATAAGTAAATTATCTTTTGAACAAAATACCCCTCAAGAAAAGAGATGAAACATCTTACGTGTTATGGATGTATGTGAAGAAAGCCATCAAATAAAAACTTAAAATGTGAAAACGCCTAAAAAAAGTTTTCGTACTAGCATTTAAGGTGCAAAGACCAACACGTCTTCTCTAAAATCTAAATATTCTTACAATCTAAAAGCTTTTTTACTTCTGAACTTGTTAAACCCTCAAACTAGTTTTCTTTATAAACCTGAAATTTGTTTCAAGAAACCCGTATTACTCGAATCCACAGCCAAAATCTTCTTTTCTTTTTATGTTCTTGCGATTTATTTATTCTATTTAGTTGTTATTATCTTGTAATCAAAATGACTATAAGTTTTTTTTTTCTATTTTATTGTACGAACGATTCCTACTTTTTATCGAAGTATATTTATACAGAAGCATTTCTACTTTTAAAAGTAATAATAAATAGAACAACTAATAATAATCTAACAATATAAACTAAAATTGAAAACAAATTCATATTTATGTAAATAAGAGCTATTAATAAAGACAAATTTAAAATAATAAATTTGTACCTCATCTTGAAAATTGATGTACTAAGAGTGGAGGAACACGAGTTCATTGGTCAAGCTTGAGATTTTCTTTCTCGTGTTATGTGTTTATGGGACCTCTAATTGGTTGCGGTGTTCAAGAGTTTCACACAAAAAATAAACAACAAAACATTGGGTTTTCGTACATGGGCCACTTAAATAAATTAAGGTAGGTTTTCGTACATGGGCCACTTAAATAATTTAAGGTGCCAATAGTCTTATTGTCATGAAGGACGAAAGGTACTCGTCTTTGAAGATTTTATCATTTTGTTCTGAATTGATGAGATATAAGTGGTATGACTCATATACAAACTTTTTTTTAGAGATGTGCTAACCAATCGGATGTTAATGTTCAAGAAAATAACTAAGATATATTTTCATATTAAAAAATAGGCTCATATTGAATACTAAACCGATAAGTATATTTCGGTCACTCAATTTATGAGATTGTTTATTCTTCTAATTTCCCTCCACACTTTACTACGCAAGTTTATTACCAACCATGTTAAATAAATGAATTTTAATATTATTTATTTTAAATAGGATAGTGTGTGTGTATATATATATATTTCAAATATATTTTATAGAAAATTAAAGAATTGCTTTGTGATTTAATTATATCATTTACATCTTTAATAAAATCATTAGTATGGAAATTTAAAAACAAATATTTAATAAAATAAAAACGTAAATAATAACTTTTAAATGGTCTAGATATTTCGCATATGTCACATTAAAGATTTTATTTATTATATATTATAGATTTATTATATAACTAGGTTAATACCCCGAGTATTACACGGGTTAAATAAAAATAATAATAAATAGCCAATAATAATATGATTAATAATTTATATAGTTTAATACATAAGTAATAACATAATAATATTATTTATTTAAACACTAAGTTTATTAAAGTTTGTTTTTTGAATATTTCGTTTTGAAAAACAATTAATGAATATTTTATATTTCATAATAATTTGGATTCTAAAAAAATGTACTCTTTTAAAATTAATATATTTTTTAATGCTTTGAAAACTTTTTTAATTTAAAAATATATAAAAGTATATTTAATATTTAATATTTAATATTATTATTATTGAATATGAGCGCATTTATTATGAGAGAGAGGCGGAATTTTTTTTATAAAGATAGTATAGAAAAGTGACATATGACAAATTTTATTTTGATTTATTAGTTTAAATAGATATAGATTTGAAACCATTTTTTATTAAAAAAAAGTTGCTTGTTTTAGAAAACATTTTTTGTACTAACAAACATGTCTTCATATGTCTTCGGCATAAACCTTTAATCTCAAGAAAAAACAAACCGATAATTAAAACGTTTTTTTTCCTTCTCATTTTCATCTCACCCTGTTCAAAAATTGATTTATTGCATGCTAAAACTGCTGTTTACAAAGGATTACTAAGGTGTTGTTTGTTTTTTCAGAGGCAAAACGTCTGCGGTCTGCGGACCACATCTGCAGACATCTTTTGCAGAAGAGGTGGACCAAACATCTGCAAGAAGAGCTTTTGGAGGTGTTTGTGATTTTAAATTATTTCTGTTAAGAAATATTTTAAATTGCAGTAGATTCATAATAATTTAAAAATATTATTTGATTAAATAAAAGAAAGTTACAGATGACGTCAAAGATATAACAACCTTTATTGATTATGGTGCGTTTTGAGACCGAAAGCAGATGGATTACGTTTACATAAAACAAAAGAAATAAATAAAGGGGGTGGGCACAAGGCACAACCATTCTGTTTTAGGATGTCGGCTTTAGCAACAAAACAATTTCCCTCAATCCACGTCTTTATCCTTTCATCCAAAATGATTTATTTTGGGTCCCAATAACACTTATATTTATAAAATCAAACATATATATACACACACATCAATGATTTAAATACGAGTTCATATTAGCTGGTTTTACTGGTTAAACCAGATGTTGTTATCCAATTCAGTAATATAGGTCCAACAATGCAGGGTAATGATATAGAGATCATACTAGTTGTAATACTAGTGTTTCTTGTTAATACCATTATACGATTTGAGCACAATGTAACAATTGTGGTTTAAAATTAATTTATCCACCCATTAGTTTATAACCTAGGCACCAAACACGAGTTCATGATCATTTGTTTCAAGGTTTCTTATTATTTTTTTATCATGATCCAGGAATTTTAGTATATTATGCTTATTGTTGGTAACAAAAGCTTCTTATTTAATATTATAGGAAAGAAAAAATAATGCTTGTTTATGAGGTTGGCAATGATAGAACATTTCATCTTTTAAACTATCATGAACTAAATGCATTAATGTCATAAACTTTTTATTCAATATTAATAAAAAAAACTTTGTTGAAAAAATAAGTAATTTTATATTATTTTTTGGGTTATGTTTTATTATAGATTAAGTTTTGGATTATTTTTTATTATTGAATCATGTATTTTGGTTTATTTTTAGGGTTGAAATGTATTTTTATACAATTGTAGGGTTAAATACTTAAATTTGTCAATCATGTTGTACCGAGTGTTACAACCCGAAATAACTGGTTGAACCATTTTCAAGACTAATTTGGTACAAGTGGAAAACGGGTATTTAAAACATTTATACGTAGAAGTCGATTGTTTGCTAGTAAAGAAGAGAAATTTGTATGTTTGAGGTCCCAAAACAAGGTACTAAACCTTGTATTCATATTGTGAAACAATTAGTGTAAACATCCATGGATTTAAGTTTGAATTCAAAACAACATATTCAAATCTAAAATTGAAAAGACGGAAATTTAATTATATGCACTTGAAAAATACAATTGAATACAATCAAATACGCAAGAAAACCCGAATAACCAAGTGAATACTAAACCCGAACCGGGTCAAAATTACTAAAAGTGGTTCTCAAGTGGCTCGCAGCAATGCAAGTGAACGTCACATTACACCCATCGGCCTCGACCACATACCCGGTCCTAGCGCTGGCACGTCGGGTGCTTCACACATTCCTAATCCCCACTAGGCGTCTCTTGTTATATTGAAATACGTACATTCTCTTAACAACTCTTACTTATAAACATACGAAAAGTTTATCTTTATTTACAATGTGGGAATCGTCCTACATTTATCACATAATTAACGTTCAAATCATATAACCTTTTCATGTTAGCTCCGTTTTAAACCCAGTTTAGTTTACATATCCTTTTTGTAACATAGTTGATACATACATCCTTTTTGTGTATTCTCTCAGAGAAGAAACTCCCAATGGAGTTAAAATTTTATTTGTCAAATGTTTTTGATTAATTTTAAGTATCAAACTAATAAATCGATATATAAAGTTTTGTAGTTTCCCTTTATAAATCGCTTTCTTCGGCAACGTGTCTGTTAAATTTAATTAATTATACGCAAAATGACGAAAATAGCATGAAATAACAGAAACCAAACAACATACACGTAAAACATGTGAAAACCACAATTACGTGCCAAGACGGTGACGGTTCGTGTGAAGGAGGATACGTATACATGCACTTCTTTTAGGTTTACAGTCATTTAGAAAAACTATCATTTTCATTATTATATAGAATTTTTTATCTGTTAACACATAATGTTTAAAGGTTAGGTTCAATTAAATAGTTTTCTTATCTTAAAAAGTCTAAAAAGGATTCTTGACCATTATGTAATGAGATCAAATTTGAAAAAGAAAATTAAATAGTTTTCTTATCTTCAATTAAATAGTTTTCTTATCTTTTTTACATGTGACTATGTATTTTTTAGAAGTTGTGTCATTCATACTCGTTATTGTGTCATCCTTGCTTTATATCATGTACTAGGTTAGTATCCCGTGTATTACACGGGTTAAATACAAAAATAATATAGATTTAATGAAAATCTTTATAATATAAGTCGATTCTTTAAAATAAAGTATGATTAAAATTTTTGAAAAATATAATACTTTAAGTAATAAAATAATAACATTATTTTTTTCAATATTACTTTTTCAAAGTTTGTTTTCCAAAAATTTTATTTTAGAAAACCGTTTTCAATATTTCTTATTTTATAATAATTTTGCTTTTAATAAAGGTATTTTTATATTAATATATTTTTAATGTTTTAAAAAATATTTTCAATTTAAAAATGTATAAATGTGTATACAATATTTAATATTATTATTTAATGTATGATGCATTAAATAAGAGAGAGAAGCAGGAAAATTATTGTGAGGATAGTCTAGATCAATGGCATGTGTTCTCTTTTATTTTGATTTATTATATATAATAGATTATGCAGCATCATTGTGTCTTGAATTATTCAGGAAAACACAACATTGAGCAGAAGACACAAAAGACTCAATTACATGTATAAATTACACAATAACATGTAAAAAAGGCATAATTACTTATAAGAAAAAAATGATGATTATAAACAAATGTTTAAAAAAGACACAATGACGATAATTATGTATTCTGCAACATTATTGTGCCATTCATACGTGTTATGTGTCATCCTTGCTTGTTATTATGTATTCTACAACATCATTGTGTCTTGAATTGTTCTGAAAAACACAAAATTGAGCATGAGACACAAAAGACACAATGATATGTACAAAATACACAATAATTTCTTTGACTTTTATAAAAGATACAATGAACTAAAAAACAAAATTTTTCTATACCAACACTATACTCATTTTGAAGATAAAAAATGTCATATGTAAAAGTTATAAACGTTTAAAAAAGTTGAGGAACTTGATAAAAATTCAACAAATGTGGTCATTATAAAATATTTTTTCAACAACTTGATTTGATCATAGTAATTGATTAATAATCTAATGACTCATAATTCTTTTTAGCCTTTATATAATAATAAGTATATTTACTTTAACTTAACTCTATTAATTAAAAGGTTTATATGCTTTAGTTATGACAACACACATTTTTAGATTTTAGTAAACATAATTTGGTTGATAATATATATTCATTCAAAGTGGTTGCTTTTGTTCAATTAAATATTAGGGTTCGACCTATCGTGAAACATTGATTTTTCAACCCAAGAGTTAATGTAGTCAAAATATTAAAAATATATGCTTTTGTTCAACATACATGGTTGGTTGATGATATATAAAATATATGTTTTTTTTTCTTTCAATCTGTTATAATAAAAAAAAATAACAGAGTTATCTTTTCATCTTTGTTTTTCCCATGTCTCACGTTAAATAAGAAAACACACCTTATTGTACGTCTGATTTTTAGTATTTCTCACGCATCTCTTTTATTAAATTATAATGTTACTAAAAGAATATTTAATAAATTTAATTTTATATATATATATATATATTATATTTCTAACTATTATTTATTTGTTTTTTATTTAACACGTATAATACAATATTTTTTTTAAGTTGCAAAAATATATCGTGATTTGAGTCGTGATTGGCCATGTCACAGGATGAGGCAAACTTTGATTTTTCATGCCTGGAACTAATTAATATGGAGTTTAAAAAATCAATTAAATAAGAAAAAAAAAGAAATGTGACATGAACATGTAGCAACTGTTATGTATTATTAATTTTTATTAGTTTTGGAGAGGATTAGTTACATTAGAATATAATATCTTACCACACATCTCTCTAAGTTTATTTAAGTTAATTTGAAATAAATTTAACTATGATTTATATTAGTATTTTAGTTTAATTGAATTGACCCAAAATAATTAACAAATTTCAAAAAAGTTAACAGTATAAAATACATATTTGTTTAACTTTAGTATCATTTTAAGTAGTTAAAGTTCTTAGTGGCAAAAACCTAAACAATTGTAGTTTAAAAGGAACAACACCCTCTAATAGGGATTTAAGGGCCACACCCTTGCAAGCGAGGTCTAAGGAACAAAGTTTATGGTTAAGGTCGAGTTGTTAAATCAATTTGAAAATTTTTTTATCTTGAAAAATATTGTTTCACTATAAATTCTTTAAAATTTTTAAATTTTGAGGCAATTTCATATTTCCTTTTATGAACTTATAAAATATATTATCAAATTATGATTAAAGAACATTATATATTATGCTTTAAAAACTGATGTTTGATGAAAATATAAAATTTCTTATGTTTATAGGCAGATAAATGTAATTTTGTTGGCCTTGAATTTCGAAATTTGGTTCGAAAATTCATCGACTTTTTGGATGCAATTTCGTTTAAACTTGAAAAACAACTATAGAATTATAATTTTCTTCTTGACACTCTCTTCTAAATTCATTTTATTCGCATTTGGTCATTCATACAATTTCTTTTAAATGCATTATATTCACTTTTGGTCATTCATACATTTTTTTAAATAATTCATATAGATTTCTATACATGTTTTTCAGTTATCCAATTCTGAGTTTTATCAGGTTATAATTCAATCTTAAAATGATACATAACTCTTAAGTATTTGAAAGTTCAATTTAACTATTAGATTATAAAGCGATCTACAAAATTCTAAGCATTTGGCTTTTCATTGTCTCAAAGTTTATTTTTATAATCCTAAAAATAAGAGTCAAAAATACTTATTTTTAAAAATAGGCCATATACACGATATAAGAAATATATCAAAGAGTTAATTACACAAATGGTCCCTATGGTTTATCGGGATTTCTAGGTTTGGGTACTAACTTTTTTTATAACACTCTGGGTCCTTAAATTTGTTAAAACATTTCACCACTGGGTATTAGGGTAACCTGCTGTTTAAAATTAACGGTTTTAGCCTCACATGCCGAGCACGTGAGGGCATTATCGTCCTTTCCACTTCTTTTTTGGTTTTAAACCTTTCTTCCACTGAGCACCTCTACCTAGGACACCCACCTAATTACCTTTAACCTCAACAGGTTACCATTCAAGAAGACACCACTGCAATGAGCAGCACTCGATTTGTAGACTCCCTTCTAACTACTGAAACCCTAGAACTAGACTCAGGCCTCTCCCTCGTCCCCCGTTTGAAGCTCAAACTCACCGTCCACTGGTCCGACGCCTCCATCACACCTCTCGACGAATGGCAACTCAAGGCCTCCTTAATCGATTTCCCGAAAGCCTCATTTTCCATCATTGTCCCCGATGACGATCTCCACCTTAGCAAGTTCAAAGATGCCAAAAAACGGAAGCGTGAGGATCCGGTCGCTCACAGTAACCTTTTCATTTGTGAATTAGGGTTTCTATCGGAAAAGAAGGTTGGTGAATGGAAGAAAATGGTGGTTGCTAAAATGGATGGAATTGAGTTGAGTCTTGTTGGGGTTAAGTTTAAGTTGAGTGTTGAGATTCCCCATCGGATGATTTTGAAGCAATGAAGAAAGAGTTGGAGGAGATTTATGCGTTTGATGGTGGAGACAGAGTGTAACGTTTACGAAAGTTGTAATAATCATTTAAATTTAATAAAGCGATTATGACGTCAATAAGATTTTATTATTTTTATTAATTATATTTATTACAAAGTTTAGAAATTATTTACAATTTTTATAAAATAAACAAATAAATTTTACTTATAAAATTTTTTTATAAACTCTATTTCATAATTAAATAAATAATAACAGTTAATAGGTTCTAAAATTTTATAGTATAACACAAAAATAATGTTTTTATGAAAATATAATTAATTTATATCTATTATGGATTTTTAAATAATTTTTTTTAACAAGTAAAACAAAGTTTAATAAAGTTGAGGGGGAAAATCTGCCAAATTCGAAATTAATATTAGAGAGGAAAACAGGAGGGGAAAAATCTGGCAAAACCTCAAACATCCTTTCCTTCCTCACCCATACACCTAGCCGGATCACCCATGGGTTAAAATCGACCCATTCGCGACCCATCTTTCAAATCCACGCGATTACAGCCTGTTCACAGCGAATCAATCACCGAATTAGACTAAGATTTGTACGCGTGATCAATCCCAATCAGTTTTAATGGCTATTAACAGCCATTAAAACGCGTATCTTGTTTCCTAAAATACGAACCACGACCGAAATTCAAAATCACATCAAACGTGTATAAAAACCGAATTAATTCTACCAAAACACTCTTCTGAGCATTTCGAACAAGTCTGAACGAAGAAACACTTCACACGAACTCAGGATCGCGGTGAATCGAGCCATAAAGCTTCGGCCGCTCGTCATATTCTTCCTCGATCAAAATCACAAGGATAGCAAATAAAGGTTAGTATTTCGTACACCATTGTGCTCATCTCTAATCCCCAAACAAGAACCCCATGATGTTGACATCAATCGGGTTCATAACAGAACGAATTCGAAGGAAAAAGGATTTAGGGCTCGAATGAGTAAGGTTCTGATTTGGGGGATTCCAAAGCCGGGCCATGTTAAAACTATTTCAAAACCGAAATTATCGCGGCCCTGTGCCTAGATCGACCGGTAAACTTGCGTTGTGACATTGACATGGTCGAGGGTTCGAATCCGGCTTGAGCCGGGTTTGACAAAAAATTTTTTATTTACATTTTCATTTATAACTTTTTATTTAAATCTTATTTTAAAAAAATAAAATAAAATAAAAAAATCTGTTTTCACAGAAAATTCATTTTTCTAAAATCCTATCATTTTTAACAAAATGTATATAACATACATATATATTATTGATAATAATAATCACTTAAAATTTATTTAATGTCTTTATACACCAATTTATCACATGTTATAAATTAAATATTTTATTTATACATATGACTTACGTTATATGTTTAAAATCATCTAAAAATCTCTTTATAAAAAAAATAATAATAATAAATATGTTACATTTTAGTACGCTTTTATCATTTAAATTATTTATAAATTATTAAATTAACTATTTGCAATATGAAAGATCAATTGATAAATCTTATTAAAGGATTATGAAACAATTGTAAAGAAAATATTTTAATAATTTTGATTAAACATAAACTTGTTTAAATCTCAGAACTTTTGATTTATTTTATGTCAATATAAGAAATTCTAGCTAACATTTTTATTTTCACTTAACAAATAAATTGTATTAAAACTTTAGGATTTGGCAAGTCAAAACAAATCGAACCCGTTGACCCATTATAGAATTTAGTTAGATCCATAGAATGACATAGTTTTGTTAAACATATGCCTATTGAACTATTTAGGTGAACATTGAAATTGTGTTGGATATTATTTGGATCATACTTAGACATTTATCAAGACTACCAAGAACACTAAGGTGAGTCTTCATAGCCCCTCTTTTACTATTTTTTTTTTGTTTTAGGGGTGAAACATGCAACTTATTTATTTCATTTACTTGTGAACTTAGCTAATGGCCTTATAGTTTGTGAACTTTAGTTAAGGATAGGCATTGATCACATTCATTTTAGTGACTATGATAGATCTATTGGACTGACCATCCCACCGATGTTTGATTTATCCTTTGGGGGAGGCCCGCGGTGATAGTTTACTTGTTTGAGCATTTTTGTAATGCTAATCATAGGTCAATCATCATTTGTTGATCTGCTTTACTTGCTAGTTCATTTTGACTATGATCATTATGCTTAGAGTTCACATATATCATTATCTATATCATTTTCATTAAACCTTTTTGGTTTGAGTGTCAAAACCTATGAAACTCACCAACTCTTTGAGTTGACACTTGATTTTAACATGTTTCAGGTGGAAATGGAAACTAGCATTATTGAGCTTGGATTTAGCTTTAATTATTTATTTTATGTCTTTGAATTTTGAATTTGAATTTGAAACGTTGTAATAGCTAGGGTTGAATTTATTTATTTGACTTTGTAATGAATGATGGATTTAATTTTATCGAATAATTAGTTATTATTATTTACATCTTTATACCCTAAGCTATGAACAATCTACACTTCGTGTCACCCCGATGTTTCCGCCATCGGTCGGAGTGTTATAGATTGGTATCAGAGCCCGGGTTATAGAGAATTAGGTTATTTGAATTAGATGACCTAGACTATAACCATAGGATGCCTTAGTTTGAACTCATAGGCCATGAACTGTTATTTGAACTCTTAGATGCTATGATAGGTCATATTTGCTTATGTGACTACTTGATTGATAGGTCAAATGTGACACCCCGTAATTTCCAGGTCAGCTTTGATTTTATTTAAATGTTTATTTAAATACATTATGTATACGTGGCATTAGAATTAGATTAATTTAGTGTGACACGTGGCACGACAGTACGAACACTGACTCATGACTAGATAATTCGTGGAATTATCGGCAAACAGCACACACGTGTCAAAACACACGAACGTTGGTGAACGTCTAACACATTGTGTAGCACAACACTCGAAACTTCACGAAACACTGTCACAAGTCAATTATGACTAACACTTGACCGATAGAGTCCAAACGACGCTCGAACGACGTTCTATGATCGAGAAACGGGCAAGATCGGGCCAGAACAACAAAAACAAGCTTATTGGGCTTGAAAAACAGGCCAGGCGATACGCCTGACCCGGGAAGCCCGCGACAGGCGATGCGCGCGGGGGGGAAATTGAGCGCCTCGTCCGACCAGATCCGCGCGTAACGACAGGCGAGGTTCGCCCACGTCAGGCGATACGCCTGGGGCGCCCTAGTCGCCAAACAGCTTTTTAAGCTCCCAATGTCATCATTTTGCCTACACTACTCCTTTCACTCATTATACCCGACCTCATACTCAACCTCTCGACCATCTTCATCCCCAACCCTCTGTTACAACCTCTCACCTCTATTGGAAGCCATTTTTACACCCCTTGGAAGCTTGAGATCATTGGAAGAAGACCTCTAAGGAGCATCCACCACCACCACCATCTTGATTTCTGTCGAGTCCAACGAACCAGAAGGTTTTAGAGCTGCTAGAGCATCATCTCAGCAATCTACAGAGCTTAGAAAGGTAGTTCAATGCCCCTTGTAGTTTAAAATGCATTATTCTCACTTCTACACACACATGCAAGACTTGAATCACACATGCAAGCACTTTGAATGCACATGCACGAGGTTTTGATCTGGGTTTGTTGATTTTAATGAGTTTTATGATGATCTATGATGTTTAAATGGTGTTTCATGTCGATCCATGATGATATGTTTATGAGTACTTCATGATTTGGTCACAAATGGGTGATTTAACCACATGCATGTACGATCGATGATAGCTAGAATGATTTTCAGTAGTTAAGCATGTTTCTTGATGATATTGGATGATGATTACATGTTAGATGATGTTGGAAATGGTTAAAAACATGATTTGTAAGGACCTTACTATATTTAGAAACTTTTTAGTTACAAGTTGGTGATTTGATGAAAATAATGAGCATGCATGTATGTAGAATTGTTGTTAGGATGATAATATGATGATTTGATTTGTTAGAAAGTGGTTTTGATGGTGTTTGTAGTCATACTTGTCATTGTTACTATTTTTAGTAACTTTTCTAGTTAGAATGTTGTTAAATGATAATTTGGGGTGAGATGACATGATTAAATGGTGTTAAGTGGTTTATTATGATGATTGGTGATATAAAAATTGGTTTAGAAATGTTAAATGGTCATTTCTATGCAAAATTAGAAAGTTACTATATTTAGTAACTTTATTTTTACAAAAACCAACTTATGAACGTTTTGAATGATTTGAGCTTGCTAAATGGCTTAATATGTTATAACATGATGATTAGATGCTAAGTTAGATGGTTTCCGATGTCACGTATGCTAAAAATGGAAACTTTCCATTTTAGGAAACTTTTGTGCACTAACATGCTATAAACGGCGTATACGAACTTGTATGATAATGTGCTATGTGTTAACATGACCCCGTAGGACTATTGATCATGCTAGAACTCTAAAACCGTTATGCTTTGTGAACTTTCCAAAAATGGAAACTTACTATAAATAGTAAGTTGTCCATAAGCGCGACCTACGCGTTGTGCACACGACAAACACGTTGCTACACGATTCACAAACCGTCACACGGTTCACCAACGGGTCGTTGATTTGACACGGTCAACTTTAGTCAAACACGGTCAAACACGGTCAATGTGGACCAACACAGTCAAACACGGTCAATATGGACCAACACGAGCAAACACGGTCAATGTGGACCGACACGGACAAACATGAACAACCAAGGGTTGTTGGGCACGAACACGAGCACTAACACGAACACTAGCACGGTCACTTACACGAACTCACGTACGGTATACGATATAGGTTGCCGGTGACCGAGGCGTGCTACTTGACGTTCAGGAGCTTACGCTTACACACTACTTCATCACTAAGGTGAGTTTACGGCCCCTCTTTACTCTTTTTCAAATGCTTTTAAATAGGGGGAGAATACTAGTTGCATCGAGTCAAACACTATTACTGTACAAACATTTTGTGTATGCTGGTTTATTAGACAAACATTAAGTGTTGAACTCGTTACAAGCCCTCACAAAGTCTTACCGTTAATGTACGAACAACGTGGTAGATTTGGATGGATCCATTAGGGAATGACTAACCCCACGGGGCACTATGTTGACTGGATGTCATAACCCGTGCAAATTCTGACCTAACTTGCTATGTATACGAGACATAGCGGAGGCAAGGACAAACAAGTCTAGTTCGGTAGTGACGCACTGACACTTTGGGCCTAGGGCTCGGTACTAACATTGATAAACAGCATGACACACTTTCATTACTATATGTATATCAAAACCTGTGAACTCACCAACCATTGTGTTGACACTTTTCAAACTTGTATTCTCAGGTAACTAGCATGGCTAGCAGGAGGACAGGAATGCACACATTAAGGGACGAGCAATTAGGAACTTACATGCATTCTGTCTTGTTATTTTGAAAACAATTTATCTTATCCTGTTAAACAATGACGTGTTAAACCATTCCGCTGCATTATGTCAAACATCTGATTTCCGCTGCCATATATATTATGATAACTTTTATTCTGCTGCAAACTATTTTGTTATGTGTATGTGTCAAACTTGGATTTGTAAACGCATATAGAGGCGTTCTATATGACCTTGAGCTGTGATTCTGGACACGTCACATCCACGTGGACATACACCACGAGTGGGAATTTGGGGGTGCGACATCAAATGATTGAACCTAGTTTAGGATACCTTAGTATGCACACACTAGACTTTAAGGTTCAAAACTTTTCGACCCCTCTCTTACGACTTGAACGAGGATCGTCATTACGAGGAATGATCTTAGACTTCTAAGTCTAATCTTGAATCCCGTCAATAGTCTTTAGGTTCATTCTAATGATTAGGAAACATATACAATCTGAAAAGGGGAATACCTGTACTTTGGGGAGTTCTGTCTAGGAAAGCGTTTCGTATAAATCCAAATCAACTGATGGACCTGTTATGCTTTCCTGGGAACCCTTGGAGTGAGTATGAACCTATAGGCTAAAGTATGTCTTTCTAAAAGTTAAGATGAACTTAAACACTTTGATCTGTCAAAAGTATTCCTTTAGGAATACAATCCAAATATTGCTTTGTGATTAAACTTTCATTTGAACTATCTATTTCTTATTTGAACACTTTGAGTTATATAAATTCTAACTCTCTTCATTTGAACTGTTGTAGAATCATGCCTATTCGTCGTACTCGCAGAACCACCAACAACACCAATGACACCAACACCAACACAAATAACACCAACAATTCGAACCCTACTATCCAAGAGTTGGCCCAGATCATTTCGCAACAAGTGGCTGTTGTGTTACCCAATTTGGTGACCCAACTCAATCAAGCTGCTAATGTGAACCCAGTTCAAAACAATGGTAATGGTGGGGGTGCAAATCCAACTTGCACTTTCAAGCACTTCAATTCATGTAACCCCACTAAGTTTGTTGGCACTGAAGGAGCAACTGGACTCCTTCAATGGTTCGAAAGTATAGAGAGCACATTTATCCATTCGGACTGTCCTGAGAACCTTAAGGTTCGATATGCCACTAGTGTCTTTCAAAAAAGGGCACTGACTTGGTGGAATGGTGAGAAACGAACTAGGGGTTCGGATGTTGCACTTGCTTTGACTTGGACTGAGGTCAAGCAGATTATGACTAATGAATTCTGTCCTCGCAACGAAATGAGGAAGCTTGAAGCTGAGTTTTGGGATCTCAAGCAAGACAGTGGGGAGAACCTTGCTTATACGACCCGCTATCATGAACTTAGTCTACTAGTGCCACACTTGGTCACTCCTTTATCTCGGGCCATTGAAAAGTACATTGGTGGCCTTCCTATGCAAATTCAAGATACTGTCTATGGTAGCAATCCTACCACTCTTGAAGAGGCAATCAGACTTTCTGCAACCTTAACTGACAATCATGTCAAGGATGATACTTTGACAAGGAAGGGTGCCAAGAAGGTTGAATCCAAGTCAACCATTAATGAACTCTCAAAGGAGGTCAAAGCTGAAACCTCAAACCCTTCAAAGTTCAACCATCGAAAGCGAAAGGCCAAGAACTTTGCGGTAGTGACCCCTGCTGCACCACTAAACCAACAAGCCCCAAAGCCAAATACCAAACAGTATGTGGGGCCAAATCCACTCTGCAACACTTGCAGATATCATCACCCCACTACTCAACCTTGCAGAATTTGCACGAACTGTGGGATGTATGGTCATCTTGCAAATTATTGTCGACATGGGCCACTAGGCCAGCAAGGGCAACAGGTTCAACCATTGAACCAACAACAACTTGCACCCGCCAATCCTGCACAAGCTAATGGAAGGGTTTGCTATGAATGTGGCAACCCTAATCATCTTAGAAACCAATGCGCAAGGCTTGCGGGCAATAATCAAAGGGTTGCACGAGCTAGGACCTTTCAACTCAATGCTCAAGCAGCTCAAGCTAATCAAGACGTTGTCAATGGTACGTTTCTGGTCAATAATTGTTATGCTTCTGTGTTATTTGATTCTGGTGTTGATAGGAGCTTTGTGTCATATGAATTTGAACCATTACTTGGTAGACTAAGAACTAAATTAGATAGACCATCTAACGTGGAAGTGGCTGACGGCAACTCAATAGATATTAACTCTATCATTATTGGATGTACTGTGAACCTTATGGATCACGTTTTCCCAATTGATCTTATTCCCATGCACCTTGGTAGCCACTCATCGAGCCGAGATCGTTTGTTTTGAAAAGTACATTCGTATTCCACTATTATCGGGTGAAACTCTAAGAATCTTTGGAGAGACACCTAGTAGTGGACTTAAACTTATGTCTTGCACAAAGGCCCAAAAATACTTACGTAAGAAATACGTAGCCTTTCTGGCCCATATTGTGGAAAAGAAAGAAAAGGGAAAAAGTGTTGGAGATATTCCAATCATTCGCGACTATCCTGAAGTTTTTCCCGATGACCTGCCGGGAGTTCCACCGGTTCGACAAGTCGAGTTTCGTATTGATCTTATGCCCGGTGCAAATCCAATTGCAAAATCTCCTTATCGTCTTGCACCCTCTGAAATGCAAGAACTCGCAAGCCAACTTCAAGAATTATTTGATAAGGGTTTCATTCGTCCAAGTCATTCACCTTGGGGTGCACCGGTGCTTTTTGTCAAAAAGAAGGACGGTTCATTTCGTATGTGCATTGATTATCGCGAACTCAATAAACTCACCATTAAGAATCGATACCCTTTGCCTCGTATCGATGACCTCTTTGATCAACTTCAAGGTTCGGTTTGGTTTTCTAAGATCGACCTTCGTTCTGGTTATCATCAGTTGCGTATACATGAGGATGACATTCCTAAAACCGCCTTTCGAACTCGTTATGGTCACTATGAATTTTTGGTTATGCCATTTGGACTAACCAATGCACCTGCGGTCTTCATGGATCTTATGAACCGAGTGTGTAAACCATACTTGGACAAGTTCGTGATCGTATTCATAGATGATATTTTGATCTATTCCAAGAGCAAAGCGGACCATGAAAAACACCTTAAGTTGGTTTTGGAGCTCTTAAGAAAAGAACAACTGTATGCCAAATTCTCTAAATGTGAATTTTGGCTTAAGGAAGTTCAATTCTTAGGACACATTGTCAATGAAAAAGGTGTTCACGTGGACCCCGCGAAGATTGAAACTGTTAAATATTGGAGTACACCAAAGACTCCAACTGAAATCCGTTCATTTCTTGGACTTGCCGGTTATTATCGATGGTTCATTTCAAATTTCTCTAAGATCGCTGTTCCACTCATTGCTTTGACTCATAAGGATAAACCTTATGAATGGGGGCCAAAGCAAGATGAAGCTTTTCAATTGCTAAAGCAAAAGCTTTGTGATGCACCCATCTTGACTCTTCCAGATGGTAATGATGATTTTGTGGTCTATTGTGACGCGTCGAATCAAGGGCTTGGTTGTGTTCTTATGCAACGTGGTAAAGTCATTGCCTACGCGTCAAGACAATTAAAGGTTCACGAAAAGAACTATACCACTCATGACCTTGAACTTGGTGCAGTCGTTTTTGCCTTAAAGATTTGGAGGCATTATCTCTATGGCACCAAATGTGTGGTCTTCACTGATCATAAAAGCCTTCAACACATTCTAAACCAAAAAGAACTCAACATGAGGCAACGACGTTGGGTTGAACTCCTAAACGATTACGATTGTGAGATTCGTTATCATCCCGTCAAAGCAAATGTTGTAGACGATGCACTCAGTCGTAAAAGTCATGTCCAACTTCATAGCATTCGAATCCAAACCAATCTTCACAACGACATCTTTGTAGCTCAACAAACATCTTTGAACCTAGGCAATTTGTATGATGAAATGTCATGTGGTGCTGAACTTAAATTAGAAACCAAGTCTGATGGTTTGCTTTATTTATTGAACCGTATTTGGATTCCAAATCGCAATGATCTTCGACTCACTATTATGAATGAGTCACACAAGACTCGTTATTTCATTCATCCCGGTGCGGATAAAATGTATCATGATATTCGAGTCCATTATTGGTGGCCCAGCATGAAGAAAGACATTGCCGAGTATGTAGCAAAGTGTTTGACTTGTTCTAAGGTCAAGGCCGAGCACCAACGGCCTTCGGGTTTGCTTGTTCAACCCGAAATTCCTATGTGGAAATGGGAAAACATTTCTATGGACTTCATCACTAAACTCCCGAGAACACTTAATGGTCATGATAGTATATGGGTAATCGTTGACCGTTTGACAAAATCAGCTCATTTCTTGCCGATTCGCGAGAACTATCCCGTGCGAAAGTTAGCTCGCATCTACGTTAATGAAATAGTAAGTCGACATGGCATACCTCTTAGCATCATCTCTGATCGTGATGCTCGTTTCACTGCTCGTTTTTGGGAATCGCTTCACGAATCATTCGGTACTCGTTTGGACCTTAGCACGGCTTATCATCCTCAAACGGATGGTCAAACCGAGCGCACGATTCAAACTCTTGAAGACATGCTTAGAGCATGTGTCATTGATTTTGGTGGAAATTGGGATAATCATTTACCACTAGTCGAGTTCTCGTATAACAATAGTTATCACGCGAGTATCGGCATGGCGCCTTTCGAAGCTCTATACGGTCGTAAGTGTTGATCGCCTATTTCTTGGACTGAGATTGGAGAAATTCAAATCACTGGTCCTGAACTGATTCAAGAAACGACCGACAAGATTCATCAGATTCGCGACAACTTATTAGCTGCTCGAAGCCGACAAAAGAGCTATGCTGATAAACGTCGTAAGCCTTTGGAATTTCAAGTTGGTGACATGGTACTTTTGAAAGCTTCACCTAGGAAAGGAGTGATTCGATTTGGGAAGAAAGGTAAACTTGCACCTCGTTACGTTGGTCCTTTTAAGGTTATTGAAAGAATCGGGAAAGTGGCTTACAAACTTGATCTACCTTCTGAACTTAGCAACATCCATCCGACCTTTCACGTGTCGAACTTGAAGAAGTGTTTGTCTGATGAGAATTTACATGTGCCTTTTGATGATATTCACATTGATGCTTCGATGCGTATTATTGAGAAGCGGTAGAGATCATAGACCGACATGTCAAGCAATTCAGGCGAAGCAGAATTCCTATTGTTCATGTCCGTTGGGAGTCAAAGCATGGTCGAGAGTTCACTTGGGAACGCGAAGACCAAATGAAAGCCAAGTACCCTCATTTATTTTCTACAGTTTCTTCTTAATTTCGGGACGAAATTTTAAAAGTAGGGGAGACTGTAACGTTTACGAAAGTTGTAATAATCATTTAAATTTAATAAACGATTATGACGTCAATGGGATTTTATTATTTTTATTAATTATATTTATTACAAAGTTTAGAAATTATTTACAATTTTTATAAAATAAACAAATAAATTTTACTTATAAATTTTTTTTATAAACTCTATTTCATAATTAAATAAATAATAACAGTTAACAGGTTCTAAAATTTTATAGTATAACACAAAAATAATGTTTTTATGAAAATATAATTAATTTATATCTATTATGGATTTTTAAATAATTTTTTTTAACAAGTAAAACAAAGTTTAATAAAGTTGAGGGGGAAAATCTGCCAAATTCGAAATTAATATTAGAGAGGAAAACAGGAGGGGAAAAATCTGGCAAAACCTCAAACATCCTTTCCTTCCTCACCCATACACCTAGCCGGATCACCCATGGGTTAAAATCGACCCATTCGCGACCCATCTTTCAAATCCACGCGATTACAGCCTGTTCACAGCGAATCAATCACCGAATTAGACTAAGATTTGTACGCGTGATCAATCCCAATCAGTTTTAATGGCTATTAACAGCCATTAAAACGCGTATCTTGTTTCCTAAAATACGAACCACGACCGAAATTCAAAATCACATCAAACGTGTATAAAAACCGAATTAATTCTACCAAAACACTCTTCTGAGCATTTCGAACAAGTCTGAACGAAGAAACATTTCACACGAACTCAGGATCGCGGTGAATCGAGCCATAAAGCTTCGGCCGCTCGTCATATTCTTCCTCGATCAAAATCACAAGGATAGCAAATAAAGGTTAGTATTTCGTACACCATTGTGCTCATCTCTAATCCCCAAACAAGAACCCCATGATGTTGACATCAATCGGGTTCATAACAGAACGAATTCGAAGGAAAAAGGATTTAGGGCTCGAATGAGTAAGGTTCTGATTTGGGGGATTCCAAAGCCGGGCCATGTTAAAACTATTTCAAAACCGAAATTATCGCGGCCCTGTGCCTAGATCGACCGGTAAACTTGCGTTGTGACATTGACATGGTCGAGGGTTCGAATCCGGCTTGAGCCGGGTTTGACAAAAAAATTTTTATTTACATTTTCATTTATAACTTTTTATTTAAATCTTATTTTAAAAAAATAAAATAAAATAAAAAAATCTGTTTTCACAGAAAATTCATTTTTCTAAAATCCTATCATTTTTAACAAAATGTATATAACATACATATATATTATTGATAATAATAATCACTTAAAATTTATTTAATGTCTTTATACACCAATTTATCACATGTTATAAATTAAATATTTTATTTATACATATGACTTACGTTATATGTTTAAAATCATCTAAAAATCTCTGTATAAAAAAAAAATAATAATAAAAATGTTACATTTTAGTACGCTTTTATCATTTAAATTATTTATAAATTATTAAATTAACTATTTGCAATATGAAAGATCAATTGATAAATCTTATTAAAGGATTATGAAACAATTGTAAAGAAAATATTTTAATAATTTTGATTAAACATAAACTTGTTTAAACCTCAGAACTTTTGATTTATTTTATGTCAATATAAGAAATTCTAGCTAACATTTTTATTTTCACTTAACAAATAAATTGTATTAAAACTTTAGGATTTGGCAAGTCAAAACAAATCGAACCCGTTGACCCATTATAGAATTTAGTTAGATCCATAGAATGACATAGTTTTGTTAAACATATGCCTATTGAACTATTTAGGTGAACATTGAAATTGTGTTGGATATTATTTGGATCATACTTAGACATTTATCAAGACTACCAAGAACACTAAGGTGAGTCTTCATAGCCCCTCTTTTACTATTTTTTTTTGTTTTAGGGGTGAAACATGCAACTTATTTATTTCATTTACTTGTGAACTTAGCTAATGGCCTTATAGTTTGTGAACTTTAGTTAAGGATAGGCATTGATCACATTCATTTTAGTGACTATGATAGATCTATTGGACTGACCATCCCACCGATGTTTGATTTACCCTTTGGGGGAGGCCTGCGGTGATAGTTTACTTGTTTGAGCATTTTTGTAATGCTAATCATAGGTCAATCATCATTTGTTGATCTGCTTTACTTGCTAGTTCATTTTGACTATGATCATTATGCTTAGAGTTCACATATATCATTATCTATATCATTTTCATTAAACCTTTTTGGTTTGAGTGTCAAAACCTATGAAACTCACCAACTCTTTGAGTTGACACTTGATTTTAACATGTTTCAGGTGGAAATGGAAACTAGCATTATTGAGCTTGGATTTAGCTTTAATTATTTATTTTATGTCTTTGAATTTTGAATTTGAATTTGAAACGTTGTAATAGCTAGGGTTGAATTTATTTATTTGACTTTGTAATGAATGATGGATTTAATTTTATTGAATAATTAGTTATTATTATTTACATCTTTATACCCTAAGCTATGAACAATCTACACTTCGTGTCACCCCGATGTTTCCGTCATCGGTCGGGGTGTTATACAGAGGTTACCCTCACCGCCTCATGTGCTCAGTGGAAGAAAGGTATAAAACCAGAAGTGTAGTGGAAAGGACGATAATGCCCTCACATGCTAGGCACGTGAGGCTAAAACCGTTAATTTTAAACGACATGTTACCCTAATACCCAGTGGTGAAACGTTTTAAGGAATTTAAGGACCTAGAGTGTTATAAAAAAAGTTAATACCCAAACCTGGGAATCCCGATAAACCACAGGGACCATTTGTGTAATTAACTCTATATCAAATTATCAATTATAATTTATTATAGTGAGAGTTAAAGAGTGATTCCTCAACACATTAAAAATGAGGTATCTTTCACCATGATAGTCACTAACCAAGCCTAATCAACTAGTCTTTTCAAATTTACTTGTCACATTACACGTATAAAAGTCAAATACTCAAGATGATAATAAAAACACAACATCATAAGAAACTGACTTTAGAAAGATATCTTATTATTGTCATATAATTGCATACATAATTATGAATGTTGTTCATCTATCAATTTATCATTGTTTTTGATGCTACCGGATCTGATATACATATAATAACACCTAATCATTGATAAAGATCAATATTGTTCATTTTGTTTACGTAAGATAAGAATGTTCTGATTACTTACATAAACTTATAAAATACGGGTGGAAGCAACCCTTTATGCAGGTGTTTTACACCGACAATGTGCATCTATAGGAAGGTGAGATTGGGAAACGATTATAAAGAACACTTAAATTTGAGTCAAATTTTGTGAAGAACAATAGAGGATTTGATAAAACGAGAGATCAATAACGACACCATCACCTACATTAGGACCCAATGTGAGAACCCTTTTTGGTAGGATATACGGCTGTCATAGCGAGTTAGACACGACTAGTTAAGACACGGCACATTAAGACACGAAACGGGTAGACATGAATACGACACGTTAAAAACATGTAAACACGAAACGACTCGCTAAGAAACATGTTAACAACTAACACTATAAATGACCTGTTAAAGAACTTATTAAAAATCTTATTAAAGAACTTGTTAAGGGAGCCCATTAAAGAATTAGTTTTAGAAAATTAGAAATTTTTAGAAACTAACCTGTTACCCACTTATTTTATTATATTTATATTTTAAATTTTAAACAGGTCTTAACGGGTCTTAACATGTCTTAAAGAGTCTTAACAATGCTTACCGTGTTTTACATTTTTAAACACGAAAAATAAACATGTCTTAACATGTCAACATGTTTTAGACACGAAACATGTTAATGGTAAACACAAAACATCTTTAAGTTATGTCGTGTTAAATGTCCGTGAGTGAAATTCCAGCTCTAGATTGGGATGCTAAGGACGCACCTCTGGTGTACCAGTTATCGTGCTCAATGTTTTCAGAACCGGACCGGACGTCGAATCGGTCTTCTTACCGGTCAGAGGTCCGACCAGTCGAACCGGATTTAAGAACCGGACGATTTTATAAACATTTTATAAATATATAAAATTAAAAAAAATTAAAAATTAAAAAAAAACCTGTTCAACCACCGGTTCGCCGGTCCGACCGGCCGGTTCACCCAAAAACGATCCAGAACCCTTAACAGGACTGGTCTGACCGGCTGGTCCGGTCCGGTTTTCAAAACATTGATCTTGCTCACGGTAAACGCTGGGTGGCCAAGTGCGAAGCGGACCATCGACATGGGAGTGATGAAGGGAGGGCCCCAATTGGTAGAAAAAACCCACAACCCCGTGGGGTTATCCTACACTTGGAAAAAGTATGTGTGGATATTACTAATTATTTACTTTTTTAAAACTGTAAGGGTAACACATGTATTATTTCATAATATGAGGGTCTAAGCAGTAAATTACACAACTCAATGGAAAAAAAAAAGTAAAGACGGCAGAACTGTAATTTTCCTTCCAGAGTCTTAACCACTAAACCCAGACCAACCACCCTGTTATAACATGTACATTTTGTATCAAAACTTGTACACTGATCTGGATTGTTCTCTACAAGTCTTGATCAGCTCATCTAGAAGCGTGCTGTTGAAGTGAAAGGTGATTGTTAATCAACACAAACACCCACACTGTGTGTGGGTCACCATAATTTCTTAAGAAACTCTTCGCCCCTCGCCCACAACATCAAACTTTCCAGATTCCTCTACTGTAATCCCCACAAATTTATCGTTTCAAGCCAAGTATTTTGGGGGAAAAACAGAGCATCAATCAAGAACTTTGTGGGGTTTAATTGTTGTTGATTGAAGCTCAATAATCAGGTTCAATTTGGTGGTGCAAAAGTTAAAGATTAAGAATTGATTGGTTGATGGGAATTGGTCATGAGAAAGTGTTTCAAAGATTCTCTGAAATCTCTTGAAGCTGATATTCAACATGCCAATACTCTGTAAATCTTTCTTTCAGTTCTTGGAGTTAATTATGAAATTGAATGTTTTGGTGTTTTGATTTGTGGTTTTTGAATTTCAAAGATTTATAATTTTGGAGAGTGATTGAGATTTGAAAGTGATTTGTTGATTGAATGAAAACAGGGCATCAGATTATCCAAGGGAATATGATGGTGGTTGCCTTCAGATGAGATTATCATACAGCCCATGTGCTCACTTCTTTCTGTTTTTTGTTCAATGGAGTGATTGTAATCTTGCTGGTGCCCTTGGCTTACTTAGAATCTTAGTTTATAAGGTATATATATGTACATATTATGTGTATGTATGTATATATGTATGATATATTGATATGTATGTTGTATCATGTATGTATGTTAAGTATATGAATCATGTAAAGATGAATTACATGACATTGTTATATGACAGGCATATGAAGATGGGAAGACAAGCATGTATATTCATGAGCGCAAAGCTACCATTAAAGAATTCTATGGTTTGTTTTGCTCAATCTTTATTCCTCAATTTTCGCAAATAAACCGCAATCAAGTGTTCTTAATTTTTTTTTTTTGTATTTTGAGCTTTTATAATTTCATAATTAAAGGATAGAGGGTATAGGGTCCCGGTTTGGGTCTAGCGACCATCTGGTCAACAAGATCAATCAATCATACACAGAAAATAATCTTACTTATAACATGACTATTTGAACAGCGTAGAAGGGTCAATAATATTTGACTGATAAATTGTTTTTGGTTAGTAGTTAAAGCAAATGTTAAAAAAAAAAGATTTTTGTGCGGTATGGTGGTACGGATTACATGCCGAAATTTGAAGTTAGAGATTGACATGTTACAAGTGAAAAGGTTTATAGAGGAAGTACATTTGTTTGGTGAACATGGTCCTCACTTTGTGGTCCTGTGAATAGGTGTTATATTTCCATCTTTGTTGCAACTTCAAAGGGGAATCACAGATGTTGAAGATAGGAAACAAAAGGAGCTTTGTGCATCAAAATACAAAAAAAATGAGATGAACAAAGGTAAATTATCCGAAATCGAAATTGAGCGAGAGGAAGAATGTGGTATTTGCTTAGAGTTGGATACGAAGGTCGTCTTGCCTGATTGCAACCATTCTTTGTGTTTGAAATGTTACACAAATTGGTGAGTTAACTCACTTTGTTGTTTATATAAATGCATACATACATACATACTATTATTTGTCAAAAACAAGAAAGAATTAAAGTATTTTGCTATGATCATTGAAAAATACATATACATGTTGCTATTTTACATAATTAACCAAAAAAGTCTCACATTTATCTTTCTCATCTTTCTAGGACATACTAATACCCTTTTTTTTTGTAACTAATAAATCTATTGTATATGTTTGGGGTGTGATTTAGGCGTGCTCGATCTCAATCATGCCCGTTCTGCCGTGATAGTTTGAAACGGGTAAACTCAGGTGACCTTTGGATTTACACTTGTCGTTACGAAGTCATCGAGTTTTCAACAATTGCAAGGGAGAATTTGTGGAGGCTTCTTATGTTTATTGAGAGGCTACCTCTTATGGTTGTGGATCCTGTTAGTGTTTCTTATGACCCTCGTTACCGATGATCATTGTGCAATTGCTTATTGGTTGTCATTGATATCAATTTGTGCATATAATTGTTGTTTGATTTGGTGTTTCGGTGTATCGCGTCCAAAGTGAAAAATGGTGATTGAAACCATTAAAAATGATGTTGGTATAGTTGAAAGTGTACATTGTTTCAGATGTGAACAGGTATCTTTGTTCCTAGATTGGTATATGCATACATTTAGTTCTTTTAATTTAAAGTATTTACTTGCAAATTCTTGAGTAACAACATGGTGTGCCGGCTTAGATCGAATACCATCCAAGCAGAATTTAATCATTAGAGGTATCCTTCTAAGCCCATTGTGTGAATCTTGCAATGCGACCCAACACGTATCACATGTTGATTAGGGCTCGTCGGCTAGTCGTGTTTGGGATGAGGTCTTTGAGTGGTGTAAAGCTCCTAAGGACTTGTTCCTTTCTGTCAAGGAAGTTTTTTTTTTTTTTTTTTTTTTTTTTTTTTTTTTTTTTGCATTGAATCTGCATGGCCAATATCAAAATAAAAAAAAAGATCTTACGTACTATATTTCTAAGCAGGGCCGTCTCTGAGAGATCATGTGGCATTGCGGCTCATGCGAATGCTAAAAATAGGTCTCTATGTGGCTATGTATGTGTGTTTGTTTGGTAATTTGTTTGTAACTAAATTTTAAGTGAGTGAGTTTGTTTGTTTTTGACCTAAATTTTAATGAGTTATTAGGTCAAATGTTCAAGGAACAAGTTTTCTTTTAACTTTTATAAAATTCGTAATTGAGTTAAATATTCACAAAATTGGATTGAAAATTATACGTGTTTGTTGTAAAATAAATTAACACACACACACATACATACATATATATATAATATAGAAAAGAGTAAATTACGGTTTTGGCCCCCGTGGTTTAAGTGTTTTAACTATTTTGGCCCAAAATAGAATCTTCTATCAATTCAGGCCCTGTGGTTTAGACAACTAACATTTTTGGTCCCTAACCATAGTTAGATTTTGGGTCATAACCGTTATAATACTTAAGTTTGAGCGGCCAAAACCGATAGTTATCTGAACCATAGGGACTGAATTGATAAAAAATTCTATTTTTGGCCAAAATAGTTAAAACACTCAAACCACAGGGACCAAAACCATAATTTACTCTATAGAAAATAATTAAAAAATTTAGGACCTCCTAAAACAATAGGCTATGTGCGGTCGCACATTCTGCATTTGTTTTAAGACCCATTTGTTTCTGAGAACCATATGATGCATATGAAAAGCTAGGAACGAGGGTGTATTTAACAAGATAACTAGAGTTTTCTTGGATATTTTGAGAGAAATGAAATTATCGGCCTTTGAAGGAATCAAATATTTAGTTAGTTAAATTGGTGTAATTTCTCTTTTTAAGTTTGTACTTTTTCCTATCATCTTGCTACTTTTATTTTTATTGAATGGCTGTTAAAAAAACAAAAGAGATGGGCAAATACCCATTTTTTAATTGTAAATTCATTGTGCAAGTGCTTCTCGCGAAGTAACATATGTTTCATAGTGTAACAAAACATTATTGTTTAAGATAATAATACATCAAAGATCTGATAAGGTATGAAGAATATTATAAATTTTTTAGCAAAATAGTGAATACAAAAAAATAATAATAATAAAAAGAAAAGAAAAAGGTTAAAGCTTGGAACCATTTTAAGTTTTAAATAGCCATCTCATGTGTTCGTGTATATTTTGGTGTGATCTAAGTATCATATGTTTATTGGCACGATCTAACCCTTAAAAAGCTACACTAAATTGTTGATTGTAGTTTTTATTGTGAAACAAGTAACTACAAGAACTTTTTAAATATAAGAGTCAGTTAGCTGACAAATCTGACATGCTGACAAAGAGTTCATTGAACAATTAACATGATTAATTTAAATGTGCCACCCAATACAGTTGTTTGATGTTTTTCTCCAATTCAAATAAGGGGTAGTAAAATTGATTGGGCTCTTGCAACTTTACTGGGCTCATAATTTAATTTTAAGTTTAGGTTTAGTGGTGCTAATTAGGAGTGTGCATTCAACCGAAAAAACGACCCAAAACCAGAAAACCAAAAAATCTAAACCGAAATAACCGACCTCAAATACAAACCGACGGGTTTGGTATAAGTTTTCTAAAAAAACGAAAGTTTAGGTTTGGTTTTACCTATAATAAAACCGAAAAAACCGTATGTGTATGTATATATATATATATATATATATATATATATATAGGATAAGGATCGGTTGTTAACCCACCTTAATTGAGGAAACCCGATTAACCTCGACAAGATCACCAAATATTTGGTTTTTCGTTTTCATGATCTTTATTATACATGTACAAGACTATTTTATTTTATGTGTTTTGGCAAATTCATTACCGTTTGAGATTTAAAACAAGTATAAGTTTGCGTTACATTATAAATATTTATTTACTGTAGCGCTCACTTACATTGACGTAAGATCTCAAATGGTGATTAATTTGCACAAACACATAAAATAACATATTTTTATACATGTATAATAAAGATCATGGAAAAAAACAATGATTTGGTTTGATCTTGTCGAAGTTATTCGGGTTTCCTCAATTAATGTGGGTTATTATAGGATGCGAATCCTATATATATATATATATATATATATATATATATAGGGCAAGGTATAAAAAATAACCCTCTTTTTTTGCTACAATTACATAACTCATTTCAACCAATCATAAGCTTACACATAAGCATTTCATTAAAATATTAAAAAGGGCATCATAGTCATTTTACCTCTTATAAGTTTCCCCCCTCTCTTTTTTAAACATTAATAACTTTTTAATAATATATTATTTTTAAAAAAAATTGCACCATTATATTCGTCTCATTTTTCTCTTTAATTCCGTTATAGTCTCGACTAATTTTTTTTTCTTTTTTTAAATGCCTTATATTTACATCATTGTAACGAGCTTAAATATAACAAATTTATTTGAAATTTTTTTAAAAATGATAAATTACAGTGATGTAAGTTACATTGACGTAATTTATCGTGATGTAATTTACATTGACGTAAAATTTGGTTTCGGTTTTTTTCGGTGAATTTAGTTTAAATTACAGTGATGTAATTTACATTGACAACAAATTAGTTTAAAATTTTTTCGAACAATGAAAAATTACATCACTATAATTATCATTGTGAGAGAAAAAAATCAAAATAATGTGTTCTATTACATCACTGTAATTTATCATTGTAATTATCATTGTTAGAGAAAAATAAAATAATGTGTTACGTCACCGTTAATTATGTCATTGTAAATTACTTCATTTTGTGTTACATTACTTCATTTTTTGTTACATTACTGTAATATACCATTGCTATAAATTGTTTTTAATTAATTTGCTATCTTTAAGCTCTTTACAATGATGTAAATATATGACATCAAAAAAAAACTAGTCGAGACTATAACGAAATTAAAGAGAAAAATGAGACGAGTATAATGGTGTAATTTTTTTTAAAAATAATATAGTATTAAAAAGTTATGAATGTTTAAAAAAAAGGGGGTAAACTTTACTTAAATAACAAATGTCTTAAATACCCTTTATATTAAAAAAAATAAAAAAAAAGAATCTGACACGTGTCACGATCCTACACACTTACCTTTTTCAAGCAACCATTGGATGATGGTTAATGAGTTGTAACAAAAGATGAGGGTTATCAAAAATTCCATCCCCTATATATATTAACTTTCAAAAATGTCAATAATACATAAACCGTCTATTTTTATTTTCCTAGTTCTTGATACCAAAAGTCACATAAAAGTCGTATATTTTATTATTTGTTCGGCTTATGATACCAAAAACACATATGATTTAAATTTAAAGATTTTTAAATATAATTTTTAATCTTAAGTACATCAAAAATTTTTAGTACAAATATAATATTTTGGTTTATTTTTTATAAGCATAATTTTATGCCCAAAGAGAAAACCGAAAAAACCGAAACCCAAATCGAACCCAAATAGATTTTAAAAAGATAAAAACTGAAAAATTTGAACCCAAACGATTTAAAAACCGAAATTTCGGGTTTGGGTTTGGACTAAGCAAAAAACTGACTCATTCACACCCCTATTGCTAATTAGGCTTAATCCAAAATAGGTTAATATTGTTGGTTGAAGACCAAGTCTTCAACAAAGTTTTAGGATTGTACGAAGTTTCTATACATACACATCAAGCTTTCTCATGGTGATTTATTCCCGGTTAATCATAATGTAAGGAATCTTTACTTTGTTGGATGATATGATTTTGATTAAGCTCTCATGTCCTCCCTATATATAGAATTTGTCGTTTTGAAGTGTATCAATCGATCTTTTTCTTTTTAACTTAAAAATAGTCTCAACTGTATATTTTTTAGAGTAAACTTCTCTTTTGTTACATGTGTTTTGACAATTATAACTCTTTTGTTTCAAACTTTTCTAAATGTCCAATATACTTCTTGTGGTTTGAAAGCTATAACTATTTGCTCTCTGTGTTTTAACAGTTATAACCTCTTATCCTAACTTTTTGAGAAAAATGGAGTATAATGAAGACATATTAACAAAGTCAGAGAGTATCATGGAGACATATGTAATAGTGTATAATGGACATTTTGAAAACTTTTGAGCAAAAATGTTATAACTGTTAAACAACATGGAGGAAAAGAGAAGTTTACTCTATTTTTTATTGCGACAAATTTAATTTTGAATATATATAGGGCATGTATATTTTGGAAACCTACTTGAGTTGAGTAAACTTTGGAACCTTTGAAAAAAAACAATGTAAACAAACCTAATTTTTTTATAGTTTTGTAACATCATTAGGGTCGATTTTATATACAAAAAATGAAAAAAGCGCCGACAATTTTTTTAAAAAAAATAATTTGCAGACGATGTAACACAGATGTACAGATCAACAGCGACCTGTACAGCTGTGTTACGTCTGTGTTACATCGTCTACAAATTATTATTTTTTTTAAAAAAATTTGTCGGCGCTTTTTTTCATTTTTTTATAAAATTGATCCTAATGATGTTACTAAACTATAAAAAAAAATAAAAAAATAAGGTTTGTTTACATTGTTTTTTTCAAAGGTTCCAAAGTTTACTCAATTCAAGTGGGTTTTCAAAATAACCATCTTCTATATCTATACTACTATATAATACATATTAGAATTACAAAAGAGTAATTTACTTAAATTTATTAAAATCAAGAATTTTAAACTCTTATAGCATATGGTACAACTTTTTAAATGTAATATAAAAGTTTGTTTCTAATTTCAATTTGTCTCTCATTGGTAGCTTATAATAATTTATGTGAGATAGAGTGACTATAAAAGAAAACCCCTCAAAACAAATTAATCACATCTTGACATTTTTGGCCTTTTATGTTAGAAGCTAAAGTCATTTTTAATTAACTAGTAAGTTAAAAAATTGCTTTTATTGTGACTATGACTTAAAAACGAACCATGCAAACCTTTTAAAATCACCAACTTAAGTGTTACCGCTGCATCGTGCGGGTGCTATACTAGTATATATATATATATATATTAATCTTTACATGATAGATGTTTTGTAACCATTACTGTGATAGGCTTAGATTCAACCGTAAAGATTGAGAGAATCTCATTTGTTTTTTGTACTTTATATTTGATATGTTCAAAATACTATCCACACCAATAATTTAACCCTTTTCAATTTAATTTTATTCTGATTCCGAAACAAATAATTGTCATATGTGTCGCATTTATCAACAATCTTTTATCATTAAAATCTTGTGATAATCTAAATTTTTTTTACTTTTGTAGGAGAGAATCATTGCTACTGGACACTGGCCACTAGGTTTAGAATAACACGGACCGAAATTAGCTTGCTTTTTGACAATGTGTAGCAGGACGTGATCATTCGAGTGATGGGGGTGTCATGCTTCAATGGCACACAACATCCTATTTTGAGGGCGGTGTTAGCCCAGTCATATGCGAAAAAACAAGGGGGATAATATTGTATAAGAAGGAGATGGAGTGAGAAAGAGGTGATAGTTTATATGTTTATGTAAGGAGAGTGTAATGAAAATGTATGTTTATGTGACTAGGGGTGTAAATGAGTCAAGCATTAACGAGCCCGAGCCTAAAAATATGATTCATTTAGTTATCGAGCCTAAGTTTGAGCTTTACATATCGAGCTCGAGCGGCTCGCGAGCCTTATCGAACTTTCTGAAGATATAATTTTTATTTATTATATTATGTGTTTATTTATAAAATTATGATATGTATATTTAAATTTTAAATAAAAAATATTATGTTAAATTTATAAAATATAATTAAATTAGTAATTAAAGTAAATAAATTAAATAAATAAAATCTAAACGAGCCGAGCCGAGCCGAGCTTGAGCCTAAAAATTTACTAATGAGCCAATCTCGAACCTAGTAAATAAAACTCTTAACGAGTCGAGCTTGAGTTTATCTAAATGAGCCAAGCTCGAGCCTTAACGAGCTCGGAATCGGCTCGGCTCGGCTTGTTTACACCCCAACATGTGACAAATATTTGAAATGAAGATGATCAATTCTCATGATTTGTCAAGTTTAATACTCACTTAGAGCAATTTCCTTATAGCCAACTGACCCGGTTGGTTGCGGCCGCGCTTTACTTGCTCATCTTGGTTAGTCGGGTATTGGGGGACTTGAGAGTTTACTACGCAAGTTGGTTCCCATGGTTATGAGAATAAAGAAATAAATAATTGGAACAAATATATTAAGAGGCCTGAATAACCATCGAAACATATTTGTTGAATATTTTTCAATTATTAATAAAATTCATTAAAATTTTAATATTTAAAAAAAATGGTTATTAAGATTTATGAGATCTTACTGGTATATTTTCATTTACACTTTGGTTATTGGGTCCCACATGAGAGAACCAAAGTCGGGCACGCCGATCATGAAAGTATTTGTGATCAATTATTGGCCGTTTGATTTGGAATTCTCTTTGAAAGTAAATGCAAACAGACCATGTGAGGTGAACTGTGACCTAGCTTTTAATTCTTTGAGCAGGTTATTTGAATTTAAAACATATATCACTGTTCAAATTAATTACTTTCAACTATTGTTGTTTTACTTCTGCATAAAAAAAAAGAAAAAAAAAAGAAAATATATAATTATACTCTATTTTCTATATTTGATTGCTTAAATAGGAAAGTTTGTCATCCTAGTAAGTTGGTTCAAAATATTTGGGATTTTTACATATATCATCTTGCAAAATGTCTTTATTACATGTTTGTCCAACCTTAAAAATGAATTACATATTTTCTATGTCTGGAAAATGGACGGGTTGGGTAACGAAAAGAATGGGTGTGGGTCAGAACGAGTTTAAGCAAAATTAGTTCGAGTCTAAACGGATTGTTCTTAAAAAACGTAAATTTAATTTAACTTTAGATGTGTTATAAGTAAACAAATAGCCCATTTGGATAATTTTTAGTAATTTTTTCTCATCAAATATGTTATTAATCATTCTTAAATGTTTGAATCCATTGCATTTACATACTTTTTTGATTATCCGTCTTGACCCGCATTGTGTTTAAGTGCTACTTATCTCAACTCATTTAATATTATGATGTTACCCATTTCAACCTATTATACTACAATTGGTTACCCAAAATAACCCACTATACTACAATTGTTTACCCCAATCAACCCATTTTCTTTGACATGGGCACAAATTGCCACCTCTAATATTTTCCTTAGAAGGGGAAAATATGTAATTAACTTGTTTATTTTAAAAAAAAGGATATGTTTTAGGAAGGGAAAATATGTAAGTAACCTTTTTGCTTGGATAAATATGTATTAAATGAAATTAGCAAACCGTTACCAATAAAACAACAAAAGTTGTTTCGTTATTCACTGGTTTAGCGGTTTAACACTTTAATAGTCTTGTGATTTGAACCAACTTTTGCATTTAAAATTTTAAGCTGATAATAATCATGGTTGGAGAGGAGAATGCGTCCGAGTAATTGTGGCCGACTTGCAGATGCCTCGGAAGGTGCCCAATTCCCGAGTACTTGTTTGAGGAAACCGATTTTTACAACACTGAAAATCAATAAATGTTAAATGTTAAGTTTGATTTACATATCGTTTCTTGGTTGTAAAATCGTCGGTTGAATTGTTAAACTGCCAAATCATCAAAACCGTATGATTCTCAGACCAATTAATTAAACAAAACATTTAGTATTAACCTAATTTATAAACAATACTAACCGTAACTACGTCATTGCCATATGCTATATCTATCAATACGATAATAAATCCAACTCCTTTTATAATTCTTCTTGCGTTGCTTTTTTTAGGCTACTATCATAACATAGTGTTTTTTCTTGATATGTTCAAATTATATCTTAGATTACAAAACATTACACATTACAAAAACATTCTCAACCTATAATTTAGTTAAATGTTTACATACATGCATACATACATACATACGATTATTTAATTTTTTAATTAACAATATAAGGAAATAATATTTTTTTGCAATAATATTTATTTTTTTTAAAGTCAAGTTTTCTTAAAAATCTATTTAATTAACAATTATTATAAAATATACTACATTTATAGATCTTATTAATTTTATTTTTTTATTTTTTCATGTACTAGTGAGATTTGATACTCATAAAGTAAATTTGGTCTCATGTTTAATTTCTACTCAAGAACAAATTTTGTCAAAATAAATTAATACTTACAAACAAATTTGCTACTTATTTGTAATTTCGGTGCTCAATAGTAAGCGTAATACTTATGAGCAAATTTACTTTAGTGCCGTTTGGTAAGCTTTGAACCATTAAACGCTGGATCGGTAAGATGTTAGGATGGTTAAAAGGCTCTAAACAAGTAAGTGTTGAACCAGTTAAGATTGTTAGCTGAACATTTGAATGACTATGCAAAGAAGAGATGTCATCAGAGAGGAGAGGAGGCCGTTGGAAAGGGAGGTGGAGAGGAGACAACTCCATTCATTCAGACATATACTCAGATCTGAATCATTCAAATGCTTATTTAGACATTTCTTTAGTTAAAATGTTCGAAACAAACAATATGAATCTAACTAATTCAAAGTCATGATCCTATTTAGACTCCATCAAACCTTATCAAACAGCTCTTACGTAAACTTAAATTTTATACAAGTAAATTTGATACTCATAAATGGGTTGCTCACGAGCCGAACCGAACCGAGCGAGGGTATGCTCATGCTCGGCTCGTTTTCAAACCGAGCGGTTCGGCTAGGTTCGGTTTTGCTCGGTTTACTAAAATTTAATGCCACGAATAATTACCAACTGTCATCTAGTTGGTTATTATAGTTACATAGCAACACTCACATTAGTAGCTAATAATATGACCGTAAGTTTATTGATTTTATTGATATGGTCAAATTTTTGTTGATTTAAGGCATTACTGTGTAGCATATCTCGGTGGTGAAATAAGACTCAGGAACCACAATGTCTTTGGTTCGAAGGGGTTTTCTAATATATTGAGTTTCCTTATGAACTGACGACTTGATGCTAAATATAATCGAATGATACCGCTGATAACACAATAATACTCTAATGATTCAAATTATTCATTAAAAAATAAAAGAATACACTCCCTTCTTACTAAATGTAATAAATCTAGCAGTTGGTCAGCAATGCATCAAGAAAATTGAATTCAAATTCTAGCGTGGCCGTTTGTATTCCCCCCACCTCTCTCTCTCTCTCTCTATATATATATATATCTCCTATAATCATGTGTGTGTATATATTAATACCAGTCAACAATCACCAGGGAGCCTTTGTGTGTGAGATGTGTGTGTGAAAGGAATCCTAATCTAATCCAAATCCGAACTTGAAAATAAAACCCTTATTTGATTAACGAACTTCGCGTGATCTTCACTGCTTCTCAATCTCCACTCAGATTCGCTGCTTAATTTCTCCTAAAATCTGCAGTTTCATCATCAGAAATACAATGGCTGTAAGTATTTATAATCTTCAGCTGCTGTTAATTTAAGATAACAATGTGCAATTGAAAACAGAGATTTGTATGACACAAGCTCCTGATATGGGATCTAGATCAAATAAATGTTACTTTTGTGATTTAGCTTTGAATTTTGTCGTAGGCGTCTGTTGAGTATACACAAGAGGATGTGAGCTATTCAAACAAGGGGAATGGTGATGAACTGTCGTTGTTTGTCGATTTTTGTGGAGTAAATCTGAATCATGATGTTCTTCAGAAATCTAATCAGATTCAAGTTACATCAGGTAATCCATATGGCGTTTTTAGTTTTTCTGGTGGTTACATTAGGGTTTTTAATGTTTAAATTGTGCATAATCTGATTTATAATGCCTTCTAACATGTTATCACAGAAAAATGCACATCAGCTACTAATAGGTTGGAAAGAAATATTAAGCTATGGTTAAATTATACAAAATTCATCTAGCTTGTCTTGCATAAAAGTATAACTATAGTGTAGGCGTTGAAAAATTTGACAACTATCAACTATGATTAACATATATAAAACAATAGACCAGAAGTATCTAGCTTATATGAAAACTGCTAAGTTTGCTTTGTTGTAATGCATCATTCGCTATTGTTAGAATCTGAGTAATATAAACGGGTATGGATCCACCCATAGAAGGGCATATCCGTTCCAAGTGGATATGGATGACCCAAACTTCAATATGCTGTTTAGTGTTTTCTCACAGAAAATTGTCCATGCAAAAAGGTTGATATTGGCTGTGAAATCCAGTGATGATGTCCATTTGTTAATCCATGCTAATGTGAATATGCAATTAATTATATCTAACTCTGAAAGATCTAAAGAAACCCTTTATTTAGTGAGTATGTAGTTTTCAAGCTTCATCACCACAAACATATGATATATTTTTTTTGTTAAGTTCATACCTTCAAATTTTAGATTATATGAATTCTGTGAAATTTGAATGCAACATTAGTCTAATTATGTTGTTATGCTATAACGTTTAGTGATGTCACCGAAAGGTTCTAAATTTTCATTAATAATACTACATTAACTTTTATTTGAAATACAACTCATGTACATAAAAAGCTAAACCAAATGGCATTGAACTCGTGTACCAATGAGAAGATGGCTGAGAAGTGGTAAGTGGAGTTATGTCTACGTTTATTCTCAAGCTTTGTTAGTTGTTGTGGGACCATTAAAGTGTACAAGTAACAAGGATACAGCTTATAAAGCATGACCGTTATCAGGAATCCTATGCAAACTATACGGGTCTGTTGTCCCCACATAATCCTCCTTTCTGATTACCAATTCCACTGGAATGTACTTTATATATTAAAATTTACATTTCACTGATGTATATATTGGTTATACTTTTAACTTTAAAATGCAAAAAATTGCTTGTTTATTGTCTTTTGATAGCAGTATAGTTGTACTGTTGAAATGACATAACTATGGTGCAGGCTCTGAATATGAGAACCAGTTGATACCTGAAACAAAATCAATAATAATACATGGTCAAGATCCTGGTGCTGATGACTTCATGAATTCTGAGAACATCAGTGACTTTGATTGGTAAGCCTCAAATTTTGAACTTGTAGCTGTTTTGGTGATTTTTTCCTATTTCTCAGGGTATCACTACCTCTTTAGTTTTCGAGCTGAAATTACCAAAATCAAGAGAGAGGTACAACTTTTGATGCGTGATAATATGATATACAAGACTCTATGCCTCTGAATTTTGGCATCTTTGCTCTTAAAAATAAAGATTTTCTTTTGTATGTCCAATTTGATTACTAGTTGTTGTCCATTTCTGAAACAATTTGTACCATTCTTGAAGTTAATAGCATATACGCTTTTTACGTAAGCGAAAAGCTCATCAAATGAATTTGGTAATGTTTGTTGTGTACTGCATTTTGTTCAAAAAAAAAAAAATTAGTCCCTATTCTTTTCACATTATATATATATATATGTAAATTTGTATCTTATCGTTCATTAATTGTTGGCTTACTTATGATACAATTTATACTTTGTGAACTCAGGGTCCTTTCCCTGCCTTGTAACCTGGCACCCTCACTGGAAATGGATGAACATACAACTCCTACTGATGTTATTCTGATATCTAATGGCCAATCTACTTCTCCACAGTCCAATGTTAGTGTACAATTGTATTTTCCCTAGAGGTGAAATTGATGGGTTGGGTAACTTGTTAAATTTGGTATTCTTGTATAGGTAGTGTGGTAGGGTTAATTTGAAACACCTTTCTAATTGTTTAGTTTTTTCTATAATTGGTATTTTTAATTAAATTTTGAGGGGTAATTCATATATCCTCTTCAAAAGTTGCTAAATTACAATTTTTTTCTCGAATCATGCTTGAAGAGCATGGTACATTATGCCTAAAAACTTATACTTTGGGGTAAAATTTAAATTTGCAAATTTAGAAGAGGATATATCATATATGTACTTATCCCATATTACATCATTATTATTCTACTTTCTTTTTAGAATTATTAAGGGGATTTCTTGCAATAAAAACACAATTTGGGTGAACGAGTTTTTCTTTTGTTTTTATTAAGTACAGCAAGGGTGAAGGCCAGCTTATTTCCTTTTTCGCTATTTGGCCAAAACTGCGATCTCTGATTGTTTTTTCATTTCATTCTTTGCAACATTTCACGAATAAATAGTTTTACTAAATTTCCGAGTTTTTAACTCTCTTCAATATCATAATTCTTTTTCTTCTTTTCTTTATATCATTGTAGCTTGAAAACCTGCATGCAGAATGTGCTTCAACAACCAATGTAGCATCTAAACTTCCAAAATCATTCTCTAGTGGCATAAAATCTTCAAATGATACCATTAGACGACCATCACCATCAAGAATAGCTCCATCAGCAGTAAAATCATTGAGATCATCCACTCCAACATCTCGAGCTACTGTTATTTCTGCTACAAAGTCAGTGGCCCCTATAAAAAGATCCACAACCCCTACTCCTCGACCCTCCATATTTCCTGTTGCCAAGTCTGCTTCAAGATCATCAACCCCAACTCAACGACCCTCTATAACTGCCACTGCCAAGTCGGCATCAAGATCATCAACCCCAATTCAACGACCTTCCTTACATTCTGCTTCCAAGGCAACACCAAGATCATCAACCCCAATTCAGCGCCCCTCCATAAGTGCTGCTGCAAAGTCAGTATCAAGATCTTCAACCCCAACAGCCCGTTCATCTAACCCATCTGGTTCACTTACCGTGTCTGTGAACGAAAATAGGTCATCTTCAGCAATGAAATCACGTGGTAGTTCTAATTCCCCATCAGTTAAATCCGGACCATCCAAAAATTTACCAAAGATGAATGAAAGGTCTGCTGTTGAATTGCCTGCGACTGTAACTAACATGAAAGCAGCACTAAAGAGGACCTCTTGTTCTCCTTCTACAAGGCCAGTTTCAAAGGGTGGTAGTAATAACAGTGTGAAATCTGGGGTAAATAAGAGCTATGGATACATAAATGGGAATGATGATGATGATGTAAACCCTGTTGTGATGGGCACTAAAATGGTTGAAAGGGTTGTTAACATGAGAAAGCTGGCCCCACCTAGGCAAGACCACATATCTAATCAGAATAATACATCTGGGAAGTCGTCAGTGTCCCAAGAGAACTCGGGCTTTGGAAGATCACTGTCAAAAAAATCATTCGATATGGCTATGAGACATTTGGTATGAGTCTGTAACCAATCATCTTGTAAAATGTTTTGCCTAGGCCATTTTAATCCTTATGTTCATTTTGTTGCCCTTATTTCTACTATCCCATAAGCCCATAAATGAAATTGAAAAATAGACCTATATTTACTTTTTACCTTTTGTTTTTATTTTCTGTTAATGCAGGATATAAGGCGAAGCATGCCAGGCATTATGCGTGCAACGATCACAAAAATTCCTGCTTCATCTGTGTATAGCATGAGACTGGAGTCTACTAAAACCCGAACCAATAGCACTTCAGACCGTCTTCTTGCAACAAGCAACTGTGATAATGAACATTCTTACCATCAATGATCAGGCGGTCTTCCTTCTCGAAACTTCATTTGTAGCAAACTTATTGTACGGCTGGCACTAGAAATGTATCTGAAATATCTATAGCATTTGAGAGGTGCATCTGGATTTATCTATTTCTAAAATCCTTTGCAGTAGGTGGTCTGAATGCTTTACAAATTTAATCTTTTTTATAAAGAAACTCCCAATTTTTAGTGACTTGGAAGGGTTAATGTTCATTCACCAATACATGCTTCTCAGTTTAAGGGTGTTTTTATAATTTTCTGCATTTTGTTGAGAGATTACCATAGAAAGGGCTATAACAACCATTAAAAAAAGATTAAAACTTAATTGAAGGAGGTCAAATTGAGTGTATTGACTATTTGACTAAGGGGCTGTTTGATTTATTAAGTATTGGATCAATATTAGACTATGCTTAAAGTTTAATGGTTAAGAGACTGGTTGACTCATTCAAAGGTATTTTTTTAGCAGAACTAATACAGCCTCTGACCGATTCAAACATTCCCTAAGTGGTTATAGATTTTATACGGGTTATGCTAAATATACCCCCCTTTGTATTTTTTTACTTGCCGTACTCCCTCCTTAAGTTTTTTGAATATATACAATTAAAACTTATGTTTCTAGTTAACTAAAAAGATTCATAAACCTTTAAACAAAAACGTGAAGGACTGTTTTTACAAAACTCAAACATCACGGAATCATTATCATCATCAAAGATTCATCGTTTAAAAATCAACTCAATACGAAATCTAAGCCTAAATAACCATAATCGAACTCAAACTCAAAGTCTATTAAAACGATCATAAAACTCAAAACTAATTGAACCCAAACAATCCTTTAACCTCTGCGAAACTCTCTGCGTAAACTAAAGCTATTCACAATCTCAAACAAATCAAGAAAAAATCATGTAAGAAACCGGCGGTTCGACTTCGGTTCATCAAGCAACGAACATGAATTAGTTAGTTAAGGTAGGTGTTTCATATACAATTACACTCGTTTTTGTTCGAGGAATGAAAGCCCTATGTTTGTAACAACAATCGGGCCTAAGTTCAATCGAATTTGAAAAAAGAGGAACTAGGGTTCATACAATTAAATCTGATTTTGGATGAATTTAATTTTATATTTTGTATAGGGTATGACAAGTAAGAGGGGATACGTTTAGTATACTTTAAAGTAAAAATAATATTTGGTGCATTTTGGTTGTGTTATGTAGTTGAAGGAATGATTTTAACAAATTTATATTTAATATTTTAGAGGAGGGGGTATGACAAGTTCAAAATAGGGGTACATTTAGCCACACCCTTTTATACTTATTAATGATCTAAGGTAAGAAAGGTTCTGTCTTTTGTGTGAAGCAGGAGATTTTGGAAGCGAATATAACTTTTATATTGCTTTCCATGTATTGCTGAAAACTTTTTATAAATTAGAGCAACATGTATGATTTAAGAAACATTTATATAATTTGGATAATTTGATTTTAATTGAAAGGTATTCATGTACGTAAGAGAGAATGTAACTAGGTTTTGACTTTATAACCACGAATTGGCAAATGGGGCATAAATATAATCGAGAGTAGTATCAATATAGTAGGAGTTTGTCGAACACACGAAGTGATGTAATTGATTAAAATTTTTGAAAGTAATTAAAATATAAAACTAGTTGGCCTAGAAAACATATACCAAGTCAAGCAATTAGATCAAATTAACAAATTCAAATTCAATAACATCAAAACATACTTACTTTGATTCAACTTCACCAAAATCCTAGATGATACACACACATTCACACAAATTATGAAAGAGTTTATATGCTATCATGCTACAAAATGAGGACACAGTTGTTTATATTGGGTTTTCACATACATTAATATGAACAAAATCCAAGTTCATGATCTTCTTAGTTGTTTATTTCAACTACTTGTTTGTAAACTAGTCATAACCAACTAGTAAAATTAATTAAGAGTTACTTGTGAGGATGATAGAATCTTCCTAGTTGTTTATTTCAACTACATTGTAAACTAGCTATAACCAACTTGAAAAATTAATTAAGAGTTATATGTGAGGATGTCTTTAGGCATAATAGAAGTTGACCATTCATCGCTATAAATGCCCAATGTCTAACGAGCATTATTGTTACCAATAAATAAACATAGACATAGAATCTGTTATGGCTGCAATGCCGATAGAAGATGGTGAACACATACGAGATGTTCACGAATCCATCATATTACTGTTAGAAGGCGAGACACAAAGACCCCATCATCCTTTGCAGTCTAAATCCACAATTTGTAGGGTACCTGGTACACTTAGAGATCTAAATCCAACTGCTTATGCACCTCAAATTATCTCAATTGGTCCCCTTCACAGAGAGGACCTACGTCTAAAAGCTATGGAGGAGCACAAAGTGACATATATGCTTAAATTATTTCAGAGAATTGATGAATCTACAGATATGAATGTGGAGCATATTCTTCGTAAATGTGTACAAGCGATGTTTGGGCTTGTAACACGAACAAGGGCTTGCTATGCAGAAAGTTTCAAATCATATGATGATTCCAGACTGGCTGAAATGATGCTTATTGATGGTTGTTTTATACTTGAATTACTCTACAGGTTCCAATATCCACCTGCTGAGGGTGATCCAATATTTGACAACATTTTGGTGGCACATGGCATTAAAAACGACTTGCTTCTGCTAGAGAATCAAATCCCTTTCTTTGTTCTTGAAATATTGTTTCGTCTCACTGTTAAACATTTCTTAAACAATACTTCATTAACTGATCTTGTCTTGAATTTCTTGAAGGATATGAATATCATAAAAGACAGTAAGCTTATACTAACGAATGAAACGATGGATCATGGTCATATCCTTGGGCTTTTCCAAAGCTGCTATGGAGGTAATCATCCATTAACTGGTGGAATCCCAACAATCTCATATTCAGCCACTGAAATTGATGTAGCAGGAGTCAAGTTCAAGGCCCAAACAGATGGTGACTCCTTGCTTGCAGTCGAATTCAAGAAATCCTCTTTTCTTCCCTGGTTGATTACCTGTGGTTTCATAAGCACAAATTTCAAACTTCCCGTATTATGCATCATGGACTCGACTCCCTCGTTACTAAGGAATCTGATTGCATACGAGCAGTGTTACCCATGGAGTCGTCAATATGTTACCTCTTTTGCCTTTCTTATGTACAAGCTCATTGACAACAATAATGATGTTAAATTGCTTGGGGGTTCAAAAATCATCCAACACCACCTGGGAGCGAGTGAAGATGTCACCAACCTTTTCAACAACATTTGCAATGGTGTTGTCCCTGGGAATATATACTACACAGAGGAATGGACTAAACTAAATGAATACTGCCACGGTTACTGGCCGAGCATGTGGATTTGGTTGAGACGCCTTTATAGAAGTACCAAATGGAAAACAATAACAGTCATTGCTGCAATGTTAATCTTTCTCATGACATTATTCGAGATCATCCATCACTATAATGGTTAAACTTTAATCATTATTGACTAGTTGGAGTATGGCTTAGAAAACTAGATCATCCTTCAGTTTGTTCGGTGTAATTATGTTGTTTCTCAGCTCCTTGTTACCAATTTCTTGTTTTTGTGTGGTATGAATCTGTTACCTTAAAACATGTTGTATAAATGAATAAAACATGTTGTATGAATGAACTTGTACATAATCTGTTACAAAATTAATGTAAATAAATTTCTTCCTTATATATGAAGGAATCAAAACAACGAATCAATTTGCAAATGTCTACAAAAGACCATGACAGTTAGTCTTAAGGTCGATGGTTATATGGATAAGTTTATCAAGTAACTACAATAACCGAATGATCAAGGTAGCTATCGTTTGATCAAGTCAATACCTTTTGACTAAGTTGCTATTGATGTTCATTATGATAAAAGAAAAAAAATTGCTGGTTGGGCATCTCATTGTGCCTAATCCCATAAAGTTCAACACTTTGGACACCATCAATCCCCACAAGTGAAATGGAACCTTGGACACACCACTATCAGGGCCAACTCAATCATTTTGGGGCCCTAAGCGAAATAAAAAGTTTGGATCATTCACTAACGGTTACGTTAAAAATTATTTGTATTTTTTCCGGGCTTAAGACAGACAATAACAAACTTAAGTTAATATAGGATGGATTGAAAAAATTTATTTATATTTACATGTAAAAATGTTTAGGTCAAATTTATTTTTCTAGTTTTTTTAAAAGCAAATTTTTAATAAAATTTTTATAATCAATTTTTTTAAAAACTTTTTTTAATTGAATATTAAAAAGCTTTTATGTGAGCATTTGTTGTACCTTATATTTTTCAAAGCTCACAAGCTAAAAAAAACTCACTTGCTATAAAAACACCACTATATAAATGTTAAATATATAGTAAGTTTCTTAGGACAAGTGTAGCATGTAAATAAATGTTATAAATAAATGCTCACTATATATAAATTATTATAGTATGACTTTTCCAATTGTCCTAAATATAAAAACATATGTAAATAATACAATCATGTACTATAATAGGAATAATCATTGGATCGAAGAAGATATCACATATATGATAAAAAATAAAAATCGTCTCATTCCCTGAAAAGATAATTTAAACACTTGGAATTTTCTAAACGCAGAATATTAATAATAATGCTCGCATATTGCTACTTAATTTAAATTCGAGTTGAGTTTAATATTGGATTAAACCGTGCCTAGCTATCAGAAGTACAGATGTGATGTACATCAACAAAGAATAAACTTGTTAGAGGGTCCGAAGAGATTATCAGGCCGGCTTAAGCTTGGACAAAAGTTGAAGCCCGCTTGCGACTTTAAATAAAAATTATCGTCAATTTATTTAGACACAAAAATATATATTATCATAAAGGAGAAAACTATATAAATTACGAATATTAAAACAACTATAATTTTTATCTCAACTAAAAAATATGTTAGAATGAAAAAATCAATTTATCTCAAAAATTTGAGGCCATTTGATTTGGTAGGCCCTTAGATAGGTTTTTCCCTTTTTTCTATAGGGAGCCAGCCTTAGAGATTATTCCTCATGATATTTATTCGCTCAAGTCATTGATGCGATGTCACTACAAGAAAACATCTCAAAGCGGTGATACTTTTAGCGGTGATAATACTATTGGCGGCGACACCAACGCGGATTTGCCAAGATTCAAATCCAACCGTTGAAACCAATGGTCAAGATTAAATGAGCAATATCAGCGACGCGGTGAATTAAAGGCGCCTGACTTTCCCTCCTTTCTCATTTGCCTCTCGATTGCTCAGCTCTCTCTCTCTCTCCGCTCCACATCGCCGGCTACCAAATCTTTTGCCATGAGCCGACCCCTGTTGCTGCGACACGTTTTGACTATTTGCTAAGTTCTAGCAAACTTTGTTACATGTTGATTCATCTGATAAAGTTTTTAAACAACTCTCGTTTAACTTAATGTATAATTAATCTTATAGGCTCAAATTGCGAGTATGTTTCAAGACGAAAGTTTCATAGAACAACTCTCACAATTTCTTGCTTCACAAAAGAAACCATCAAATATAAATGACGAAGTTGATTCGGATGAGAGATATGAATGATTTATGTAGTCTTTTATGTATTTTTTTATGCGTTAAACAAGATCTCTATGGATTATTTAGTTTATGTATGCTGTAAACAATATTTGGATGGTTAATTGGTATTTATGTAGTTTTATATGTTCCATATCAATTATTGTAGCATAATTTATAATTTATGTATTTTTGGAAACCACGAAACACGATTTTTAAAGCAGAATCTTTCAAATAGAGAAAATAGCATTAGTGGCGACAAGAAGGCATTAGTGGCGATTTTGTCTCCGTTAATGATCCAACACAAAATGAAAAATTAATCAATAGTGGCGTCACAATAATGGCGACCGTTGGCCTTTAGCGGCGGCACCATTAGCGACAACTTTTTAGCGGCGATTATTGGCCATTAGTGACGTTTTTTAGTGGTGATTTTTGAAGGTTAGTTTTCCTGTAGTGTGTTAGTAGCATGTGGATACAACTAAGCAAATACTGCAACGGTTACTAGTCTAGCATGTGGATTTGGTTGAGACGCCTTTATAAAAGTACTACATAGAATGTTAGATATTTTAGTGTAATTGGGGTTAATTTTATCGATCAATATGAATTATAAAATAATTAAACAAGTTGGGTGTGGGGTGCACGCTTGTTTAATATTTTATAAATTCAATGGGGGTTCCAAGGGGGCAACGCCCCCTTGACGGGGGTCCGGGGACAGCGCCCCCGGTTAGCGGGGTCCAAGGGGCGGCAGCCCCTGGCGGGGTCCAAGGGGCAGAGCCCCTGGCTGGAAGTTGATTTTACGAATTTTACATAAAAATTTGTTTTTAAAACTTTAGTGTCGTTTTTATGAAAAATGGAAGTTGGAAAACTGCTTGGAGGCAGTTTCCAAAAGACCAGCGCCCAGAAATTGATCGTTTTTTACAGAACTGGTTCACATACGAAATTCAATTGATTCACAGCGATTTTATACTTGTTCTTGATCGTTAATCGAATTTTATCCGATCAAATATTTGTGTGAACCACAAATAGTTTGATCTGAAAGTGTGTTCCACGACTTTCGATTCATCCGGTGTTCGTGTTTTTCTGGAATTTCTCTACAAAGATCAAACTAACTGTTGAAGATGGCGAACAAGAATTCGACGAAGGAGATGACGAGTAAGTTTGACAAACTGGAAAAGTTTGAAGGCCAGGATTTAAGGCGTTGGCAGAAGAAGATGCACTTCCTTCTCACGACTTTGAAAGTGGTGTACGTGTTAAGCACTCCCATACCCGAAATACTTGAAGATGGAAACTTGGAACAAATCAGGAAACGATCAAAGTGGGAGAATGACAACTACATCTGCCTTGGTCATATTTTGAACGGTATGTGTGATGCTCTATTTGATATTTATCAAAACGTAGAGACTGCAAAAGTGTTATGGGATACCCTAGAAGCCAAATACATGGCAGAAGATTCTTCTAGTAAGAAGTTTCTTGTGAGTAATTTTATAAACTATAAAATGGTTGACTCTCGATCTGTCATGGAACAATATAACGAATTGTTGAGGATTTTAGGACAATTTAGTCAACATAATATGAAAATGGATGAATCCATTCAGGTTTCAAGTATCATTGATAAGTTACCTCCTTCCTGGAAAGATTATAAACATAATCTAAAACATCAGAAAGGAGAATTAACTTTGGTTGAACTTGGAAGCCACTTCAGAATTGAAGAATCTTTGAGGGGCTTTGAAAAAATGTGGGTAAATGATGATAAGAAACCTGTTGGACCTTCTTCTGTTAACTTAGTTGAAGAAGGTGGATCATCCAAGAATAATCAAAAGTTTAAAGGGAAACGAAAGTTTCAAGGTAAAGACAACAAGGGTTCAAACAAGAAGCAAATCATAACTTGTTGGAAATGTGGAAAAGTTGGCCACTTTAAGAAGGATTGTCGTGTTGGTAAACACAACAAGGAAGCTGGTCCAAGTGGGTCTAAGGACCCAAACAAGCAACAAGGTCAGAATTTAGTACAAAATTATAATTCTGTTTTGAATTATGTATCACTAATTTCTGAGGCATGTTATGTGCAGGATGATGATATTGCTTGGTGGGTTGATTCAGGTGCAACAAGTCATGTGTGTAAAGATCTTCGTTGGTTTAAGGACTTTCAACCAATTGAAGATGGATCTGTTATAAAGATGGGGAACGTTGCAACTGAACCAATCAAAGGACTAGGAAAAGTGAAGCTTGTTTTTACTTCTGGAAAATGTTTATGTTTAGACAATGTCTTGTATGTTCCAGGGATTCGAAAGAATCTCTTGTCTGGTATTATGTTGAATAATTGTGGTTACAAACAAGTGTTGGAAAGTGACAAGTTTATCTTGTCAAGACATGGTACTTTTGTAGGTTTTGGTTATCTTTGTAATGGCATGTTTAAGTTAAATCTTGATGTTTCTTTTAGTAATGAATCTGTGTGCATGACTTCTACAAGCTCTAGTGGTAATTTAAATAAATCAGAATTATGGCATGCTAGACTAGGACATGTACATTATAAAAGACTTAAAGAAATGTCAAAAATGAGTATGATACCCGCATTTGAAATGAATAATGAAAAATGGAAGTTGGAAAACTGCCTGGAGGCAGTTTCCAAAAGACCAGCGCCCAGAAATTGATCGTTTTTTACAGAACTGGTTCACATACGAAATTCAATTGATTCACAGCGATTTTATACTTGTTCTTGATCGTTAATCGAATTTTATCCGATCAAATATTTGTGTGAACCGCAAATAGTTTGATCTGAAAGTGTGTTCCATGACTTTCGATTCATCCGGTGTTCATGTTTTTCTGGAATTTCTCTACATAGAAAACATTGAGAATCATTGCAGCGATTTTGGTCATTTTCATGACATTATTCGAGATCATCCATAAGTTTTAATCATTCTTGACTAGTTAGAGTGGCTTAGGAAACTCCATCATCCTTCAGTTGATTCGATGTTTTATGTTTTTTTGTATCTTTTTGCTATTGTTTTTGTGTTCCATGATTTATTACCTTAAAACATGTTGTATGAATGAATAAAAAAACGTGCTGTATGAATGAGAAAAAAATCACATAATCCTCAAGATTATTTTTTGACTCTCTAACTCAGTGTTATACAATTTCATATTGTGATATTATATTGTGATATTCATTTGGCACTGATGAAAATTTTTAAACAGGATATGATAAAGAGATATATTCATTAACTAGTGCAAGATCTGTTAAAAAATTTGTGACTAAAGTTCGCCCTTATATATGAGGGAATCAACACAACGAATTGTTGCAAATGTCTACAAAAGACTATGAAAACTAGTCATAACGTTGTTGGTTTTATAGTTAAGTTTATCAAGTAACTGCATTGACCGAATGACCAAGGTTGCTACTGCTTGACTAAGTTGCTATTGATGTTCATGATTAAAAAAAAAGCTAGTCGGTCATTTCATTGTGCCTAATCCCTATAAGAGCCAACTTTGAACACCACCAAACAGCATGGCACCTTGGATCCATCATGATTGCCCCTTGGACCTTTCTACCATCGGTAGGACCTTGCTACTTGGGACTTAGGCCTGACCATATGTTGTATATAATCATACTATAATCATAAAATTAAACAATTAAACACACAAAACATAAATAAAACCTGGAACTTCAATTAATCTTCTCAAGTAATTTCTTGGATCAATCTCTGAATAGTGATGCATTATCAAATAAACCTATTTGTGGGTTACACACAATGGTTTATCGGATTAGAGAGAGATTTCAGTTGTTGGAATTTGTCACACCCCTAGATTTCGCCCATCTAGGGTGTGACGATTGGGTTGGCAGGATCACAGTCTTCGTTTACACTTGCGAGACCTACATGTCAGTTTAATTACGTATGTCCAATAAATTGGATGAAAACTATTTTCGTAAATTAGAGTTGCTGAAGCATTGTTTGAAAAGTTTAATTTAAAATTACTAGAAGAGTGGAAGCATTATAGTTGTCTGCACATTTGTTGTAACCAAAATAACAAGTTCGTTCAAATGTTTTAAAAGAAAAAAATGACGCATGGACTCCATCCTAGCATCGTATCTTGAGCACGTGCCTTAGTGAACTCAAAGGTTGGTGAGAGCATATGTTTTCAAAGTATGTTTGAACAATTGACATAGTAGGATCACATATATCATTACAATGCATAATGTATTGATATCTAGTCAATACATTTTATACCATATGTGGTTCGACACCGAATGTAACATCAGTTCCGGAACCGTCACCGGAACAGTGATATCTACAGTACATGAACAGCAAAACAGGGACGAACCGTATACATTTCAGTATGTTTCATATCCATATCATTTATCATTATCATTTTGTGTTGTCATAAATCAAATTCAGAAACATTTAACAGAAACACAGCTCAGAATAGTGGTTCTTGAGTCAGATACTTATCTGGCAACACAGAACTATCATGTGATTATTTGTTTAGGATTTATTATGTATAAACGTATGCGAGACTTCAAAGAACAAAACACACGAATATCGTTACGTGAATGCAAAACTGACGGGTTATTCGTATAGGTGACGATCTGTACGAATATATCTTCAAGTTTAACATTCTGAATGATATTCTATAATTAGAAAACAAGACTGAAAAGTATAGTTATCGCAGTGTTCGTACGAGTGACGATTTGAACGAATACGCGCGACGACCGTACGTTTCGATTTAAATATTAATGAATGTTTTAAAATTTAAATAAAGAAAGATAATTAGTTAATTTATTATGAATCACAACTTAGAATAATTAAATGAATTCTATTTTATAAATCGCGTCGCTTCGTCGCGAAAACTACGCGAACCGGTATTTTACGCGAAACGGAACGAGACCAAACGACCGGTTATTTTTCCCACATTTAATGTGGCATTAAATGTGACAACCAACCCATTCCACCCCTTCTCTTTCTCTCATTCACGTTTTAAACTTCCCTCTCTCTCTAAAGAATAGTTCTCCACTTTCTCTCTAGACGATCTCACCCGTTTCAAGCCGGATTCGAGTATATTTGGTGTCACAAGGTTCATCTCACTACGTAGATCACCGAAGTACGATTTATTCAAGCTTTTATCCGCGAAATTTGAGGTAATGTTCAAGTGTAAACTCGGTTTTATAGGGTTTTCACGAGTTCATTGGTTTTGTTATTATAATCAATATTAAACACTTAAAACACATAGATGAGGGTATTAAACATGTTTAGGTATTGTTAGGAATGAGTTGTGACAGGTTTTAAGGTCTCAAGAAAGAGGATGGAAGTCATGGAAACTTGCAGGTTCGTGGGGAACCATGGGCTGCGCCGCACATATCTTAGCCGAACCCTTTAAGGTCACCGAACCTTAGGTTGTGCAAACGAACCCTTGGAAGGGAGTAGGCGAACCATAGTGCAGACGAACCCTAATGGTTCGTTGATAAAGAGATGAAAGCCGAACCTTGGGCCACTACAGCGAACCCTCATGCCAGCCAAACCTTTGGTGGCTGGCGAACCTGGGAGACCCTTGGACCGAACCCTTGCACAGGGTGGCCACGAACCAGAGGGTTTCCTAGCCGAACCTTAATCAGGAAGTCACGGACCCTTACTATGTTCGAACCTTATCCTTTAGCCGAAGCTTTAGGTCAACGAACCCTAGGATGCAGCTCACAAACCTTTACACCGAAACAGTGGTCGAACCTTCATGATCTGGATGAACCGAACCTTAGCATGGCGAACCCTAGGAGCCGAACCCTAAGGGTTCGGTGGTGTATTGGCCAAACCTTACGTCTATGTTAGCCGAACCTAAAGAGGTTTTCTAATAAGGTTCGCTGCCTTGGATAAGGTGTTGAGCCAAATTGTTAAAAACCCTTAATTTCCTTAATGCATGGGTTTATTTAATTATGGGTATGCATGTATTATGTATAAATGCATGGGAAATGCATGTACAAGCTCATGCATGAAATAAAATCCTACGTGGGTGTGCATGGGAGGATAATTAAGGATTATTAGACAAAACTACCACATGATGATCAATAGCTCAACATGGATAACTAACTTATATAAGTTAATGGATTATGTCAATTAATGCAAAGAATTTGAATTGGAGATCAATGGGAATTCAAAGACCAATATTGGGCCTAAGTGGGCCCAATGGGACTTAAATAAGTCCATCACATATTAAGCATTTGTATAAATTCAAGTAATGAGGTTTTAATAAAATTCGAGACTTTGTGAATTTTATTGAAATTAAATTAATAATTTTCTAAAATCTTGTTAAATTAAAATGAAATGGACTTTATTTATAAATGTTATTGGCTTCTTTTTAATTTTATTAAGTTAATTGTAATGTTGTGATTTAAATACTTATTTTGATTAAATTGTTGGGAACTTGTTGAAAATAGACAATCTAATTGTCTGGATTTGAACTAGATACAGAGGAGACTCTGCCCAAATTTTTGTAAAATTTAATTATAAGTGTTGTAACTAAGCATGGGTTTGGGATCATAAAAGGGTAACTAAGATAGGTAGGTCTTAGACACTTAGTACCAAGACACTTAGTTGCACACACAACAAGACCAAATGTAGGCACAACGACTATTACGCGTACTTATTATATTCGAATTCTTATAAAATAACTCAGGAACTGAAGAAACCTAGCTACAACAAGAGCGCGCATTTTGTGTTAGATCAATTACATAGCAACACAGGTGAGTTCATTGCCCCTTTTCTAAACATTTTTGTTTTTAAAACACGGGGCTGAGAAGCATGCGTAAACTGTTATTTAAAGTGTTTACTTAAATGCTATTAAATTTATATGTTTTACATATATAAATGTTATCCTAGATTATGTCTAGGAAGATTTTATGCAACTTTTATTAAGTTATTCCTTATAAATTAGGTGAATAATCAATTTAACTAAACCTTTCAAACAAAACAAAAATTTCAAATGAGTCAAAGGAAACAATTTTAACAAATCAAGTGTGTGAGTTCAATGAATCAAACAAAACATTTTGACGAATCAAATGGGTGACTTCACTGAATCAAGTGAAACATTTTGACAAATCAAGTGGGTGAGTTCAATGAATCATGCGAAATATTTTGACGAAACAAGTGTGGGATTTCAACAAATCAAACGAACCAATCTTTGCAAAGACTATATTCAATGTTTTACAAACCAAGTGTTGTTGAACAATGAATCAAGTGTACAATTGATCCATGAATCTAGTATTCTATGATCAACAAATTAAGTACATCTTGTAACAGAATCAGACGAATCAATAAATCATTTTCAAGGGAAAACCTGGGAAATATCAGAGATAACATATGCCAAAACAGACGAAACAAAACCCTACATTTCAAGAAGTCCTAGCTAGACCGTTTGATTTGTAGGTCGTATGTTTGAGGATATTTACAGTTTCCCTAACTACTAAGTACCTTGATTGACAGACTAGTCTACTCGAGTACCCCAGTCATTAGGACTTAGATTTTAATAGATGTTTATTTAATTATTTAATTAAGCATTTATAGCTGTTTATACAATTGTGTGGTTGATCATACTGTGTGATGAATTTATGAAATCAACAGGGATTTCAAATGATTGTAATTACAGGGACAATAAACAGAAGAACTATTGGGATTGTGTTAAGGGTAAAAATGCTTAATTGTCATTAACAGCAGTGTCATATGCATATTAGTATATGGTGGGATGTTGGCTAGGGCTTGTCCCTTACATATGCCCTATATATAAGCATACTGATGTGGATATTACATGTGGTGTTAATGAGGTTAGGGTCTTTACCAAAGGAGGTTTTCAAATCATTTTAATTAATTAAATTATATGAACTCACCAACCATGTGTTGATTTTATTTTTGCATGACTTCTCAGGTGACGAACATGTCAACTAGAGAGCTTATGCTTTTGGAATAGGACTTCAGATAGAAGACTTAATATTTTTGGACCTGCATATTTTTGGGAAACATCACTTGAACAATTATTTTGTACATCTTGTATAGTTACAAGATAGTCATTTTATGATGTTTACAATAGATTTACATTGTTAAATTATGAACGATTCGGATGTAATTTAACTTTGTAATTCTATTCTGTTTAGCATTTCTCATTTATATATCATGTGCACTGTAAACAATCTGATCACTCCCGATTATCACCTACGATATCACGCCCCGAGAAGCTTCCGCCCGACGGGGACTTCGATCCAACCCCGCCGGCTCGGGGTGTGACAGATAGGAATTTCACTCCAGCGCGGCTAGCTAATCACACATGGGTTGAGTAAGGGGAACGAAACTTCCTTATAAGAGGGAGTGGAGACCTTCTCTATTGGACGCGTTTTGGGCTTAGTTGGTTGTGGAGCACATGAAAACTCCACAGTTAAGCGTGCTCAGGTGGTAGCAATCCAGGGATGGGTGACCTCCCTGGGAAGTTTTCACCCGGGTAACCAAAAGCAAATCCATGAGCCCGGTGGGGCAGAGCGGATAATATCCAATACGGCCGGCTGTTACAGATGGTATCAGAGGCATGGGCCAAATCCATGTGATCAGCGGGGACGCTGATTCCCTAGTGGGGGAGGAATTCCACTCCAGCGCGGCTGGCTAATCCCACATGGGTTGAGTAAGGGGAACGAAACTTCCTTATAAGAGGGAGTGGAGACCCTCTATTGGACGCGTTTTGGGCTCAGTTGGTTGTTGAGCACATGAAAACTCCACAGTTAAGCGTGCTCAGGTGGCAACAATCCAGAGATGGGTGACCTCCCTGGAAAGTTTTAACCAAAAGCAAATCCGTGAGCCCGGTGGGGCAGAGCGGACAATATCCAATACGGCCGGCTGTTACACCGAAGCTGACTGTTTTCTGTTTATGCCTTCCACCATGTCCAATACAAGACAACGACAATGTTGTGTTTGATCAATTTTGCATCTGTTCCGACTTCCAGTCGGGGTGGCCATACAACGCTTGACGGATGATCGAGGTTTGTCAAACCCAATAATACTATTCAAATTACCACGCTGAGCGTCATGCGCGATTAATGGTTCGATATGTGAGGACTTGTGTGATATGTTACACATATGTATAAATGATATAAGCATGTAATATATATTCAAAAACGTTTGTTGTATCAAAATGTTTGTAAGCATGTTTTCTCCCCCAAGGGACGGAAAAAGTAAAAAGGGCTGTGAACTAACCTTAGGATGTAGTTCGTGTTTGCGTAGCTAGCATCTGTTAGTTATAACCTATAATTAGGGGTGTGTATGGGTCAGGTTTTTACAATATTTTACAATATAAAGTTTTCTTATTTAGTAACTAGCATGAATCTTCACAGTGTATAACCAAAGCTCTTTTGAATCAATCATGTACTTCAATTCAGTAACAACACATCATGAATCATTATAAACCATAACAAATTCGTGCACATGATAGACCTTGAAGTTGCTTGCGTGCATGCATGTGTGTTTGTGCATTATGAGTGTAAGATCATCATTAGAAATACCTCACAAGGTCTTGGGCTACTGGATTTGACTAGAACATAAGTTAGAGAGTTGTGAAAGCAGTTGATGATGAAGCTTCATATAAGGTAATGGATGTGATGGTCTCCCAACGTCTCATTCGAGCTCCAATGCTCCAAAATGGCAAAGAAATGCAAGGAGAGGCTATGAGTGTGTTTGCAGGGGTTTGGAAGCTGGTTTGATTGTGTGTCGCAAAGGGAAGTTGAATGGCTGTCGCATGTTGTGACCCGTTCCCGCTCATTTTCCAAAATTTCCCACCCATGCTCGTCGCATGTCGTGAGCATCTCTTTGTTTAATTATTCACGTTTCGCAAAGAGTTTATGACTCAAGAAATTTCATGCCATCCCATGTTCGCGATGGTGGTTGCCTTCCATGTCGTGTGTCGTGATCACTAGGGTTTCCTTGTTTTTCATTTTCTTTGTTCGACGCTTTTTCCGTGTTGGTTTCACATTGTTTTCTTTATACATTGAATTCATATTAACTCATAGTAACATATAAGATAAATTTGTGTGTTCAAATTATTATTTTGTTAGTTCACCAATCTTCGTGGAATGAAACTCGTGTGTGATCGGTAATTCCTCGAATTACCGATTAGTAAATGCTTGTGCTCAACTTTTGAAATGTTTGAAACACTTCCGATTAGTAAATGCTTGTGCTCAACTTTTGAAATGTTTGAAACACTTAATTAATTTTAACCTGGTGTAATGTATAATATATGTATTCAACGAGCTTTTAAGAGTTGCAATTACCTGCAATTGTTGGGTGTCACATAATTGGATTTTGATATTTATGTGATTGTTCTCCAATGAAGCATGTAACCATTTGTGATTTTGGAATGTCCTCTAGAGAGAAAAATAAGAACCATTTTGTTCTCTTATTTTACAGCTCAAAAAATATGCATAAATGTGCATCATATATATGAGCCTACTTTTGATTTATTTTATATTTTATTATTTATAAAACCCAAATAATATTAATGTTAAACGAGCCCACATTCTCATGTCACTTAACTCGATTAATCATTAGTATTTTTATCTCGATTTACAAGTTAATCCAATATCTTAAAATCCTTGATAACACTAAAATTATCAACGCCATAGTTACTAAGGTATCTAATTGCATACGAGGAGTGTTACCTATCAATTCATGAATATGTTACCTCTGTTGCCTTTCTTATGTACAAGCTCCTTCACGAGAATGATGATGTTTCATTACTAGTTAAGATGTCACCAGCCTCTTCAACTGTTAAAAATATAAATGTTATTTTATATTTTAATGTTATACATTTTATAATAATGTGTTTGCTGTTTTTTTATTTTACATGAGATGGGCTTAATATAAAGATAAAGGTTTACTGATGGACTGCTGGGCTTAATAAAGGATGATGGGCTGCTAGCAAGGATTACTGGGCTGGTAATTGTGGACATCGTAGTGGACTTCATGTTGACTAATGATTAATGAATGAGTCTAATGAGTAATGACTACTAAATATATATTATTTAGTTGTGTATTTTCGAGATACATAATGAAAAAAGGGATGTATTTCCTTGTTGATTTAGTAGCAGATCTAGTTGATTAGATCGTGTTCTTTCTTTTATTTGAGTTTGTAAACTGTTGTTCTTGTTCTATTAATCACATATTCATAAGGAATCTGTAAGTTACGAAATTATGTTTTCTTGACATCTAACAATATTTGCAATAGTGTTGTCCCTCTAGATATATACTACACGGAGGAATGGAGACAACTGGATACATACAACAATATTTGCAATTATGTTAAATGCCTGACCTATTTAGTGGTATTTTTTTTCGTGGAACAAAACCAGCTTCTAATTGATTCAAACAACCCCTAAGTGGTTATATTGTTTTTATAAATTATGAAAGTTAACATGTTATCATGCTACAAAATGAGGACACAGTTGTTATAGGGCTTTCCAAAGTACTCGTCACTCGACGCTTGCTCAAAACTCGTTCAGAAAAAAGGTTGAAAAAAACGCGTTTGAATTTCGCTTGTTTTCAAACGAGCTGAGCATGAGTCAAGGTATGCTCGTTTGCCGCTCGTTCATATAATCGCTCATTTGGCTCGTTTAAGTATAACTAAATTATATATATTATATTGGGTAATAATAAATTTTTTTATTAACACTAAATGTTACAAGTTTTAACAACGAATAATGATGTTGGTATATTCGAACTAATGAATAATGATGTGATAATGTATCCAAATATTTAAAATTTTTATATGTTATCGTTATTCGTATTATGACAATTTGTAATTTATAAAATTTATTTTTGTTTGGGATTTGTATATGATTGAACTTATTGTTTTTTAATTATTTAGCTTGAAATTGATATGAATTTATTAAATTTACATAAATTTTATTTTGAAATCGAGACAAACCGAACCAAGCTGAGCCGCTCGGTTTTAAAACGAGCCGAGCATCGAGCACACCATTTGGCTCGAATTTACAAATTCGAACAAAGACGAGCCGCTCGGTTTGTAAACGAGCCAAACACTCGCTCGGTTCGGGTCGGCTCGTGAACAACCCTAGTTGTTTATATTGGGTTTTCACATACATTAATATGAACAAAATCCAAGTTCATAATCTTCCTAGTTGTTTATTTAAAAAACTACTTGTTTGTAAACTACTCATAACCAACTAGTAAAATTAATTAAGAGTTACTTGTGAGGATGATAGAATCTTCCTAGTTGTTTATTTCAACTACATTGCAAACTAGTAATAACAAACTGGTAAAATTAATTATAGAGTTATATGTTAGGATGATATAATCTTCCTAGCTGTTATTATATTCCAAATTGGTACAATTAATTAAGAGTTATATGTGAGGATGTCTTTAGGCATAATAGATGTTGAACAACCCTTGCTACTTTAAGCATTTGTCGCCATAAATATAAAATGTCTAACCAGCATTATTAATTTATTATTACCAATTCATATAGATAGCTACAGGACCTGTTATGGCTGCAATGCCAGTAGAAGATGGTGAGCACATACGAGAGGTTCAAGAAGCCATCAAATTAAAGTTAAAAGGCGTGTCACAAAGACCCCATCATCCTTTGCAGTCTAAATCCATGATTTGTAGGGTACCTGGTACACTTAGAGATCTAAATCCAACTGCTTATACACCTCAATATATCTCAATTGGTCCCCTTCATAGAGAGGACCAACGTCTAAATGCTATGGAGAAACACAAAGTGACATACATGCATCGATTATGTCATCGAATTGTTGAATCTACAGAGATGGATATGGAGCTTATTAGTGATAATTGTGCAAAAGTGATGGTTGAGCATGTAACACAAACAAAAGCTTGCTATGCAGAAAGTTTTAATTCATATGATGATTCCAGACTGGCTGAGATGATGGTTATTGATGGTTGTTTTATACTTGAATTACTCTACAGTTTCCAATATCCACCTGCTGATGGTGATCCAATATTTGGCAACATTTTGGTGGCACATGGCATTACAAACGACTTGCTGCTGCTAGAGAATCAAATCCCTTTCTTTGTTCTTGAAAAACTGTTTGGTCTCACTGTAAAACATCTCTTAAACAACACTTCATTAACTGATCTTGTCTTGAATTTCTTGAAAGATGTGAATATCATAAAAAACAGTAAGCATAAGCTAAAGGATGAAAAGCTGGAACATTGTCATATCCTTGGGCTTTTCCAAAGCTGCTATAGAGGTACTCATCCAGAAACTGGTGGAATCCCAACAATCTCATATTCAGCCACCGAAATTGATGTAGCAGGAGTCAAAATCAAGGCACAAACGGATGGTAAGTCCCTGCTTGCAGTCAAATTTAAGAAATCCTCTTTTGTTCTCTGGTTGGTTACCTTTGGTGTCAAGAAAACATATTTCAAACTTCCTGTATTATGCATCAAGGACTCAACTCCCTCGTTACTAAGGAATCTGATTGCATACGAGCAGTGTTATCCATTGAGTCGTCAATATGTTACCTCTTTTGCCTTTCTTATGTACAAACTCATTGACAACAATGATGATGCTAAATTGCTTGTGGGTTCAAAAATACTCCAACACCACCTGGGAGCGAGTGAAGATGTCACCAACCTCTTCAACAACATTTGCAATGGTGTTGTCCCTGGGAATATATACTACACGAAGGAATGGACACAACTAATTGAACACTGCAACGGTTGGTGGCCGAGCATGTGGATTTGGTTGAGACGCCATTATAAGAGTACCACATGGAAAACATTGACAGTTTTTGCTGCGATACTCATCTTTTTCATGACATTAATCCAAGTCATCCTTCAGTTTAATGATAATCATTCTTGACTTGTTGGAGTTTGACTTAGGAAACTCGATCATCCTTCGGTTCGTTCTGTGGTTTTACATTGTTTCTCAGCTCCTTGTTAACAATTTTTTTTTTGTTTTTGAGTGGCATGAATTTGTTACCTTGAAACATGTATAAATGAATAAAACATGTTGTGTGAATGAACTAGTACATAATCTGTTTACAAATTAGTGTAACAAGAATGACGATTCGAACGAATACGCGTGATGGTGACGCGTGACGAAACGAAAACGAAAACGAAAACGATGAACGATACGAACGATCATAAATTTAAGGAAATAAGATATTTCCTATTTTACAATTTTGAAACTCATCAAAAAGTAAATTAAACAAAACTGTTTTAATAAATCGCGAACAGATAACCGAAACGCGTAAAAATATTAAATTTGATAACTAAATTAATATAACGATATTTAGAATAATTTCTAAAAATATATTTGTATTTTAAACATCATGAAATAATCTTTTATTTTTAAATGACGTAAATTACGCGATACGTTCCGGAAACATAACGAAAACACGAACCGAGCAAACAAAAACGAATCCGAACACCCTCGGAGTATAAATATCTTAAATGAGACTTCTTTCTCATTTATCACCTTCACTTTCTCACTCTAAAACCCTAATCCGGCCACCACCTTCTATCTAACTTCTCTCTACCATAACTCATCCATTTCTCAACTAAATCGTGTGATTCTTGAACCAAAACGAAGCTCTCATCACCCTCTACACGAAAGTACAAAGGATCTGCCCTAAGAATCTCTAAATCGCAGGTAATCTGAGCTCAAAGATGGCCATTTAGGGTTTTCTAAGCCTATTTTGAAACTACCATTTTTGCCGGCTAAAACCCTTTAAAACCTTAGGAAAAACTCACTAAACCACACCTAGCATGATGTAAAGACATGGAATAGGAATGTGGGGGTCATTTGCTTCGAAAAGTTGAGGGCTGCACCAACCCTCTCGAACGGCCGAATGGCTTGGGTGTGAGGTGGCCGAATGGCCAAGTTCTCATTCGCCCGAAAGAACCAGGCCAAAGCAGCCCCTCATTCGATCGGCATGCTCTCATACGGCCCTGTTCATTCGCCATTTCCCTTTAGGTCGGGACTCATTCGCCAGGCTTTGGTTCGGCCCAAGACATTCGCTCGAGCACCCCTTTCGGCCAAGCTCTTTCGTCCAAACCTCCTTCGGCAAAGCCACATTCGGCCCAAGCTAGTCCCACTCGGCCATCCCTTATTCGGTTGAACCTTTATTCGGCCAATGCCATTCGTGGACACCCTTCATTCAGCCAAGAACAATAGGTGGTAGGTTGCATGGGGTGGTGTACGCAATGGTTAATGATATGCATGGGGTGAACGTGTGAGCTTGCATGGAGTATGTTTAGAGTTTCTAAGCAAGGAACTAACCTAGTTTATGCAAAGGTGATGATTTTATATACTAATCATGACTTAGATACTAACATTTTGCTAAATAAGTGAGAGGCCCCAAGCCCCTCGGTTGGCAAACATCAAACCCATACTCTTTAGACCATATTTACATTACTATAGCAGCGGAATTTAAGGTGATTACATACATAAAATACACATTAAACATAACCCACTCTTCTAACAGTCATATAATACAGCCAGTCTATGCCAGGGGTAGTCTTCAATGTGTGCCATGAGCCTTCCTGGTCTCCTTTCTCAAACTATTCAACCTGATATGCATGCTAAAACAAGTCAGCTTTCACTGGTGAGTTCTAAGTTAACTTTTCATAAAAATAAAATCTTTAATATACATAAAACATTAGCCTTCACTGCCGACCGAAGTCAACAGTCTCGATCATACTAAACATAAAACATTTCATATACATAACATACATGACATCATAACATCAATCATACAGTGCATAAATGTAGCCTGTCCTGTTGTTCAACATGCTTGCACAAGACTTCTTAAACTGGCGACACACAGTCGGCAGGCCTGTTCTTTCACAGGACTTCTTAAACCATCAACCGAAATTGACGGCTCATACCGGTACAAGACTTCTTGACATACATCATTCATACATAACATGGTTTAAATCATTTAAACCATCATAATTATAAACCATTATAATCATAAACCATTATCCACACCGTAGTGCTCAACATTTGCCCAACCGTAGCCGGGACTTCAAAATCACATTTCCTTCTTGCCCTCGGCCGAGACTTTTAAAATCATTCATTTCTCAACCGTAGTTGAGTCTTTAAAACATCCTTGACATCTCAGCTGAGGTTCTTAAAATCATTTACTTCTCAACCGTAGTTGAGACTTAAAGCATTATTTACTTCAAAACATTCTTTACTTGAAAACATTCTTTACCTGACCTTAATCAGGTTAGTGTCACTTTCATACAATAACTTTACAACTTAAAACATTCATTACTTTAACATATTCTCTTATCTGACCGTAGCCAGATAAAACAATCATTTACCTAAAATAACTTTATCACATGCATATCAGCCCTAAAACGTTAAAATAGTAAAAGAGGGCTCATAGAACTCACCTGATGTCTTACTGTAGCAAGATCACTCGCAAACTGGTACTAATGGTGAAATTCTGCATTTGTTTACACTTAATAAGTTATTTATGTTTTGACCTACTGATTAGATCTTTCTGAACGTTCAATGTCAAAGACATTGTCTTGAAAGTCATCAAATAGTTAATGTTGTTGATTATAATGCTAAAACATTTCCTAAACAGATTAATGGCTTAGAAATGATAAATCCTTATCATTGATTACCCAGATATCATGAAATATCACAATGTAGTCTTAGAATACGTTTAATAACCATGTTTAAAATACTAATCTGACTGTTATCATAAACATCAGATAATCGTTCCAATAAGTATGTTAATGATTGTGATTAGTTTGAAACACTTAGATTTAACCTTTGCATTTCAAAGATTAATCAAACTAATCATCTACATTGTCATAATCAAATGGATTAAACCATTATAACCATAGTTGTGATTTCATGCAAACCGGGCATTACAACGGATCAAAACAAGAATTTAACCGTTAGAACATCGTGTTCTTCATTTCTAATCAATCCTAGCCATCATCTAGGCAATAATCAACAATCCTAACTATATTATTACGTTCAAAATCAAGATCTAATCAATCAAAATCGCACTAGAAAGTTAAAACGAATCGTTACCTAATCTGACTGAGTTTTGACTGCAAACAACGATCAGAACTTGTAGATACGATCCCTGGTATGATCGGTGACTTCTGGTGGCTTCAAATTGAAGGTTATATGGTGCAAATTCGTCTGTAGGGTGAAGAGAGTTCGAGAGATTAATAAAAATAAAACTCTGCGTGCAATCTGATGAAGAAGATCAACTTACTCCACCGCCTCACTCGTCGCATACCGCGACGGAAAGCCAATAAAGTCTTCGCGTACCGCGAAGAAATCCGGAGGATTTCAGATATTTTGGTCCATCGCGTACCGCGAAGGATCCTCAATATTTTCGTCGCGTACCGCGACGAGTCCAAAAGTTCCATACTTTGAAATTTTTCTTCGTTTCGCGATTCCGGACAATCCGTAACTCCGTTTCGCGCACGGTTTTTACCCACATTCACCATTTCTCGCATACTATCATCCTGTAATAATTTCGATTGTTAATTCAACGTAGATTTTATACACGATCAAATGTGCTAATTATTCGGTTGTTACAATAAGAGTCAAACCGAAGTGCTAAATACAAGAGTTTTAAACATTGGAACACGAAGCATGAGTTACAAGAATCAAGGGATTTAACTAAGTATTGATGGTAATTAATAACCCACGATACTTAGTGAATGTTACACTATGTACAACCAAGTTAACGGGTTTGGTTGAATCTCAAAATCTAGGTTGTATACACAAGCAATCTAAGAAACAAAGGAAGCTAAAGCTAAAGTTTACGCGAGTTAATCAAATTGGATTAACTTAAGCCTAACAAGAAAATCGATGATTTCTTTAAAGGGTTTGATGAGATATTAAATGGAATTGATAATAACCTAGACGAATTAAATGAACTTAGAAAACCCATTAGTAGCATATGACACTTAGTTGCACACCGAGACCAAACCCCACTCTACGTCTATTATAACGACTTAACATATTCGAATCCCTTAAAACAACTCAGGTGGTTGAAGATACTTAAGGTACAATCAACGAGCGCGCATAATCTGTGATAAACCATACGTAACAACATAGGTGAGTTCATTGTCCCTTTTCAAACTATTTTGATTTTAACTCAGGACTGAGGAGCATGTTATACATTTTAAAACAAATGTTTTAAATTTAACAAAATGCTTTCATACGATTCTTATACACAGATGTTAATGCTACATGATTATGCCAAGTGCTAAAGGCATAAGTTCACTATTAATACTAATGCTACATGATTATGCCAAGTGCTAAAGGCATAAGTTCACTATTAATACTAATGCTACATGAATATGCCAAGTGCTAAAGGCATAAGTTAAATTGGCTAATACTAAAGCTATGTGTTAATACCAAGTGCTAAGGGTATTTACTATCTGATGATGCTATTGTGGATGCTAATGCTACGGGTTATGCTAAATGCTAATACTACTAGTTTATGCTACAAATTAATGCTACGGGTATTGCTAAATGCCAATGTTATGGGTTATGCTAAATGCTAATGCTACGGGATTATGCTACATACTAATGCTATGGGTTTATGCTAGATACTAATGTTAACACTAAATGCTAATGATGCTATGATGCTATGAGGATGCTAAATACAAACATACATACATACATACATATTGAATACTTGAAGCTATGGATACTATAAACTCTTGAATGCTATATGATTGCCATGCTAAAACAACGGTTTGACCTCTCAGTGCTTGCCTTACCGGTTGTGAAGCTAGTACTTGTGCACAAGTTACGTAAATGCTGGACTATTTGAATACTATAAACTTGTATGCTAAAACTATTGGCTATGGAAGAACAATAGTTGGTCCCTTAGTGCTTGCCTTCATGTGTTCTTCCTAGTCGGGACTTGAAGAACAATAGTTGGTCTCTCAGTGCTTGTCTTCATGCGTTCTTCATAGTCGGGACTAGAAGGCACCTACTATGGTCTCTCAGTGCTTTTCATAGGGTGTCCTTCATGGTCTGAAACGAGGAAACTGACTGATGGCCTCTCAGTGCTTGTCATGCAGTGTTTCCCACAACTACTTACTCAGGTGATCAGTCACTAAGACGATATTGGTGATCCTTAGTTGACTTTGTGTCATCATGGGAATCCTCTATCTCCCCCCTAAGTTTATAATGACACCTAGTGCTGGTATGGATTGATATTGGATTCCTTCGGGTATTCAGTTGTCTATTCTGGTGACTCTCAAACTAAACTCACGGATGCTATGGGTAAACTTACATACAAAATGCTAAAACTATGTTGGGGAAACGAGATTGAAGGGTCGGTAAAATGCTTAATTATTATTAACGACAATGTCATATGCGGATTAGTATGTGGTGGGATGGCGTCTGGGCGGGTCGTAGGCTCGACTTAGGGGTATGCCCTATATATAAGCATACCGATTTGGATATTACAGGTGGAGTTAATAAGATTAAGGTTTTACCAAAAGGAGTTTTGTTAAAGCTATTCAAACTTATAAACTACATGAACTCACCAATCATTGTGTTGACCTTGTTTTTCTTACATGCTTTCTCAGGTGATGCACAGGTATAAACTAAGGCTCAGGATTTCATGCTAGGCAGCCCAACTAGAGGACCTAGCAGACTCTTGAAAGCACATCTTTTGTAGTTAATACGAATCTCTTTTGATATCTTGTACAGATACAAGACAGAAACATTTGATTCTTTTGATAGGTTTATTTAGTTAAATTACTAAACATTGACAAATGTAATTTAACTTTGTAATCCTAGTCTAATGTTGATTGTGCTTTAGATATTCTTAACATTGATGCTATGTAAACAATCTGATCAACATGATTATCACTCACGATATCACGCCCCGGGAACCTTCCGCCCGACGGGGACTCCGATCCAACCCCGCCGGCTCGGGGTGTGACAAAGATCTTGATCATTTCTTGATGGAATCGTGAGTTTTTGGTGTCCACGCATAACTAACAACGAGCTCTACCTAAAAGTACAGCAAATCTGAGGCTTTGTCTGGTCAAAATCGAGATAAACAAGCTCGAAGGTTCGGAATTATAGGGTTTTTACTTTCATTGTTGTTAAACTAACCCTAGCCGGTTCCTTGCACCACCACTTCGAGTCTCGCACCTCTAGAAACCTACCACAACATGAGACTAACCTAGATAAGGATCTGGAACTAATTGGCTTGAAGAAGATGAGAGGCTGAACCAAGGTTCGTGAGGCGCAGCCCTGGCCGAACCTTGGCACAGTTGGGTCAAGGGTTGTAGCCGAACCTGCATGGCCACCTCTCAGCTCGACGAACCTCACACTGCCTTGGCCGATCTGTGCATCATGCAAACCTAACATCCTCCACCGAACCTGTCACACCCCAACCGACGGCGGAATACGTCGGGGCGCGAACGTGACTGTTTAATAGCTCATGATCAACTAAAACGTTTCATAATTAATGCAACCAACTTCAATGTCTTACAATTCTAATTAAACAAATTTCAAACAACCAAAGTTCAAATAAACAAAACTAAAGTCTAAATTATTTCTAACGCTTCTAAGGTCCAAGCATCTTATGTGTTCATCCCAAAAGCTCACTAGGTTGCACCTGAAACATGAATAAGCTTGAATGGTCAACTACAAAAGTAGTTGGTGAGAATCATAAAGTTGACTCGATAAATAGTTTAATAGTTCAAAGTTTGAATCATGTATCATAAACATATCAATAGATAAGGCTTAATGTGGAAACATACATTAAACTACTGCAGATCAAACCTTAGTTAACCAAGTTAGGCATAGTAATACATACTATCCTTATAGTTCCAATAGTTCAAATTGCGCACAATAGTTCAAACATACAAAGTTCAATAGTTGTAACTGAGTGATCACCGGTTGGGTGGAATGGTCAGTTCAATAGCTATCATCACAACAGTCATGCTAATATAGTTAATGATCAATGCAAGTTTCGAGGATAGTTCACATGTAGTTTGGGACACAAGCTCAAATCAAAAGATAAAGTTCATAGATACAGATTGTTCAACTAGTTGAAGTTCATGTTTCATCCCTGATGTTTTGAAAATAAAATCAAATCAAGAAGAGGGGAATATGAAACTCACTTGGATTAGTTGAATAGCTAAGTTGTAAGCTTGTATAGTTGTAGGTCCAAATTTTTGAGAAGAAATTCCTCACAACAAACCCATAGTTTCAAGTTCATAGTTATCTAAGCTCAATAAACTTCTAAATTGAGTTCTAAGGCATTATAGATTCAAGGTCTAGGTTTTAAATATGTTTGGAAAATCAAAGTTAAGTTAGGTGATTTGATAAACACGACAAAATTGTATTTTTTAATTATTGAAAATAAATATTATAAGTTAAATAATAATGATATCAATTTCATAAGTTAACCACTTTAGGAATATGTAAAAGTTAAAGTGTTATACGAATTTTAAATGATTATATATATTTCCAATTAAAATTGCTAAATACAAAATCTTATGTTGATATGTTCTAATATAAGGTTTTTAAGTTAAGTTTCTGAAATTTTATAATTAAAAATCTAGATTTATAATATTTATAATTTAAGTTAAATAGCATTTTTTTTATTCAAATAAAATATTTTTATTCAAACAAACATATTTCTGAATTATTTTTATTTAAAATAACATACATGTAATTTTTTCCGAATTTTTATATAAATTTTAGTACATTTAATACCTTATTTATTCAATTTTATAATGCTTTTAAATCAAGATAAATAGTGTTAAGGCATAAAAATTAAAATAAAAGTTAGAAAAGGTTTATAAAAGATCCAGAGGGTGATTGAACTTTCAAATTCGACACCACAGAGGGTGTTTGTTAACAAATTCGGTCACAAATCAAGAGGGTTTGGGGCTGTGTTGTCATTATACTAACATCAATCGCATCAAGAGGGTGGACGATTGTTGTCTCGGTCAGAATCGGGCTCAAATATGATAAGTTTGAGGGATGGTCGTAAAGTAGAAAAATTTGTTTTTGTGTTATTTCTCGTGTGTTCTTATTTGGCAAAATCAGAACGATGTTTGCTGTTGCTATCTGATCGAAATTAAGAAGCAAAAGTTTGTGTTGCTTTTTTGATTGAAAGTCATCCTGGTGACTAGGACAAAAGGCATATTTGGTGGTTGTATAAATTGTTGAATCAAAAGAATTTGTGGGGCTGTTTTTTGGTTTAAATTGCTACAAATTCAAAGAACAAAAAAAAGATTTCTTTGGTGTTATAAGGCTGGACAAATTCAGAAACTTAAATTTTCTTTGTTATGGTTTGCTTGTTGTACATAAATCGTGACAAGGCCATGAGGGCTGTTGTTATAGAATTTGAATTTTGGTTCATCACAAGAAGAAAAAGCCATAAGGGCTGTTTTGGGTGGATTATTGATACCAAAAATGCAATACGGGTCTTATGCAAATCCGAGAGAAGACGATGTGTGTTTCAGTGGTGAGTGTGGCAGATTCAAGAGGAATCATGTAGCCATTTCAAAGCAATTGGGTCAAGAGGACCAGAGGTAAATTGCTCAGTTTAAAACATGGTTGTATTCCAAATTTTGCATTGGATTCAGATAGAAAAAGGAAGCAAGTATGGCAAGCAATCAACATAGAAGACTTACAAGAACAAGTGAAGATCCTAGAAGTGAAGACTTACATGGATTAAACAATTAGGGGGGTGAATGTTGGAACCTTAATTGTTTAATCCAAGTTAGTAAAATTAATGGGTCATTTGGTTAAAGTATGTTTTTTGTGTTTATTGTGTAACATGTAATACTATAAGGGTAGTATATGTCAATACTTAAAGTTATTAACTGTGGTTAGATTATATAAACCACACATGGGTTGTCTGTAAACAATCGATCGATCATATCCTAATCAGAAAGCATACGCATTTTGTTTGTTTATTCTTGTTCTTCATATTTCTTGAATATGGATGCTAGATGATTAATTCCATATCCTGTGTTCATCATAGACTCAACTGGATACTTAATACTATGTGCTGAAATGCTGATGTAGTGTCATAGACGAAGTCGACATTTTGTCAAGGCTACATTTATTAACATATGGTAGCTCATACTGTCGGTTAACTGTTGACTTGGTGGATTTTGTTGACCGAATAAAGAGGAGAAAATGGAAGCTGCTAAGGAAACGTGGGATTGCATGAAATGTTACGTGGGACATGTTTTGTTTTGCTTTTACGTAATTCTGTTTGTTTTTATTAAAAGTAGTAGTAGAGTTTAATTCATTCGGTAGAACTCATCTGAAGTTTGTTTTGAGAAAGAAAAAAACCCAGAAAATTGCCCCATTTTTGGTGTGTTGTTTTATTGTGTGATAGCAAGATTGATACCAACACTTGGTATTAGAGCGGTTGAGGGTCCTGTGCATGCCAAAGTATCTACGTCTGAATCCTATGGCCACCGTAGCAACTACCTCCGGTACTGTAAAGGAAGCAAGCAATCTGACTCTGCAGTGTCCGGCACTAACTCCCACAAATTACACAACCTGGGCGATCAAGATGGAAGCGGTTATGGATGCGCAGGGTTTGTGGGATGCTGTAGAACCACCACAGGGTATAGCGATAGATGAAAAGAAGAGTAAGCTGGCACGAGCGTTCATCTTTCAAGCTATCCCGGAAGACATTTTACTACAAGTGGCGAAGAAGAAGACAGCACGAGAAGTCTGGGAGTCTCTGAAAACCAGATATCTTGGTGCTGAGAGAGTGCAAAAGGCCCGACTCCATACTCTCAAAAGTGAGTTTGAAGCACTCAGAATGAAGTATGGAGAAACGATCGATGAGTATGCAGGAAAGTTATCAGGCATGATATCGAGGCATAGTAGTCTCGGGGAAACGTTGGAAGACTCAAAATTGGTCAGGAAATTGTTCGACACAGTGCCTGACAAGTTCATACAATTGGTGGCTTCGATGGAGCAGTACTCAGATGTTGATTCAATGCCTTTAGAGGAGGCTATAGGCCGATTGAAGGCTTATGAGGATCGGTTAAAGTCAAGGCAAAATAGCGCGGGTGGTGAAAACACGTTGTTGTTGTCTAAAGTCGATAATCGATCAAACCAGAAGAATCATAGTCGAGGAGGATTCTCTGGTGGAAGGGGTCAAGGAACTCCAAGTGAGAGAGGAGGACGAGGCGCTCCTAGAGGACGTGGGTATGGCCGAGGCCATGGAGGTCGATGGTCGACTAACTTCCAACCAAATGGAAGTAGTCAATACAAGAAGCCAAGAGATCGTAGACAAGAAAAGTGCTACAATTGTGATCAGTTAGGCCATTATGCGTATGAATGCAAAGTGAAGAACGATGGAAGACATGAGGCAAATCTGGCTGAAAAACCAGAACAGGAAACAACACTCCTGTTAAGTGTTTGTGGTGAGGAATCTTCGGGAATGGTGCTCTTGAATGAAGAAAAGGTGAACATTTAGGGATATGAGAAGTGTACTGAAAGAAAACGAAATGAATGGTATCTCGACAATGGGGCGAGTAATCATATGACGGGACTCAGAGAAGTGTTTGCTGAATTGGATGAGAATGTCGCAGGAAGAGTTCGCTTTGGTGATGGGTCGGATGTGCAGATAAAAGGTAAAGGTTCTGTCCTAGTTGACTGTAAGAATGGAGATCAGATACTGATACACCAAGTATACTACATACCAGCCTTGAATAGTAGTATCATAAGTCTCGGTCAGATGACTGAGGTGGGTTATTCAGTAGATATGAAAGGAGAGTGTTTATCCATGCGAGACGAGAGGAACAGGTTGATCTTAAGGGTTCAACGAGCTACAAACAGACTCTATAAGATCAATCTAAAGCCAGCAAAACCCTTTTGCTTGGCTGCTCATGTGGTTGATGAATCATGGCTGTGGCACCTACGGATGGGTCATGCAAATTTCCAAACCTTGGAAACTATGGAGTCAAAGGGCTATGTATATGGGCTACCATCTGTGAAACATCTGTCTCAAATTTGTGAAGGGTGTTTGGTGGCAAAGCAAACCAGAAATTCCTTTCCGCGGGAGACGACATGGAGAGCTAGTAAACCACTGGAATTAGTCCACATGGATCTCTGTGGACCTATAACACCAGAAACACTCGGAGGTAATCGTTACTTTATGCTAATTGTGGATGATTATTGTGTTTTATGTGGGTGTACATGTTGAAAACCAAAGCTGAAGCATTCTCTACATTCAAACAATTCAAGTAAAAGGTGGAAATTGAAAATCAGCATAAGATAAAGATGGTCAGAACTGATCGCGGGGGTGAATTCACGTCCAAAGAATTTGGTGACTATTGCAAATTGCATGGTATTAACAGGCAGCTAACTGCTCCATATTCTCCACAGCAGAATGGAGTAGTTGAGCGCAGGAACCGTACAGTGATGGAAGTTACGAGATCGTTGCTTAAAACCATGAAGGTGCCGGATGTATTTTGGGGGGAGGCTGTGCGACATGCAGTCTTTCTTCTCAACAGAACAACAACAAAGTCTGTGAAAAATATGACCCCGTATGAAGGGTTGAAGGGAAAGAAACCAAACCTTCAACATATAAAAGTGTTTGGGTGTGTTAGTCACGTGAAACTCCCAAAGAACCAAACCACAAAGTTAAGTGATCGAAGCTCTACAATGGTACATCTAGGTATAGAAGAGGGAAGTAAAGCTTATCGGTTGTATAACCCGAGAGAAAAGAAGATTGCTGTATCTCGAGATGTGGTCTTTGATGAAAGAAAGATGTGGACATGGGAAGAAGTACGCAATGGTCAATCAATTACAAATCCTATGTGGGTTAGAGTAAACACAGAAGGTCCAAGTGTGGCTCAGGAAGGGCAGACAAGTGGTGCTGAAGGTAGAGACCAAGAAACATTCTCAGAAGAAGAATTTAGAACTCCCACGGGTCAGACCATACCTGCAGTTGATGATGATTCTACCCAAGAATCGAATAATCAAGACTCGTTTCCTAATATCAACGAAGGGTTTAGTCAAGGTTCATTACAAGATGACCTTGAATCTGATCCACGAGTTGATCATACACCATCAAGGGGTCTTCGATCTTTGAGCGAAGTTTATGAGAGAGCTCCAGAGGTCGAAGCCAACTATGGTCTATTACTGGTGGTGGACGATGAACCAAGCACTTTTAAGGAGGCAGTAGAACATAGCTTGTGGAGGAGAGCTATGAAAGAAGAATTGGATTCCATTGAGAGGAACCGTACTTGGGAGTTGGTGGCTCTGCCGTCTGGTCATAAAGCCATTGGGCTGAAATGGATATTTAAGTTAAAAAGAAACTCAGAAGGAAAGGTGACAAAGCACAAGGCTCGACTGGTAGCTAAAGGTTATGTACAAGAAAAAGGTGTGGATTTTGATGAAGTGTTCGCACCAGTGGCGAGAATTGAAACCATTCGAGTGATTCTGGCACTGGCAGCTAAGGAGGGTTGGTTTGTACATCATCTAGATGTCAAATCAGCTTTCCTTAATGGGGAACTCACTGAGGAGGTATACGTACAGCAGCCTGATGGTTTTGCAGTCAAAGGTAAAGAAGGATTGGTGTATAGACTAAGAAAGGCCTTGTACGGATTAAGGCAGGCGCCTAGAGCCTGGAACGCCCGGCTTGATAAAGCACTGAAGGAAGTGGGTTTCAGCAAGTGTCCTCATGAGCCGGCTGTGTATACAATCCACAAGAAGAATTCGTGTTTCATTATTGGCGTCTATGTGGATGATCTGATTATTACTGGGTCAGATGAGAAAGAAATAAAGGGATTGAAAGAAAAGCTTAAGAAAATATTTGATATGAGTGATTTGGGTATGTTGAGCTATTATCTGGGTATAGAGGTTGATCAAAGAAGAAAAAGTATCAGATTGAAGCAAAGTGGGTATGCAAAGAAACTTTTGGAGGCATCAGGTATGTGGGAATGTAATCCAGCAAAATTTCCTATGGAGCCCAAGTTGAGTTTAAGTAAAGAAGATGAAACAGATGTGGTGGATCCAACTGAATATCGAAGACTTATAGGAAGTCTTAGGTATTTAATACACACAAGACCTGATCTTAGTTTTTTTGTGGGAGTAGTGAGCAGGTATATGGAAGCTCCAAGGATGTCTCACCTTAAGGCAGTGAAGCAAATCTTGAGATACGTTAAAGGAACTGTGAACTATGGCCTGGAATTTGAAAAAGGAGGAAATGGAAGGCTGGTAGGCTACAGTGACAGTAGTTATGGGGCTGATGTGGACGATCGAAAGGGCACTACGGGCCTGGTGTTCTATTACTCTGGAAGCATGGTTACTTGGGCATCTCAGAAGCAGCAAACAGTAGCTCTTTCCTCGTGCTAGGCAGAATTTATGGTTGCCACAGCGGCAGCTTGTCAAGCTATATGGTTGCAGGGATTAATTGGCGATTTGACCAACAAAGAAGCTGGAAGTGTGATGTTGTTTGTGGATAACAAATCAGCTATTGCGCTTATGAAGAATGCAGTATTTCATGGGAGGAGTAAGCACATAGATACAAAATTTCATTTTATAAGAGAATGTGTTGAGAAGGGAAAGATTCAAGTGGAGCATGTTAGCGGAGAAGATCAAAAGGCAGATACATTGACGAAAGCTCTTCCCAGAGTAAAGTTCATTGAGATGCGAGCACTGTTGGGGATCAAGGATCTTGGAGTCAAAGTTAAGGAGGAGAGTGTCGGTTAACTGTTGACTTGGTGGATTTTGTTGACCGAATAAAGAGGAGAAAATGGAAGCTGCTAAGGAAACGTGGGATTGCATGAAATGTTACGTGGGACATGTTTTGTTTTGCTTTTACGTAATTCTGTTTGTTTTTATTAAAAGTAGTAGTAGAGTTTAATTCATTCGGTAGAACTCATCTGAAGTTTGTTTTGAGAAAGAAAAAAACCCAGAAAATTGCCCCATTTTTGGTGTGTTGTTTTATTGTGTGATAGCAAGATTGATACCAACACATACAAGGAGGAATCAATTACGAGCTGGTGGCAATGATCTATAGTTTCCTTTTGCGAGAATAGTATCTATAGATGCAACTACAAAATCTTTATGAAACACATATGGACTTGGGTGTACGCATCATTCTATCATCAGATTGACTACGACACTAACGGTGACAATGATCTAAAGTTTCCTTTTTTCATAACATTAATTATCTATAGATAGAACTACAAAATCTTTAAGAAACACTGAAGGACTTGGGTGTACACATTATTTTATCATTGGATTGACTCCACTAACCTGTGTAAAACAAGATTCTACAACAAAAGAAGTCAATATCAAAATCAAAATGATGTTATCAGAGGAGGCTTTTCATGAAGTCTGACATACAGAAGACTTTGATTACTTTACTGGTCTGTAAAAAAACCCAACAACATTAAAGCAACTATTTCTTATTCCATTCGACTCGCTTTTTCATATAGAACAAAAGCCCAATCATTGGAAACGAAATCATTTGCTATATCGATTGAATTTGATGGAGGAAAGTTTATATTTTTGGTTTCTTTAAAAAGGAATTGGTGAACTTTTGCTATATGAACTTTTGTTGTAACAAATGCCTTTTCTATGTTACAGGAAAATGTTTTACAACACTAATACTTTTGATGAACAACTAATATAATGTATATAAATTGGTTATAAAACACTATTGCTCACTAGATAAGCTGATAAGTGACCACAACACATGCTGATCCAACTGACTATTAGTTATTATATCATGTTCCGTAATTCAGTCTTAAAAACAGGGGCGGCCCTGAGAAATTGGGTGCCCAGGACGAGTCGGAGAAAAAAGGCCCCTAACGCATTCAAAGCTCCTGACCAAGCGGGGGTCAAGAGGGTCGCGCCCCCTTGCGGGGTCCTAGGTTAATATGTTCGGGATTAACTTCCGTATTTTACCTAAATCAGTCATTCAATAATCAGTAAAGTGTAAATCCATGGGCCCAATTTCTTGGGATTTTGAATTTCAATTTCTTCTTGAACGTGAGCGTCCATGGAGCCGGTTAGGATAAAGGGCTTTTGAGAAACGAAATGGGCCCATAAATATATTTAACTGAGTTATTTGTTACTCAAACCCGTGTAATACTCGGGTTTATAACCTAATATATATATAAATACATATATAAAAATGTGTCCCTCGAAAAATTGGGCCCGGGACGGAGGTCGGGTTTGCCCCTCCCCCGGGCCGCCCCTGCTTAAAAACTACCAACAACTGATACATCAATCCAAAATACCACATATTTGAGACTAACAAATTAGTCCTTGGACTACTAAATACTAATAGTCACTTTCTTGTAGTGAATTATAAATCAATTTAGTGTGAGTCATGTATATATGTATAATAGTTCACAATAGTGTGTGACAAGGGGGGTTGGACAGTGACCCGTTTGGGTTGTAATTTCATATTGGATGAATTACTGATGCTTCATATGGATATAAATTGATGGTAGTTAATTCATGTAATAATGTTAGAACGGGTGGTTGTAATATTATATATTATGAAATTTTGTGTAACTTAATTAGTGGAACGAAGGATACAAGTCAAGATTGAAATAAGTTCGTTTGGAACTTGAAAAGTGACCAAAAAATGCTGTATGATACTCTCGATTAGGGGCACTAAGCTGCCTAAAGTATGATACATTACAGTGACTGAAAAAACCATATAAAACCAAAAACCATATAAAGCCGAAAACCGAACCGAGTTTGTAACTGAAAAAACCAAATTGACTTCTGAATTCGGTTTTCAGTTTTGGTTCCTAACTGTATCCAAATTCGTTTTTCGGTTCAGTTCCTACTTTACCCAAATTCGTTTTTCGGTTCGATTTCTAATCATTTCTGAATTCTGAATTTCAGTTTGGTTATCGGTTTAATTTTTTTTATTCAGTTTATTAGGTTATCAGATTTAACCTGAATTCAGATTTAAAATTATTATTTTGTTAATAATATATAATGTTGAATTCGGTTTATTCGGTTTTTAACCGGTTTATTTGGTTTTTATTCTATTTGTTTGCTTTTAACCGAAACCAAACCGAACCACTTCTCGAATTCGGTTCGGTTTTCGGATAGTGAAAAAACTGAAAACCGATTAAACTGAGCCGAATAAACCGTTAACATAACTGATAAACACCCATAGTTTTATGAGCTTGGAAATAACTTTTTATACATTAAAGAAAATTTTTATGCTGCTTAAATCATGTTTTTTAAGTTGTTTTTTTAGTTATTTGTAACTTGTTGGTTATCATTTGAATAAAATCTTTATATATACATATAAATACAAAAAAATAAAATAAATTGTACCTCCTAAAAAAATGGGCCCGGACGGAGAAAGGATCTGCTCCTCCTTTGGGCCGCCTCTTATTGGTGGTATATGCTTTCATGTCAAAAATCTGAATTAAAGGGCAACCGTGATCGGAAGTAGGTAGGCAAGGATCGAACAAAACTTCTGAAAAGTCTACAAAGATGTAAATCTTAAAGAGGTTTAATGGATAACACATGGTTTTATGTCTTTTTTATACCAAAAGCATTATACCCTAACGGTATCTTGATGGCGGGGTAAGACTCACGAACGACATGATTTTGGGTTCGAATCTCACAAGGAGATTTCTCAAGTATTGCCTTGCAATGCTTTTAACATAAGTTCATTAAGTGTATTACACGTGTGATTATAGCAAAGGTGCACAAATCGGGTTTTTTTTGAACCGGTTCCGGTTCCAGTTCCGGTCAACAACGTCAATCACTACTAAAAAAAAGAAGTTTTTCCGACGCACATATTCGTAGGAAATTTGTCAGAAACATATAGTAGACACAAATTTCCTATAAAAATGATTTGTAGGAAAAAACCATGTAGGAAAATATTTTCCGACGTTATACCTACAATCATTCCCACGATTTACCTACAAAAAAATTTGGTCGGTAATTTCCGACACCTTTCCTACAAAACTAATTTTTGAAATTTTCCTAGAAAATAAAGACAAATTTCTCGCAATATTTTTTATTATTATTTTATTATATTATTTATTTAGTAAGTAACATTATTATTTAATACTTAATTTTCCTACGAACTTCCGACAATATTACATTTTTAATTTTTTATTATTTTTAAATTTACCTACAATTTACCCACAAAATATTCTATTCAATTTCATATTAATTTTAATATATACCTACAACTTTCCTACAAAAGTTAATTTCATTCTTTTTCAGTGTTTAATATACCAACAAATTTCCTACCAAGTATAAATTTATTTTAATATATTTCAACAACTTTCCTACAAAAATTAATCCCATTTGATTTTAAATATTAATTATAATGTCAAATTTCTTACGAAATTCAATTTTTTTTATTTTAAATGTTAAATCTACCAATAAAGTTTTTACAACTACTTTTACATTTTCGAACAAATTCCGATAACTATAAATTTTAGAAAAATATATAATTTCAAAATTAAAAATCCATATGCTTACAAAAGCAGAAATAAATAAAAAAACATTCAAGAAAAAATTAGAAATCTACTTTAATACGAAACAATCTTTTAACAATTACAAAAGATGTCAAACATATAATAAACAAAAAATTAGTTACGACCTAATTCTTCCATAATTTCAACTATTTGTTTTTTATAGTTTGTTGTTTGATCCACTCTTGTTCTTCTTCAGCCTCTCTTGCTCCCGTTATATTTCCATTTGTTCCAAGCGATGTGTAAAGTTTTGTTGAGCTTGTTCTTTTTCTAACTCGAATTGAACACATTGTACCTATAATATGTTAAAAGATATATAGTTAATTACATACCTATGGAAAATTATCACTATCAACTTTCAATTCAAATGGATCAAAATAAACTACACCTACTTTATGAACCCAAAACAATCAACTTAACCTTTAAAACATAATATCTACAAACACACACCCCCTTTTGTGTATACGTACAATTTATCAGACAACAAGAAGAAGATGGCATGCAGTTGTTGGGATAGCGAACCATGTGTTTTTTTCTATTAAAGCAATTCATTCCTATGCATGACATGATTTTTTATTTGCTAATCAGGCATCAATACAATTTAAGCCACATGGATTGTAAGCTTGAAGATTACTAGTCTCTTAGTTTCACTAATGTGAAAATAACTCTTCAGGATCGAAAAAAACTTGAAATGATCCAAGGTTCTTGAGATTGAATTTGAATATCCAACAGCTTATGATCAAAACCAACTAAACAAATTACAAAGAAAACTGATCACATATAATAAAAGACACAATAAATAAGAGATCTGTTTAATAAAGAGACAACTACAATTGTATATTAACTTACTGTATTGATGATTACTTACGATTTGAACTAGAAAATATGTCACATAATAAGTAACATGTAGTAAATGTAGAGCTCCATAAACAATAGTAACACCTACATAAAAAAATTATATATTTTTTTTGAACGGCAATTTGGATCACTGACGGGCCATAGACCCACCCGATCATATCGACACCTCATAGGAGGAAACCCACCATAGGTGAGAGAAAACCCCCTAGCCTAGCATGGAACCCCTATTTTGGTTCCGGTTTCAGTTCCGGGTTTCGACCGGTTTCAACTGGTTCCAGTTCGGGTTTTGGCCGGTTACGGTTCGGCTTTTGGCCGGGTACAGGTATAACCATTTCCGGTTTTCCCGATTCCGGTTTTGATTTGTCTAAAAAACCGGACCCGTTTGTACCCATCGGCTCGGGTATGACCGGGTCCGATTCCGGTTCGGGTTGCTGGTTCCGGGTCCATTTTTTTGCCCACCTCTAGACTGTAGGGTTTAGAAATTTCTAATTGAGATGGTACTACTCGTGACACAATGATACTCGGTCAGTCAATGATATAAAAATTAGCGGTAAAAAAAAAGAATTTTGTTTTGATGCTATTTAATGAATCGTTTATTTCCCAAATAAAGTGTCACATAAACTAAAGACATTTTAAAATAAAATTTTAAAGCGTCAAGTATACATATTATTTTCATTCTTTAGTCCTTTTTGTATCGTAAGTTTTGATGCTTACATTTATTCTATGCACCTAGTAGGCGATGACCGCGTTTTTCACGTTTCTAACGTAAAATTACGTACTAACCCTTTTAGTTTATCTAGCATATTATAAATCTAAAAGTTAATGTGACGATTATTTTAATTGTAAAATACATGACAAAAAATACAATTAATTTATTTAGTTGATTTATTAATAAGATTGGATACCTTATAATTATTTAGCTTATACGTTCAATCGTTTATATGTAATAAACTTACATTTATATTACTTTTATTATTGTCATTTATGCTAGACACGATGATCCATAACTTCATAAGGATTTGGAACATCATTCAACTTTCGACCTGATCGAGCATCTAAAGGAATTGTACCAGCAGCAATCTCGTCATGAGAAATTTGAAACCATGAAATTACTCGTAGGATGTCGTATGCTGATATGTATGACCAGTCTACAATTAGCACTCATGTTCTAAATAGGAGAAGTTACATCGATCAACTTGAGAGGCTTGGTTTTGCCTTAAGCAATGGGTTGGCTGTATGTGAATATCATCCTTAACTTGTTGCCCTAAGCATAAGATTAGTTTATCTTGAACTATAATATAAATGGTTGGGATAAGTTCATTCTCTGTACCAAACATGAGCTTTCCAATACTAATGGCCCAAGAAGGAAAATTCATTATAGATAAAGCAAAGGGCAAGAGCAAAAGAGGCAAGGGGAGGATAGATGCCAATGGCAAGGTTGCTTCCAGCAAGAAAGCTGTCAAGATACATCCAAAGGATGCCAAATGCTTTCATTGTGATAAAGTTGAGTACTGGTAGATGAATTGTCCAAAGTATCTTGGTGAGCTAAAGAAGAGCAAAACCTTGAAGATGGAAGTTTGTGTGTGTGTGTGTGTCTATATATATATATATATATATATATATATATATATATATATATATATAGGGGCCGGTTATTGTATAAAGGAAATTAACGTGAGAAGCGTAGAAAGCCACATGATCGCTCCACGTGTAATCTGGGTAAGAGGTATAATGATCTGTAATAAATAAAAAATGTTATGTTCACATATATAACTGGATAAAAATACGGGCTATAGGCCAAGAATTACAGACTTGAGCATTCAAAATAAAGACCATAAGCAAAAAAATACGTACCAGTCTTTACAGTTTAATTATTCAGAGGCCAAACAGTTGATACAAAATGATACGTTTTATAGGCAAAAATATACGTTCCATAGGCAACAAAATACGTTCCATAGGCAAAAAAAAGACGTTCGGACATATCTAGATACCTAAATCACTTAGCAAGTTAAAAAAATACGGACCACGGTAAAAAAATGAAAAAAACATATCAATATGATACTCAAATTAAAGATTATGAAATTTTCTATTTTATGGTGTATTTTTTTTAAAAAAATAAAGCGTTTAAAAGTTATTGAATTTTTAAAAAACTGGTGGTAGTTTCTTTTAATGTAAAAAATGGGTTATTCCCTCTTTTGCCCTTTCAGTTACAAATTTACGCATATTTTGTGAGAAAATTCAATGAGTGATGACCACTAGATCTTAACCATTGATTGATTTGATCAATGGCTCATAGTTTATCCTATCGTTTTTACGTTAATTTCCTTGGTATTGGATCTCCCTCATATATATATATATATATATATATAGAGGGTAAGGAGTGAATAATAACCCTCATTAATTGCGGCAACCCATTAACCCTGGCAAAAAACACTCAAATCGCAAAAAAAAAAATTCATGGTTTTTTTTATGCAAAAATAGGGGGGGCTCCTTTTTTAAGCGTTCGCTAATTCACAAGCGTTAAAAAGTTAAACGAAATGTAAGTTTGCGTTACACTGCGAACATTTATTTAAGTGTCACAGTGTAACGCAAACTTACATTTCGTTTAACTTTTTAACGCTTGTGAATTAGCGAACGCTTAAAAAAGGAATCCCCCCTATTTTTGCATAAAAAAAACCATGAAAATTTTTTTTTTGCGATTTGAGCGTTTTTTGCCAGGGTTAATGGGTTACCGCAATTAATGAGTATTCTTATTTGATCCCTTCCCTATATATATATATATATATATAGAGAGAGAGAGAGAGAGAGAGAGAAAGAGAAAGAGAGAGAGTGGAATGTTCATAAGAAAACTCTTCATTTTAAAAAAACCAAGAAAACTCATAATAACTAATAATTTTTTTTTTAAAAAAATCATATTTTTTATGATAAGGTTAGAAGTGTTATAATAATTTTTTTTTTTTGAAAAAAATATGTAGATCATGAATACGTATATGTAACTCAAAAAGCTTAGTATATAACTTATAAAGTTACATATATGTAATCAGTATGTGTAACATACAAGTTACATATATGTGTAATAACTTAGAGATCTTGAGATTGAACTAAATTTTGTTGTTGTGCAAAAGAAACCGTACACCTTTTTTTTCTTTTTTTTTCTTGTGATCGAGAGACTGATTATTGCTTCTGAGAGTTTTGTATCGAGAGAGCCAAATACAATAGTCTGTTGTGTATCTATTTGTTCGAATATTGTGTAGCAAAGAAAATCAATTCTCTTAAAAGAGGAAACTGCCACATACGATAGTTGTTCTCCATTTCCAAAATATATATTAACAGTTCATAAAGATTTATGCACAAATTCAAAATATACACAATCCCATTAGCAATAACTGATCCCAAATTCCAACATCTCCAACACAGTTCATTACTATTAATCTCATCGACAAGTTAAATCCAATACCACCATTTAGTTGATAACACTAAAATTACCAACATCTACCTTAAGTTGAATGAACAATACATACATATACAGACATCAATATATACTGAATTGCAGATACATTTGTTATGAATTTGATTATGGAGCTTCGATTTTGAAGGCACGAGATATATCTTCAATTTTCTGGTTTCTTTGTCATCTGCCTCTATAACCAGATGTATATGAATTATATATAGATACACCACACATCTGATTGTCATCTCTTTATTAGAAAATTGCCCTGTACTAATGAAAAACTATTTACGATCTATTGCTTAACTTTTCTTCCTATCTGTTTTTTTTTTTTTTACTTTTTACATAAATTCAATATTTTTATAACATTCATATGCTTTGGCTTGACCAGCAGTAAGGAAAAAAAAAACCATATATAGTTGTCGAACAAATCGAACATATATTTGCGTTCGCTATAATTAAATTCGTACTCCTAAGGTTAGTATGGTTTGTGGTGAATGTTTTGTACTTTTACATCAAGTGAATCTTTTGCTTGACCCTTTTTTTTACTTTGCTTAATTTGCAAGAAAGAACAAAGACTCCTTCCATGTGTGTGTTGTTTTTATTACATATATGTTGGCTCCACCTTATTTGATTTCACAAGTATGGTTTATGGTCTCTTTATATCATTGAACCTGGTTGACTAACTATTGACCTGAGCTATAAATCACGAGTTTGATTTGTCACTCCCCTCTATACAAAAATTACTAGCTTTCATCAATAGACTTGATTTGAATTGCATCTGTATTTTCATCATTTTTAGGAGATTCTACACCAAATTGCACGTGGGGTTGTGGTTCTTGATGTGCAATTGCCAAAGGTATATATATTTTTCGAATTATGTTTTTACATTACTTTGAATACATTAGATGTTTCCAAACCACTCTGCAATGCCTTGCAAATGCAATAAATGAGGCAAAAATAGTTTTCATTTTGCACCATATTTTCTATTCTAGCTCGGTTCGGTTCGGTTCGGCCCTAATTTAATCTAATAGTTACCAAAATGCATTTACGGAAGTGGCTCCCCACATGGTACTTTAGTAGGTTATAAAATCATTAATAAAAATAGAAAAAATTCTCTCTTCCACTCTACAAAATTACACGTTCCTTCTAAACTCATTTCCAATACTCATCTTAAGAAATTCTTGTTTTTAGGACTTCATTTTGGAGAGCATGGATGTAAATATCATCGTCGAAAGTCTTCTTGATTTCGTGGGGGAAAAATCAAATATGACCATGGCATCTTCACCATCCATAGACATGGCTCCTAGCACCCTCCGAAATATCAGCCCAAACTCTTTTATGCCTCGTGTGGTCTCCATTGGACCCCTGCACAGACATGATTTGAACCTGCAACGATTTGAAGGCCAGAAAGCTATGTATGTGCAAAAGCTATTGTATTATTTGAAGCCAATCAAAGAAGAAGAAATATTAACAGCATGTGTGAAGAAGGTGGTTAACTTAATAGGGAAAATCAAAGGATGTTATGCTGACATAAAGACTTATAATGACGTAAAACTCGCAAAAATGATGGTTATGGATGCATGTTTCATACTTGAATTCATTCGTTCAGAGTTGGATGATTCAGGTTCCAACAAGTGGTCAAATAGTTATATACCTTATGATCTCGTGCTGCTAGAGAACCAAATCCCTTTCTTTGTTCTTAATGACATATTTATGTCCACCATTCAAAGAAAAGACCAACAATCTCTTAGTGACTTCATCCTTCCACTTCTGAAATGCCTCAACCTTATACAAGGAGTGAAAATCAAATCAAGCTTGAGCCACTCATCACATACCAATTCTGCAGATCATATTCTTGGCTACTTGCATAAATTTTACATGCCTAAACAGTGGCGGATTCAGAAAAAATTTTCACGGGGGGCAAAAAGTGAGTGGGTAAAAATGAGTTTGGATAAAAAGTGGGTTGTCGGGTTAGTTAAAACTTGAAAGCACAAAACAAACCTATCGGTCCGAGTAAAAAGTTGGTCGGGTTAGTTAAAAGCACAAAACAAACCTATCCGTCCGGGTAAAAAGTTTATATTTCGTATAAAATCTATGAAAAGAACGCATTTTTCATTATTCACTTTCAATTATGCCGTTTTGTAATCAAGTTTGTGACACTTATAATCATATTTATGTCCCTTGTAATCAGATTTGTGCCCCCTTTTGATAAGATTTGTGCTCCTTATAATAACATTTGTGCCCCTTTTTGTTTCAAAATTAAGCAAAATTATTTAAAAACAATACGTTTTAACATACGATCGCGAGGTCCTACGGGGGGCCTATCCCCCCCGTCCCATAGCCTTGAATCCGCCACTGTGCCTAAAGCTGAAATTCCTTCTCAATTTCCAAGTTCAACAATCCATTCTGCTGTAGAACTTGAAAGGGCAGGGGTGAAGTTCAGGCCTAATTATAAGCCCGTAGCCTGGCGATTGTCCATGGAAGTGGAAATGCATAGATGTTCATGCATTTTATGGTTTTTAGGTAAACCTACTCTCAGAATGCCGGTACTACGCATCAACCATTTCACTGAGCTGATTTTAAGGAACCTCATTGCATATGAGCACCTATCTCGGGCTAATGCTTACATCACGTCATATGCCAGAGCCATGGACATGCTAGTTGATAATCGTGAGGACGTTGCCAAGTTGGTGAGATCAAAAGTTATCGTCAATCATTTAGGTTCAAACGAAGAGGCTGCAAGTATGATAAACAGAATATGCAAGGAAGTTGAATGGAAGAGTTTCTTTTACTCTGAGGAGTGGCAAAAACTGGATAAGCATTTCAATAGTTATTGTTCCAGAAAGTGTGGCAACTTACGTCGAACTTATCTCAATAGTCCATGGAATGTCATTGCATTCTTTGCTGGTATCATCCTTTTCGTTCTTGCTATGCTTCAAACCATCTTTACCATCAAGTCTAGCTAGCTTAGATCATCATCCTTCCCATTAATTAATCTGCACAATAATATTATATTGTTTTCGATAACTTTAAGCCGGGACTGCTTCGGAGCAGCCTATTTATCCCAACTAATATAGGGTTAATGTTTGTTTTTATCTTTTTCCACACCCTATAGAAGAGTGGAAAATATATAGAGTAAGTTTGTTTGTTTGTAATAATATTATTTTGTTTTATGATCTTATCTGGTCGTTAATGCCATCATTCTATGATTATTATTTTGTTTCAATATATGCTAAGAATATAAATTTTCAACTCAATATCACAAGCCTGATCAATGGGTTGTAATAGAAGAATCTGATGACAGATAGTTTTTCAAGCAAAGAATGAGTATTTTGTTGAGCATTTGTAGAACGAAAGTCAGACCGAGAAAGTCGTTCCCAAAATCATGGAATATACCTTGAATGTTTAGAAATTCGCAATATCAAATCTGTTAAACATAGAAGATTTTGGTCTGCTTGTTTTGATTAAAAAAGATAGACGACTTGATAAAGACGGTTCGCTTACCACAGACTGATTCAACTTCATAGCATGTTTTTTAATTCTCAAACGACATTCAACATTTTAGAGGTTCCGAATGCTTTCTTACGATTAGCTGTAAAATAACACAATATTGTTGAAAGTTGAAATTGTTACTCTATAAAAATACGATTGCACCTAAAACAAGCATTTCTATGCCAATAAATTTTTTTGTTTATCAGAATTCTAAATTAGTGCTAAAATAGTGCTAGGATAAATAACATGAACCCATGCATAATATCGAGTTTAGTTTCTAGTATATTTCTAAATGACTTAAGTAGTACACGACTTGAGTTTTGGTGCCTAGTAGTTACGCATTTTAAATTACCTATGATGTTGATCATAATTTATCAATTGAATGAGTTTGAGTGGGTTCCCATGTGATGGCGAGCATGGTAGAACTGTTTTTTTTTTTTTTTTTGTCACAGCTGAGTTTGTTGTTCTTCGTCATCATTAATTTGATTGCTACTATGTACACCAAATACTTATAAGAGATAACCGGAACGGGAAAGAAATTCCTATAATCACGAAGGGGCAGTCTATCATGGCTCAACTAGATACTTAAATATGATCTCTTGATAAGAGCGGAAAGATGGATTCGCCATTTTGCCAAGGCTACATTCGTTAAAGAAGGCATAAGGTAGTTCACTTCAAATGTGGAGGAAACCAATACAAGATAGTGGCAATGGTCACAAGGTTCTTTAGATCAGATCAGATTCTGGTGATGCAACTATAAAATGCAATGCCCAAAATCCCATGGCGCCCGTAAAGGCCAATGCCTATAAAACCAACGACAATAAAACCCAAGTCTTTAGCCTACGACCTATAAAGTAGAACGCTTAAGGACTATAAAGCTTTGAGGAGCCGATGACCTTAAGCATGAAGCCTGTTGTCTAAGCGAAACACCTAAAGTCTAAAACCTAGAGCCTATCATCAAATTGACTCCACTAACCTGTGTAAAACAAGATCTTACAACAAAAGAAGTCAATACATAATCCAAAAGATGTTAGTAGAGGAGGCTCTTTATGAAGTGAGACATACAGAAGACTTTGATTAGCTTACTGGTCTGTAACAAAAATCCAACAACACAGAGAGAAAAATAATTAGAAATTTGTGTGATATTTATATAATGTTGTACGTGAGTATTTGTCCGTGATTATGCAGTTGGTCGTTGATTATGTGTGTTATATAGTGATATGTGATTTTTATATACGGCAGTCTGTTTATTATTGGTTCGTGGTTATCCAGGTGGTCCTTGATTATTGCTGTTAAAAGACAACAAGTAATTTTATAAAGTGCGGTTTGTAATTTTATATGGACGATAATGTCTCTCGCCCAGATTTTGCGTGTCAATTTCTTGTGGCTTCTTATGCTATCATGGTTTTTTTCCTTTTGTATGTTAACAGTCCCATATATATATATATATATATATAGGAGACGGATGAAATACAAAGGAGTTTTAACATGAGAAGGATAGGAAGTATTCTGGCCCTTTATCAAATTAATCAATGGTTAGGATTTAGTGGTCCTCACTTTTCATTAAAAACTTGCGTAATTTTGAAGGAGAAAGGGCAAAAAAGGAATATCATACATTTGTTGACTTTTTTATGGTTAAATTAAGTTCCACCATTTTTTAAAAATCGAATAACTTTTAAACGGTTAATCGTTTTTAAAAAAAATTACACCATAAAATAGATAATTTTATTATCTTTAATTTGAGTATATTATTGTTGTCGTTTGTTTCGATTTTTTTTACGTGTTCCATGATTTTAATGTTTGGTAAGTGATTATTGGTATGTGATTATGCAGTTGGTCCTATGATTATGCATGTTAAATGACGGTCTGTGATTTTCATATAACGTGGTACGTGATGGCCCGTAATTATGCAGTTGGTATTGATTATGTGTGTTAGATTACGGTCTGTAATTATATATGGACGATATTGCCCCTTACCATGATGACACATGTCAAAAGCTTGTGACTTCCTACGCTTCTCACGTTAAAATCCTTTGTATTATAACCGTCCTATATATATAGGGATGTTCAAATGAGAACTATTTAAACTTGAGAACTAAAAAGAACTAATTTTAACTACAAGTTTAGAAGGGTATAAAAGTTGTTACACTAATGTTGCACATAACACTGTAGGTTATGTGTATTTTCCATTAAGTTCATGTTACCTAATGTATTTTTTCATCTAGTATTCTAGTGTACTAATTATTAATTATTTTATAATTTTCATGCAAAACTTTTCATTAAATGTACTATTATACTGTTTTAATTTTTTTAATGTTACATTCTATAACATTTCATTATGTTACGTTACTGTTACATATTTAAAGTTAGTGTAACTAGAATATTATGTTACAAATTTTATATTTTGCTCAATATTTCATAATTTGTATTTTTTTGGTTTTCTTTTTTTTTGCACAAATATTTTTAAACTTATGTTTACATACAAATTACATATGTAAAGTTAGTATAACCAGATTATTTTTTTTTGTTGGAAGATATATGTGTTACATAGATGTTAAAATTACATATATGTAATTTTTATGTAATGTCAATGTATCATACATGTAACAATTGGTTACGTATATAAAATTAATAAAATTGAACCACGTTACATAATTAGTTTGAATCCCCCTCTCCACACAACCACCGGTCTCGATTCTTCCCCTCACGACACCTCCCGCCGAAGTTCCCACCGTTTTCTCATGTAATTTCGATGTAACATAATACAAATAAAAAGTCCGTAGCTGAAATAGTTTTAAATAATATAACTTTGATGTAACATAATACAAAATATATTAAAAGATCAAATGTCGTTACATAAATGAGTATTTTAATATTACAAATAGTACATAGGTAGAATTCTTCAAAAATGGATTAATTTAATATACAAATAGTACAAATGAGTATTTTACCCAAGTCAAAGAGACTTCAAATTTGTTCAAGAACACATGAATACATAAATTAGCATAATGAAAATTTCAAAAATCTGTCTTCTACATAAATCTACAAGCCCTGATCATTTAAAACATTCATTTTTTGTGTTATTAGTTACATAGTATTGTGCTATTTGAATGATATGTTCCCTATCATCAAATTTAACCATGTTACACTGATGTTACAATATATGAGTAGCATGTTACACTGATGTTACACATATTCAATTATTCACCAAAGATCCAAATTAAATATCATAAGTGTTACACCTAGTGGTGCACACAATGGTTAACAGGTCAAAAAGCTGGTTTTTAGAAATACCTAACCGATTAACCAGTCAATGATTCAAAATGATTTTTCAAGCTCTAAAAGCATAACCGATCTAATAACTGAAACTAGTTTACCAAACCGATTAATTGCTAGACAACCTTTTTTTATGTGGGCTGGTGAATCAATTGTCACTTGAAACCTAAACTTAAAACCGGTTTTTCCAAAACTTAAAACCGGGTAAAAAGCAGGTTTTTTAACCAGTTAAGAACCAACATTGATTCAGTTAAACAATTTTTTGTGCATCTATAGTTACACCTAGTGTAACATATATGTAACAAAGTGTTAAACATATGTAAACGAAATTATTTCAAAGACATTCAAAATTACATATATGTAACATTTATGTAACAAATATGTAACACATGAGTAACACCGTTGTATTGTTTTCATGCACGCGATGTATATGACAAAAATATAATCAGCCTCTTCTTTATGCACCCTTTGCATAATGAATGTTACATAAAGTTAACAAATTCAAAGTGATTGCAAATTTTATTCAAGAGCACATGCAAACATAATTTTGCATAATGAATAACGTAACTTCGATGTAACAAAATACAATTAAAAAATACGTAACTGAAATAATTTTGAATTATGTAACTTCAATCTAACATAATACAAAATATATTAAAATAATCAAACATATGAAGTAAGACGATATAGATATGTTAAATACCTAAAAATAAAAATTAAGAACTCAAGCAAATTTTCAAAATACACCCAAATTAACAAAACTTGAAAAATACAAAGTGAACTTACCCCTGTAATTAAACAAAGCTGGCATCTTTGAAGCAGCCGACAAGAACTTAACAAAAAGACCAGATCTTTCACCAAAAAAGCATAAAAAGTAACAAAAAAGAACTTAAGCTGCTGACCAAATATATTCAAGATTAGACTGCATTCACAAAGAAACCCTCTACTATCAAGCAGCTTGTCAAAAATCAGGAAGAATTAAAGAACAGTTTAGAGAATGATAGGTTTTTCCGCAACTCTGGTTAATTCTTTGTTGGTTTTTTGCTGAAAATCTTAGTGATTCTTCTTTGGTGGGTTTTTTGCTAAAAATCCTGGTCACTTAAGTTGAACGAAAAATTTTGGATCCTTCCAACGGACGGTCGATACATCGTCGACGTAACCCTCAGGCAGCCGTCTGGCGTCTTTCTTAGTCCTCATCTTTCACAAATGTTCCAAAATCGACACTTGAAATTAGTAAAGCAATCTTCGAAACACTGGTTTTGAGAGAATTTCGAAGCTTTGAACGGCGGTTCAATGCAACTTTTCTTGAATTGGGTGTATCTTAACTTTTTGGGAAGAAGGATTTGGAAAGCGTAAGAGTGTTTGGGAAAAGGGAAGTAACTTTTACCATGATGTAACTTGTACTACACAATATATTTTAAATTTAAGTACATAAATTGGAGATTACAATTTTACCCTTATTGTACCTTTATGTACTATTAAGTATTTTTTAATAAAAATCAATCCAATCGACTTTTTCATACTCAATCTCATCCATCCATATTTTTAATCAATGGTTTAAAATAAGTTTTCAAAGTTTCCTCATCTTAATCTAGTTTCCAATATAACCATTCCCTATATATATATATATATATATATATATATATATATATATATATATATATATATATATAAAAGAAAGAGATCAAATAATAAGTCACTTATATTGCGGATGCCCAAATAACTTCGAAAAGATCAACATAAATCTTTGTATTTTTTAATCACGAACTTTATTATATATGTACAAGACCATGTTATTATTTATGTTTGTGCAAATTTTTATTCGTTTAATTAGATGTTACATCAGTGTAAGTTGTCATCACGTTACGTAAATGTTGGAAGTTTAATGTATATTTACACTTGTTGTAAATCCTAATAATTGTCCATTAGCAATACACATTAAAGAACATAGTTTTGTACATGCATGCATGAGATCAGAGAACTTTTTGATAGCAAAATGAAATATAGATTCAACAGTAACTTTTATACGGATTAATAATGAATTTTTCACATGGAATTTTAACAAATTTTGTGTGTATGGTTGGACTTTATTTATAAACACTCACATATGACCATAAGATCATCATGTTTTTCCTATTTGATGATTGAGGCAAACGTAAAGAAATAAAAATTAAAACAAAAGGTTTAATAATTCTCAAGAAGATCCAAGAGATGAGTTATTCTTTTTTCTTTGCACCAAAATCAAAGTGTATGTGTGTGTCTAGCGTGGTTCACAATTGATGGGTAAAGAGAGGGACACGATTCTTGCTTTTAAAGTGAAGCCACCAGAATTATTGCATGTACCAGTCTCCCTCAATCGATCAAAGTATCCTCGTATGATCCCTCAATTTCATTGCCGATGATGCAAAAGAAATCGGGCGGACATTTTAGTTAAGCTATATGTGTCTCTCGGGACTCGATCGAGTCATTCTTGTGTGTACTTGTCATTCGTAATGGTTTTAGTAACTCTTTCTTGGTTTTGTCACTTGTTTTTCAGTTACTAGTATCTCTAAATCAACTCTACTCTTTCTTGTATCGGACACTAGTCAAACTCAAGGCTAGACTAGTAATTGGTGGTTATGAAGGACTTTATGAGATGAGTTAAAATCAAGACACCATCAAGTCAAGTCATAGTCGCCTTAAATTGAGTAAATCCAACTCAAAATATAAGAAAGTCATGTATAGTCAATTAAAGTCGATAGAAAAAGACACAGTCATCTCAAGTCTAAAAGGCTGTTTGATAGCAACTGAATGAGTTTGAATGAGTCTGAATCTGACCGTCTGTTTCGCGCAAAAAAGACGCATCTTAATGGGATAGAAGGTCTGAATGAGGGTCTGAATGATCCAGCGACCGTCATTCCCGATCCAAGTGCCGGCTCCAACTCCGTGAACCAAGTACCGGCTCCTCCGTGAACCAAGTGCCGGCTCCAACTCCGCTCCTGACCACCGTTCCCAATCGCACCGCCGCCCTGGTCTGCCACTACCGACCGCCGTCGTCCGCTGCTCCCGTCCGCCGCTTGTCCGATGGTTCAGAACCTGCATCAACGACCGCCACACCGATGGTTCTGACAACCGATGCTTCAGCAACCGGTGTCAACGGTGGCATCAACGGGGGTGGCGACGGGCCTGCGATGGAGCCACGAAGGGGCTGCGATCGAACTGCGATGGGGCTGCCAACAACTTGCTTGACTGACAATGAAACAGGTTGATCACTTGGTTCACAGTGGCATGATAGCTTCATGGTTGGTCAAATCCTGCGGCAGTCGATGGCAACGCTCTGGAAGACGAGGGGTGGGGCGGGCGGTGGTTTGTGGCTAGGGTTTTGAACAAAAAGTAAAGATTTTTTTTATTTTTTATTTTCATTCAGACATGCAACCAAACAGTCTTAACTGGTTCAGCACTAAACCATTCAGACCCTCTTAATCATTTAGACATCTTAACCAATCAGTACTTAATGGTTCAGACCCAATTAAACGACCCCTAAGTAATTTCAGAAGTCTAAAAATCAAACATAAAATATAAACAAATCACATGACTACGCGTGTAATCAAGTCTAAAAATAAAGAGATGTAGAGCAATATATTTAAAGTGTTTAAATTTAATTGATTTAATCTACTAGTCACCAAAATGCATTTACGGAAGTTGGCTCCCCGCATGGTACTTTAGTAGGTTATAAAATCATTAATAAAAATAGATAACTTATCTCTTTCACTCTACAAAATTACACGTTCCTTCTAAACTCATTTCCAGCACCCCCTTTAAGAAATTCTTGTTTTCAGGACTTCATTTTGGAGAACGTATTGTTAGAAAATTTGATAAATTTGAATAATTATCAAATTTAATTTGAATTAAAATCAAAACTCTTCATTTTACTAAATTAAATCAAGACTTTTCAAATTACATGTATTATGTCAAGACTCTTCAAATTACATATATTGATTATATGTATTATGACAAGACTCTTGAATCACCAACTTGTTGTATAAATAGAAGACATATGTTGTCTTGTTAAGGTGTTGAAAAGAATAGTACATAAAATCACACACAAACTTTGAAGAATTTCCAACTTTCTCAATTCTTCAAGTTCTTGTTTAAGACATATTTTTCAGGTGCCAGGTTAATCCCGGCAGTACACAAACTGTTTCGGTTGTTGTACCCTGGGAGACAGACGCGTTCGTCTTGAGAAGAGGCGCGAAATCTGTTTTAAGGGAAGCGTATTGAATACGTGCCTCAACCACAATCGCCAACACGTTTAATCAATGTTGCAGTGAAGAATCAGTAAAAGACACACTAGGTGGAAAACATCGTCAAGATGCTTGATTGAAGACTCGACATTAGTTATGCTCTATTCAAGGAAGCTATTTGGAGTATACAACGAAGACATGGATCAAAACAAGTTTGTTATATAAATTAGTAATTTATATTTTTTTATTTTAGTCTTGTAACCGGTAATGTACTAAAATATTTCTTACGAATAACGAGTGTATCGTTATTATGTATATTTTATTATTGTTTTATAATAAAAACGTGAACCCATCTCCTACAATCTTAAAACAGACTTTCGTGAAAAACCTTATAAATAAGGATTTTGGGTTCATGAAAGTTAAATATAAACTAAGATTTTTGATAAAATCTAGTAAATATTTTTGAGAAATATTTAGTACAAGTTGGTCGGATTTTGTAATTGGAGTACAATATTTAATCCGAATACCGTGTTACAAGACATATGATTTGATTCATTGTTTTGAATTCATGGGTTTTGATTGTGAATTGAATCATGGAACAAATTGTGATTTGTTTCAAAATAACTTTTGAACACTGATTTTCTAATAATTGTATTAGAAAAATGTGGTTTCGTAAACACATACAAAGTGTTTGTGAACACTTGTTTTTCCTTCTAAAATGCTTGTTAGAAGTTTATTATTATTTTTTGAAACAAACATTTAGAATTTCTAACAATCATGTTAGATGTAATTATTGTTTTTGGTAAACAATATTGGTTTGAACAATTTAAGTTTTCTAACTGACGTGTTAAATTATATTTCTAATGAGCGCATTAGAAATTATAATATTGGTTAAAATAATAAAAAATTCTAATAAACACATTAGAAAGCATTTGTTTGGAAAGTTCTTATGCATTTATATTTCTAACAAACATGTTAGAATCGAGAGTGTTTGTGTAACACTTTATTTATTTTATAACAAGCGTGTTATAAAATATTATTTGCAAAGTAATAAGTTTTTAACGATTTTTGTAATCGTTTATTTTCTAACAAGTGTGTTAGAATTAGTTTATTTGGTATAAACATAATAAGCATTATAACGATTTTGGTAATCGTTTATTTTCTAACAATTGTGTTAGAATTAGTTTATTTGGTATAAACATAATGTGTTTTATAACGATTTTGGTAATCGTGTTTTTTCTAACAAATATGTTAGAATCAGTTTATTTTGTATAAACATACTAAGATTTATAACGATTTTGGTAATCGTTTATTTTTTTTAACAAAGTGTTAAAACTAGTTTATTTTATTAAAAAAAAAAAAAGGCTTTCTAACGGTTCGGAAAATCGTTTATTTCTAACAAGCGTGGTAGAACTGAATTATTTTATAATTTGAAAGGCTTTAGAAAAGATTTGTGTAATCGTTCCGTTTCCAACAGAAATGTTAGAACCGGTTTGTTATATAATAATAAAAACTTTGAAAATTTGTTGTTTATTTTCAAACGAGCATAGTAGAAACTGGTTTGTCATAAAAAAAAATGTTAATTTTTAACTGGTTAGCTTTCAGGACGAGATAGAAGTATGTTTGGATAAAAATGTTTGTATAAACATTTTATTCATGTGCGTGTTAGTCACGCATTATGTAACAAGATTGCTTTATGTAAGCATTTTTCAATTATCTAACATGAATGTTAGATACGATTTTTATAATCAACTAAATTCTAATATGATTATTAGAAAAAGTTTATGTTATAAACAATAAATTGTTTTATGTAAACAATTTAATTATCTTACATGCAAGTTAGATACGATTTGTGTAATCGTTTTATTTTGAACAGATTTGTGACTGTTTGATTTAAAGTTTCAAGATGAAACAACTAAAGAATGAAGATGTTATTGGGGACATTTTCGATTTATCCCAAAGGACACGTGTCATTTCATATCGAGGATGATTCCTCATGACATGTGTAACCATTCATGCATCTTCTGATCTAAATGACATTGAAATGAAATGTCAGATACCGAAAGTGTTCAAGATAGTAACACTAAATGACTTGTTGTTTATAACTCATCTATATGTCTTTTTATACTGTTACAAATAAAAATGTGTTTTGGTGCGTTGGTTGTGTTCAATATCTTATGATAACACATCGTTTATGCACAATAATCACTATAACATATGAAAGAGATATATGTTATAATTAACTATATTAATAAATTCTGTGTGATTTATCATAAAATGATGATGACATATAGATGTTTCTATTGCTTTCATTGTGTTTGAAATTATGTGGATTATGTGTCTACTAAATTATAAGAGCATCCTAAATACATAGCATGAGATACAACAAATGAAAATTTGAAATTAATTTGTTGTATGTCATAATGAAACATGACTTTCTATTGAAGGAGGACTTCAAAACATGTCAAATGACGATGTCATTTGAGATGACTTTGGTAGACGTTGAAAGTGTTGAAGAAATAGCACTTTAAGATTTGATGTTTAGCTATCATTCTTGTATCCGTTTAAAATATGTTGTGTGTTATATTTTATTATAAATGTTCAACTATGACTTAAGTTTGTTTATTTATTTTTAAATAAACAAGTTGATCTAGAAATAATAAAATGATATATGGTAAATTTTGGAGAATTTAAATTTTTCTAGTCTAATAAATATACATATTTAAACGGAAATTACAAGTGGTGACTTGCACGAACACAATGAGCGGGTTATGATATTGACTTATATATGTTGTAAGTCTCATATCAAATATCAATGTAATATGGTGAGTGTATTAAAGCAAAATACACAAGAACGAAGGATGTCGTCTAATATATGTTGAGAGCATCAACATGGAAATTCATAAGTGTATTTTGATTACTATAACATATGAAATAAATATATGTTATTATTGTAAATAATTTTAATAAATTTTTCACATTTATTAAAGATACTTACAATAGTGATGGTCTTGTAGATTATGCTACAACCATTAACGTTATTGAAACTATGTGGATGATTTATCCTTTAATTTGGGAGAGTATCCTAATATATGGTTTCATTGAAACAACCATATAAATGTATAAATCACTTTAGACACATGGGATGTCATATTGTTGAGTATTAATCTTATTGATTATATCTCAAGAGTCTAGTGATTTTATACAAATAGCATACATCATATGTTGATGAATGTGTTCACCAAAGTGACTTGAGTTAAGACATATGCTTAAGTTCTTATGATTAAATGGTGAAGCCTTAGAGATTAAAGGCAAATGAGTTATGATCCTACATAATGGATGAAGTTAGATATGGTTATGAGTTTTTCTTAAACTAAGGATTTAATAGAAAAATCTCATCATTCTTGTCTAAACTAAGATATGAATGTTTGTAGAGATAATGTGTTATCTCTAGGAGCTGTGATTGATCAGAATGATGCATCTTCTGTTCACGTGCTATTATTTTAGTCTAAAGCATGCTAGACTAATACATGTTAATTTAGATGATCTGCGGAGATTAAATTAACTTTAAACATTCTATATATGTGATGACATGAGAATGAGTTTCGGTTCATATGAGGAGAACTCATTGAGGAATATGTATGGATGAACTTAATCAAAGTGCAAGCAATGTGGGGGAATGTGTCATTTACGAAACAACCCTCTAAAGTTTGTAAGAGATAACCCTCTATAGTTTGTAAGAGATAGTATTCTCTTGTGGAAAAGGAGAACTTTTCACAGCACGATTTTAATAATTGGAAAATGGTTATCTAATAAGACTCAAATGTGGGGGTTGCTTGCACTTAATAAAATTATGTGAAAGATTTTGTAAAAAGGATTTTAGTAATCCAAATAAATATTACAAATTCGTGACCAAGTGGGGTACACGATTGAGTTAATCAAGTTGATTGGACTCAAATGTCAATCGGTAAAAATGGAAACGTGTTTAGCCTTGAAATGAGTTTCAAATCATTCTAAAGACATGGTTATATAACTAGATCCAAGTTGAGATCACTGGTTATAGTCTTATAAATTGAAAAAAAAGGCTAGTATGACTTGTGAGTCAAGAACACGTTAAAACAACTTATCTCAGTTGCAAATTATCGTTGTTGACTTGATGAAGTCAAAGATAATATTTTGGATCCAATAACATGAGAGATTAAGTTGAGGAATGTGACTAAAGCCCTTGTAAAGAGATATTTGAAGGAAACCTAACCTTGTTGATTGGAGATCCCATGATCTAGGTTCAATAGGACAACTAATTCATATATCTAGGGTAGTCACTGTGGGGGCATAGTTGTACAATGGATGTATAAGCTAATATATATGTTAATATATATCCTCCTAAACTGTAAAAGGGTGTTTAAATACGTCCTAGTCCATTCCTATAATAATCAGTGGCATTGTTGTGTGAGGCTAAGTATAATATATGGTTCATGATCTGTGTAAATCATGAAAACCAAAAATGCTTTTAATGATTTGTGGACAAATCACCTATGTTAGAGAGAAGTGGGGTCGCTTCGAATGGAATTGTCGGGCATAATTCCTAGAGCTCTCGCAGAACCAGGATAGTGTTCCATGACCATAACGGACACGACAATGAGGGTTTAACCAGACCAGGAAGAGTATTGTGTGAAGTGTAATAACGTCTACGTAAAAAGGGGTTTAGTTCAAGGACATCGCGTCTACTAACCGCTAGGAGACTAAGTATACTTCACAAAGGAAAGTTCAAAGGGAACACCTACTTCTCCTGCAATACTCAACCGCTGAAATTGTGTCTTAACACTTGAGTGTATGAGTTGATTTTTATTCATGTGGGGGATTGTTAGAAAATTTGATAAATTTGAATAATTATCAAATTTAATTTGAATTAAAATCAAAACTCTTCATTTTACTAAATTAAATCAAGACTTTTCAAATTACATGTATTATGTCAAGACTCTTCAAATTACATATATTGATTATATGTATTATGACAAGACTCTTGAATCACCAACTTGTTGTATAAATAGAAGACATATGTTGTCTTGTTAAGGTGTTGAAAAGAATAGTACATAAAATCACACACAAACTTTGAAGAATTTCCAACTTTCTCAATTCTTCAAGTTCTTGTTTAAGACATATTTTTCAGGTGCCAGGTTAATCCCGGCAGTACACAAACTATTTCGGTTGTTGTACCCTGGGAGACAGACGCGTTCGTCTTGAGAAGAGGCGCGAAATCTGTTTTAAGGGAAGCGTATTGAATACGTGCCTCAACCACAATCGCCAACACGTTTAATCAATGTTGCAGTGAAGAATCAGTAAAAGACACACTAGGTGGAAAACATCGTCAAGATGCTTGATTGAAGACTCGACATTAGTTATGCTCTATTCAAGGAAGCTATTTGGAGTATACAACGAAGACATGGATCAAAACAAGTTTGTTATATAAATTAGTAATTTATATTTTTTTATTTTAGTCTTGTAACCGGTAATGTACTAAAATATTTCTTACGAATAACGAGTGTATCGTTATTATGTATATTTTATTATTGTTTTATAATAAAAACGTGAACCCATCTCCTACACGTATATGGATGTAAATATCATCGTCCAAAGTCTTCTTGATTTCGTGGGGGAGAATCAAATATGACCATGGCATCTTCACCATCCATAGACATGGCTCCTACCACCCTCCGAAATATCAGCTCAAATTCTTTAATTTATGCCTCGTGTGGTCTCCATTGGACCCCTGCACAGACATGATTTGAACCCGCAACGATTTGAAGGCCGGAAAGCCATGTATGTGCAAAAGCTACTGTATTATTTGAAGCCAATCAAAGAAGAAGAAATATTAACAGCATGTGTTAAGAAGTTGATCAACTTAATATGGAAAATCAAAGGATTTTATGCCGACATAAAGACTTATAATGACAATAAACCCGCAAAAATGATGGTTATGGATGCATGTTTCATAATTGAATTCATTCGTTCAGAGTTGGATGATTCAGGTTCCAACAAGTTGTCTAATAATTATATACCTTATGATATCGTGCTGTCAGAGAACCAAATCCCTTTCTTTGTTCATAATCACATATTTGGGCTCACTATTTCTAAAAAAACGATCAATCTCTTGGTGAGTTTATCCTTCCCTTTCTCTTATATATTGTATGTACATAAAATTGATGTTAAAGGAATGAGAAAGAATATTCATAATATCACATGGTATATCACCCTAATCTCCATCCTTGAAAATCCGATCTGCCCGCCACAATGTCAACCGGTTATTCAGCATGGAAGAAGCTCGAGGCCATTGTCCTCCAATGGATTTGCCGGACCCTATCGAATGATTTATTTGATCGAGTTCTGACCGATGAATCGACTGCTTGTGAGGCTTGGCTTCGGGTGAAAACTTGTTCTTGAACAATAAAGGTTCCAGGCTGCCGCCCTTCAGCATGAATTGTCAAGCCTTACACTCGCCTCCATGCCATCCATCGAAGCATACTGTCAACGGATTCACGAACTTGCCGATTAACTAACAGCGGTGGATTGCCCGATCAATAACACACAACAGGCCATCTACCTTGCTAGAGGCTTGCCTCGTGAATACGATGTCATCGGGTCTACCCTCAATCGCAAGCTACCACCTTGGGAAACTGCCTGTGATGAGCTTCAGTTGGAGGTTAGGCGTCTTGTTGCCCGGGATTCCGTCCCACAAACACTACTAGTTGCTGCTGCTGTAGCTGGAGCATCTTCCAGCCATGAACAACAACACCGTCACTCCTCTGGAAATTGCCATGACACCCCCCACACCAACAATCGTGATCGGTCAAACACAAAGTCACCAAATCATGCGCGGTCCTAGCCTCCTTAGATCCAAAAGCCTCCTGGCCCGTACCCTTAATGGGCTCCACTGTTAGCCATAATTGTCCAATCCAAGTTAGAAGGTCGTTTATGTAATTAGTCTAAAATGTGTATTGTGTTTATTATGTAACATATAATATGTTTAGGGGTATATTGTGTCAAGAATTAAACCTATTAATTGTGGTTAGGGTTATATAAACCCAACTATGGTTTATTGTAAAGTGATCGATCATTATATCTCAAAGAAACATACGTATCTTTTTTGTTCTTCTTTGTTCTTGATTTTGGTTTCTTGATTATAGATGCAAGATGATCCCTGTGGATTACATTTGGTATCAGAGCCGAAGACTCTAATCTATCTGGGAAACATCGTTGCATTCCAAGAATCAAGAAATCATAAAATCGATTTGGAGAAAAAATCGAAGTTTTGGTTTTGTTCGGTAAACACAAATCAAGGGAAATTCGATCCGAAGAAACCATAAGAACATTTTGTTGTTTTATGTCACGGTTGTTTGTTTTACACCGATCTAAGATTCAATCTTGTTTTTGGAATCACGTTTGGATGAATAAGGAAAGCAACAAAGGGTTGTTTTTTTTTTGGTACCTTTGATTTTTGGCAAACCAAATGCATTATTGTAGATTGACGAATTTGTTGCAGCAATCCGAGAACAAAGTGGCGATCAACGAATAGGTCCTGTGGCATACAGACTCAGACTCCCTGATGAATTCAGCGGAGTACACGATGTGTTTCATGTATCAAATCTCAAAAGGTGCTTAGCAGACGAAACATTGATCATACCATTGGAGGAGATACAGATTGACGAGCAACTACATTTCATTGAAGAACCTGTAGAGATTATGGAACGTGAAGTTAAGAAACTGAAACGTAGCCGTATCCCTATTGTAAAGGTTCGATGGAACTCCAAGCGTGGACCAGAATTTACTTGGGAGCGCAAGGACAACATGAAAGCAAAGTATCCCCACCTGTTCGAGATGTAAAGCCCGACCTTTATGCTTAAATTTCGGGACGAAATTTCTTTAACAAGGGGAGACTGTGACAATTAGTACCTGACCGGCCGGCAAGTCCGTACGGTACGTGTACTTTAAACAGTATCTATGTGTACATACGTGATTGTAACAGTACTTGTATTAACAGAATTCTAAATACAAGCATTCATTTTACGTATTTTTGTGTAAACTTAAATACAGTTAGTACAACGTACATTTGAAACTTTAGTTGTGTTTATTTAAGTGAAAACTTAAGTACAGTTAACACAACATATCATGAGAAACAACGGTGTTCATATTGATAACAGAAACAAATCGGTTGCGATCTGATATCCATAGATGACAGGAATCAGATAGCCAACAGTTCAATGTGGAAACAATATGAAATCAGGGTGTTTAGTTGAGTCCGACAGTGAGGAAATACAAGTTAAAACAATAATCCAGTGTTGTTTCAGAATAACAAACTGACAAGTGTGTTTGCATGGGTGACGATCCACACAAACATATCTGTGAGTTTAACGTTCGGAAATGATGACTGAAAAGTAGAAAACAAAAGTCGGAAAGCAAAACCATCGTCGTGTTCGTTCGAATGACGATTCGAGTGAATACGCGCGATGGTGACGCGAGTCGACGAAACGAAAACAAAACACGACACGATCAAAAATAATTTAATGAAATAAAATAAATAACGTTTTACAATTTTGAAACTCATCAAAATAATTAAATAACATTCTTTTTATTTATTTCACTTAAATTACGCGTAAAAGTTCCGGATACGCGACGAAATCGCAAACCGAGCAACCGAAACGAACCCGAATACCAACAGGGTATATAAGCCACCAATGAGGCCATTTTCCTCATTTTTAATCAACCCACTCTCTCTCTACACTTAATTTCCGACCACCCTCTCTCTCACTAACTTCTCTCTACCATAAACCACTCAAAACTCCACCATTTTTCAAGATCTTGGTGCCAAATTGAAGCTACAAACATTCCCTACATAGAAGTACAACGGATCTGTGGATTCACTCACTTAAACGAGAGGTAATGAGCTTAAATAGCTTGAAAAAGTAGGGTTTCTACCCTTGTTTGCTCACAAACACATCCAACCGGTTAACCCCCTTCTAGTTCGAACCACACTATCACGAGGAGCCATTTTTGCATGATCAGGAGCGCGGGAACAACGGAGGTCCAAAGGGTTTGATGAAGATGACGATGGGGACTTGAGTCGTGGATGGGCTGTGGAGACACGAACCTGTTGGCGTCCGGGACCATAGCCGAACCCTCCACGAACCCTCGGCTGTCATCCTCACCGAACCTACCGGAACCCTAGCCGAACATGAGGTGCCGAACCCTTTGGAGTCTTGAGGGAACCTTTCAGCAACGAACCCAGCATGCATGGGCCGAACCTCCGGCGAGCCTAGAAACCACCGAACCTATTGAGTGTCTCTTGGACTAAGCCGAACCTTGCTGCTGTTGAACATTTCAGCAGAACCCTTTCATCAACAGGCGAACCCTAGCCGAAGCTCCATGTGGACGAACCTTTGATTGTCACGAACCCTTGACCATAATAACATCATGGGGCCGAACCTTGTGTAAAGAACCAATAAGGTTTGCTGTTATGGGAACCACATGTTATCCTAAGACGGCTTAAATGGTCTAGCCCAACAACTCGTGGTATTCGGCCCACACCCCTCTGGATAGCCCACAACAAAAAACCATAAGGCCCAACCATATTCTTGGCCCATTTCCTTGTTATGACTCGATATGAGCATCCGGGCCCAATAACAGCCCACACCTTCTAATCGGCCCACCACATAGGTTTCAATCATGAAATTCCTTTGGACCATAACATTCGATCAGCCCAACAGTCGGCCCATCTACACACAAAGCCCAATCAACAACCCGTTTGGCATTAGATTGGCTCCACCTTCGGCCCATGTTGGCCCAATGGGCCCATGGTCTCACCATTCGGCCCAAGATCTCTGTTTTGGCCCAAAGGGTTATAAGACTCACCTCGTTTTAATGAGGCTCACTTATACAACATTCGGCTCAAACTTAATGAACGTGTTACATATAAATTCAAGGATAACGAAAGTCTCTAACATTTAGGTAATAAACAAAATTTATGAAAAGCCTAAGTAATTCTAAGAAATGTTCTAAAATTATGAGATTAATTATGAATATGACAAGCGAGTACCAACTAAATTAGTTAAGTGTTACGAAATCTATGACACTTAGACAAGATCCGAATGAAAATCAAGACCATGAGTCACGAGTGTTAGCCAACATTGGGGCTAACACATATACACACACAAATTACAATAAATGGTACTTACGAGTCGAAAACAACGTGAAATCAATACATGATCGTGAACATACATCAAATACAATCAAGGAGCGCGTGCATTATTCTCTTTTAAGCTAAGTCAACCCTACTACTACAAGGTGAGCTCATATGCCCCTTTTTCTTTAATTTTAACTGATTTTAAACTCTCGGGGCTGAGAAACATGTTTACTTTTATTTATTTAAAAGTTTTGCTTAGCATGTTATTTATACTTTAATTTAGATAATATTAAATTGTTTATTATCGTTTATCATTGTATGCATGCTTGTATGATCATGAGATAACAGTGAAACTCAGATGAATATGATAAAGTAATTTCATACTCATCAACATATTTGAATAATATAGTCGTAAGATTTTATCTTACAACACTTAGTTATTCCTACATGAGTGAACATTGAGACAATTCATACACAAACAAACAATGAGAACTACTACAGTGAAACATGGTGACACTTCACAACACATGAATGATTAGAAGATAAAATATCTTCTGAATATCATTCCACATCATAATTGATCAAGTGTGATAAGTCAATTTCTTATAACACTTAATCTATACCCTAAAAACATACTATGTGATAGTATGATCGCATTGAGTACTTCACCGCCATACGTTGCTTAAGGGTATTAAGACTTGTTCTTAATACGGCTTAAGGATGTTATGGTAAGCATATGGGTTCAAGCGAATGATGTCATGATAACGTAACTTCATGATGACAATATCATTCGTATCATGATTAACATAAGTAATAAGACAAGTTCTTATTCAACTTTGTTAATCACATTGAGATCAACAACAACACAAATGTACATCATCCATCGATATTTGTGGACTAGTAGACTGAGGAATTTATTTTCTATCATGTCACATTACTAGTAACAGTTTCGATGAAGGCTATGTAATCACACGGCGGGATAGAGGTGAAATGGGTGCATTGTAATCTGATTACGTGAGGATCACAATGGACTTCTTTTGGGCTCTATACGTTGCATTTGAGGATACACTACATACAGTTAACTAACACTTTTAATAATTTAAAAGTGTAACAACAATTAACACACAGACAATAGAATAATACAAGGAACAGATTAATTAAATCTAATATCCTTATTACACATAATGGTTATCAATACTTCGGTTTGATAACTACAACGCTATCATTATATTATTCTATACATGAGAACACAGGTGATCAAGAATGAGTTGAACATGTGAATTTGAGAATGGATATCCATAGTTGTGTTGCAAGTAGTGTGAAACTTGTTTGAGCATGTGGTGGGATGGCGTCTGGGCTTGACCCTTTCGTATGCCCTATATATAAGCATGCTTGATCGGGGGTCACACCACTTGTACATACAATTAGGGAGAAGCCTCTGGGTGAACAGGTGAACACACAACATACAATCAACATAACATACATTGTGATTATGCATGTGAATGAATCAAGGTTTTCAATTAACATACTTATGAACTCACCAACCTAGTGTTGAATTTGTTTAAATACATGTTTTCTCAGGTGATGAACAGGTGTAGATACTTACATGCAAGGATCTAGCTAGTGGACTTTTAGAAGACCTAGCTTTATTTTGTATTGCATGCTTTTGGAGACAAGAACAATGAATCATCTTTTGTATATCTTGTACAGTTACATGATATAGTTACATTGATTCTTTTGATAGATTTACTTGGTTAATTATGAATGATACATTGTAATTTAATCCTGTAATTCTATATCATTTATGTGTTAGCATTTCTCATTTAATTATCATGTGCTATGTAAACAATCTGATCATTTGATTATCACTCATGATATCACGCCCCGGGAACCTTCCGCCCGACGGGAAAACCCGATCTGTTCCCGCCGGCCTGGGGTGTGACATCAGGCATTGATCTAGGGGTTAGAACAGGTTCCGGGGAACCATGAGGGACCATGTGGGTCTCGCACAGAGAGTGCAGGCGTTGGTTCGAATCCGAGGCAGACCCATAAGAGAATCACGTGGGGCTTTGCAAGATCTTAACATCGGATCAAATACTTCCATTGGATGAGAAATCCTATGAAAGCAAACAAAGAAAATGACCAATGAGACAATGATAAAAGGGAAGAACGGTTGTAGTGAGGAGATTAGAAGAATGAATGTTTGCTGTAAAGAAGAGAGATTAAAGATTGTTGGTGTTCATGCATGGGGGACATCAAGAAGGAAGACAATATCAGGAAATTCAGAACTTAATTATATTGTTATGTTTTTATTGCTATACACAAATCAGAAGATAAGGCCATGAGGGCTATTATTGTTTTTGCATGTGATTTTAGTTCATCACTAAAGGAAAAGAAGTCATGAGGGTTGTGTTTAAGATGAGTGATTGGAACCAAAAGCATAACGGGTCAAGTGCAAATCCGAGAGAAGACGATGCGTGTTTCAGTGGTGAGTGTGGCATATTCAAGAGGGATCATGTAGCCATTTTTCAAAGCAATTGGGACAAGAGGACCAAAGGAAGATTGCTCGATTTAAAACACGGTTGTATTCTAAATTTTGCATTGGATTTGGAAAAAAAAGAAAGCAAGTATGGAAAGTATAAACATAGAAGAGTTACAAGAACAAGTGAAGATCCTAGAATTGAAGACTCAACTTGGATTAACAATTAGGAGGTAAATGTTAGCCATAATTTTTCAATCCAAGTTAGAGGGTCGTTTATGTAATTAGTCTAAAATGTGTATTGTGTTTATTATGTAACATATAATATGTTTAGGGGTATATTGTGTGAAGAATTAAACCTATTAGCTGTGGTTAGGGTTATATAAACCCAATTATGGTTTATTGTAAAGTAATCGATATTTATATCTCAAAGAAACATACGTATCTTTTTTGTTCTTCTTTGTTCTTGATTTTGGTTTCTTGATTATGGATGTCAGATGATCCCTGTGGTTTACATCCACCACCTTACTAGGCTCCCAATGCCCATACCCGACACAAGGGTGGGCTCAGCCTTGGTCTCAACCACACCAGCCTAACAACAACCGCAATGGGCAGTCACAAAGGCAATATGGAACTTCACAAGCCCAAGCATATTTGGCTGAGTTTGACCCACTGGATCCCACTTAACTAGCCCAAGTCGTTCAGGAAATGCCTATGGACTCTGGGGACATGGAAGATCAGTGGCACTTTGACACCTGTGCTTCATACCACGTCACGAATGATCAGGGTAAACTCTCAACTTTTTCTTCGTATTCTTCTATAGAGTCAATATTTGTAGGTAATGACAATAAAATACCAGTCCTTGGATGTACTTCGACCATTCCTACAAACAAAAAATCTCTACACCTTAAAACTGTTTTGTTTAACCCCAATATAATTAAAAATCTTATCTCCGTGCGGAAATTCAATATTGGTAACTTCACTTCAATTGAATTTGATCCTTCTGGGTTTTCTTTAAAGGATTTCAAGGATGGCACGATCCTGAGTCGCCACAATAGCAACTGCGATCTCTACCCATTCACCACCAATGCTTCCGCCGCCAATGCTTGTTTGCTTACAAATAAAGATTCCATGTTTTGGCACAACCGCCTTGGACACTCGAGGCAACCAGTCATGGAATTCCTTCGTTCTAATAATTTTATTACGTGTAATAAATTACAAGCTTCATTTGTTTGTCATGCTTGTCAGTTATCCGAACATAAACGATTGCCTTTTTCTGATTCTATTACTTGTACTTTATTACCATTTGCCATTATACATTGTGATTTGTGGACATCACCTATTGTAAGTCATGTCTATTTTACATGGTTTTAATCGACAACTTTACTCAATACACGTGGGTGTATCCATTAAAGTTTAATCCGAGACATTTGAAAATTTTGTTCAATTTCATAAACACATTGACACTCAATTTCATATGCAAATCCAATCATTTCAATGTGACAAGGGAGGTGAATTCGACAACCACAACTTTAAAAACTTCATACTCAAAAATGGGCTTCAAATGTGTTTTTCATGTCCCCACACGTCACAACAAAACGAGAAATCTGAACGAATGATCCATCGCCTAAATGACATCATGTTCACCCTCCTTACTCATGCTTCCCTCATGTCTACTTTTTGGGTCGAAGCCTTACCCACGGCCTCCACCCTTCACAACATCCTTCCGACACAAATCCATTGAAATCTCTCACCCACTTCTCTTCTTTACCATCGAACCCCATCATATGATCACCTTCATGTGTTCGGGTGCCTTTGCTACCCCAACACCTCAGCCACATGCTCAAATAAATTAACCCCCCCGCTCCACACCTTTCGTATTCCTCAGATACCCGGCTAACTAACGCAGGTATCGTTGCCTTGAACTTTCAAGTGGTAAAACAATTTTCTCCAGGCACGTAGTTTTTGATGAGTCAAAATTTCCCTACCGCCATCCAAACATTCCACCACCCACTCACTCTTTTCTTGACCCATCCCTATCATATTTACCCAACCAACCACTTCATTTAAACCCCCTCTTTCCAACGATTTCTTAAATGATGAAACACAATTTCCAACACAAAGTCACGAATACCACACCCCCAATAATGAGCAAACCCAACTTCCACCCCACCCTCATGAATTTTACAGCCCAACCCCTGAATCCATACCACAAACCGATCCATCAAAAACAGACCCACAAAACTCGTCCAGTAGTACTGAACCATCAAACTCTTCTTGATCCAATGCCGACGCCCCCACCCCCCACATCTCTTCTTCTACTTCTAATCATCCCATGCAAACTCGGTCACGTTTGGGGATCGTCAAAACCCGCACACCATTCTCCTTGAACACTCAAACCTCCCCTCCTTTGTCACTGCTACCTAAATCGTACCTTTCCGCCCTCAACGATCCAAGCTGGAAAGTTGCCATGCATAACGAATATGATGCTCTATTGGCTAATAATACGTGGGAACCAGTTCCGAGACCACCTGATGCACCAATTATTAGATGTATGTGGTTATTTAAACATAAATTTTAGGCCGCTGGTTCATTGAAAAGGTACAAAGCTAGACTCGTAGTTAATGGGAAAACTCAAACCATGAACTTTGATTGTGATGAAACATTTAGTCCCGTTGTGAAACCTACAAACCATTCGGACATTTCTTAGTCTCGCAGTATCAAAATCATGGCATGTTTCTTCATTGTTACTTAAAAGAAACAGTTTATATGTTCCAACCACCGGGGTTTGTTTCTGACACGAAACCAAAACATGTCTGCAAATTGAAACGCTCATTATATGGCCTCAAGCAAGCACCACGTGTCTGGTATCATCGTTTCGCAACTTACATAGCCAAGTGTGGGTTCAAAAGCAGCACCTACAATACGTCGTTATTTGTCTATAACAAAGGCACTCAAATGGCTTAATAATTATTATACGTTGATGACATCATCCGGACTGGCTCTATTGAAAATTACTCCAACATATTATTACCTACTTATCTACTGAATTCAAGATGACAGATTTGGTTCCCTTCTATCACTTTCTTGGCATCAAGTTCAAAAACAACAAGGTGGACTATTCCTATCACAGTCTTCATATGCGTCTGATATCCTATCCATGGTATTCCTCGGTCAATAGTTACTAATCGTGACACCATTTTTATCAGTCATTTTTGGCAAGAACTCTTTAGATTATCAGAAACCAAATTAAAAATGAGTTCGGGATATCACCCTCAAACCAACGGTCAAACCGAGGTTTTAAACCGATGTTTGGAAGCTTATCTCCGCTGCTTCGCACATGATAGACCTACTAAATGGAGCTCCTACTTGCCTTTGGCTGAATATGCCTATAATACCAGCTTTCATTCTTCAACTCTGACTACCCCATTCAAGTCAGTCTATGGTCGTGATCCACCTCCTTTTCTCCAGTATACTATTGGTGAAACAAAAAAATGTTGAATTGGAGGCTCAGCTACTTGATCATGATGACATGCTGAAGCTATTAAAGGAGAATTTAATCAAGGCCCAAAACCGTATGCGTGCTCAAGCTGATTCCAAATGCAGGGAGACTTTGTTTGTGATTGTGATTTGAATCCTCTATCCGAATTTCCTTTTGGTCGTATCAGTTATCGTCAATCATTTGGGTTCAAACGAAGAGGCTGTAAGTATGATAAACAGACTATGGAAGGAAGTAGTGTGGACGGGTTTCTTTTACGGTGAGTAGTGCTGTAAACGAACCGAACGAACACGAACAAGCCTTTGTTCGTGTTCGTTCGTTTAACTTTTAACTTGTTCACGAACGGTTCACGAACGCTTACCGAACGGAAATTCTTGTTCGTGTTCGTTCATTAAGGATTTAGCTTGTTCACGAACGGTTCACGAACGCTAACGAACACATATTATTTAAACAATAAAAATCAACATTTTTAATATCAAGCAATGGAGATAATCATTTATAAATATATAAATTAAGATATTATAGTATTAAACTATAAATAACTTTAAGTATTATGGTATTAAACTAAAAAAATTAAAAAATAAACAACACGTTTAATAAATAAATATAGATGAACTTAACCGAACATAAACGAACGTAAACGAACATGTTACCGAACGTTCACGAACACAAATGAACGAACACGACCTCTGTTCGTGTTCGTTCGTTTAACTAAACGAACGAAATTTCTTGTTCGTGTTCGTTCGTTTATTAAATGGACGAACACAAACGAACTTCCCGCCAAACGGTTCACGAACTGTTCGCTGAACGTTCGGTTCGTTTACAGCCCTAACGGTGAGCAGTGGGAAAAACTGGACAAGCATTTCAACGGTTATTGTCCCATAAAGTTTGTCAACTTATGTCGTACTTATTTCAATAGTCCATGGAATATCATTGCATTCTTTGCTGGTATCTTCCTTTTCGTTCTTGCCATGCTTCAAACCATCTAAAATCACATAACAAGCCAGAAATTAATCAAGCAAGCACATAGCAATAAAAGATACATAAAAAGGAAATCTCAAAAATAAATATTTACCAAAAAAATATAGTGACAAAACATGATTCATATATTCGGTTCAGTTTAACTTTTTTTCCCCTCATTTGAAAGCACATGATTCATATTTTCAGTTATATTTAAATATGATGTTTTAAGCCTTGGTGTAACAAAGTTAAAAAGCTAAGGCTTATAGTCCATTACAAAGCTAAGAGAAAATTAAAACAATAAAACATGAACAACTAGAACAACAAACTAACAAAGTTAAAGACTTGAAACTATTAAACAAAAATGATTGCAGATTACCTTAGTTACAAAGTAATATTTATAAGGTATATACATCACTTAGTACCAAAGGGGGTTTCTTAAAATATTGAGTTCCATGACTTGGTACTGGATATGCTTAGGGGATACTGCTCATGACACGATAATAATTTAGTGGTTCGTAAATGATCCAAAAATTAGTTGTTAAAAAAGAATTTGTTTTGGTGCTATTTAAGAATCATTTTTTCCCCAAGTACACTGTCACATAAATTAAACTATATATTAAAGACGTTTTAAAATAAAATTTTAAAGCGTCACATATACATATTATTTTCATTCTTTTAAAAGCATTTATTCTCTCCAGCTAATAATAGTCCTTTTGTTATGCTTGCAGTTATTCTATGCACCTACCAAGTACTAAGCGATGACCGTGTTTTTCACATTTCTAATGTAAAATTATGTATTAACCCTTTTAGTTTATCTCGCATATTATAAATCTAAAAGTTAATGTGATGAATATCTTAATTGTAAAATAGATGACAAAAAAATAATTAATTTATTTAGTTATAATAAGATGGGTACCTTATAATTACTTAGCTTATACGTTTATATATAAAATAAACTTACATTTATATTACTTTTTTAATTGTCATTTATGCTAGACACGATGATATCATAACTTCATAAGGATTTGGAACATCATCCAACTTTCGACATGATCGAGCATCTAAAGGAATTGTACCAACAGTAAGCTCGTCATGATAAATTTGAAACCATGAAAGTATTTGTAGGATGTCGTATGCTGATCAATGTGCACGAGCGGTTTACAATTAGCACTCATGTTCTAAACGGGACGAGTTACATGGATCAACTTGAGAGGCTTGGTTTTTCCTTAAGCAATGAGTTGGTTGTATGTGAATATCATCCTTAACTTGTTGCCCTAAGCATAAAACTAGTTTACCATGAACTATAATATGAATGGTTGGGATAAGTTCATTCTAGAGTTGCATAAACATGCTTAAGACTGTTGAGTTGAACATACCAAACAAGAGCTTTTCAATACTAATGCTCCAAGAAGGAAGATCTAAGAAACATCCAAAGGATGCCAAATGCTTTCATTATGATGAAGTAGGGTGTTGGTAGATGAATCGTTTAAAGTACCTTGTCGGGCTAAAGAGGAGCAAAGCCTTATGGACGGAAGTTTAGGTATATTTGTTATGGCCATGTATTCCTTTTCTCGTAAGGTATGGGTGTTTATACCAGATAAGTTTGTTTGTTTATAATCTACTAGTTACCAAAATGCATTTAGGAAAGGTGGCTCCCCAGATGGTACTTTAGTAGGTTATAAAATCATTAATGAAAATAGAAAACTTCTCTCTTCCACTTTACAAAATTGCACGTTCCTTCTAAACTCATTTCCAGCATTCACCTTAAGAAATTCTTGTTTTTAGGAGTTTATTTTGGAGAACATGGATGTGCAGTCAAGAAAGAACATGGATGTAAATATCATCGTTCAAAGTCTTCTTGATTTAGTGGGGGAAGAATCAAATATGACCATGGCATCTTCACCATCCATAGACATGGCTCCTACCACCCTCCGAAATATCAGCCCAAATTCTTTTATGCCTCGCGTGGTCTCTATTGGACCCCTGCACAGACATGATTTGCACCTACAAAGATTTGAAGGCCGGAAAGCCATGTATGTGCAAAGGCTATTGTCTTATTTGAAACGATTCTTCAAAGAAGAAGACATATTAACAGAATGTGTGCTGAAGGTGGTCAACTTAATACGGGAAATCAAAGGATGTTATGCTGACATAAAGACTTATAATGATGATGAACTCGCAAAAATGATGGTTATGGATGCATGTTTCATACTTGAATTCATTCGTTCGGAGTTGGATGATTCAGGTTCCAACAAGTTGTCTAATAGTTATATACCTTATGATCTCGTGCTGCTAGAGAACCAAATCCCTTTCTTTGTTCTTAATGACATATTTGTGTCCACTATTCAAAAAAGAGACCAACAATCTCTTCGTATCTTTATCCTTCCACTTCTGAAATGCCTCAACCTTATACAAGGAGTGAAAATCAAACCACCATATACCAATTTTCCAGTTCATATTCTTGGCTACTTGCATAATTTTTACATGCCTTATAAAGCTGAAATTTCTTCTAAATTCCCAAGTTCAACAATACATTCTGCTGTAGAACTTGATAGGGCAGGGGTAAAGTTCATGCCTAATAAACCCGAACGCTGGCGATTGTCCATGAAAGTGGAAAAGCATAGATGCTCATGCATTTTCTGGTTCTTAGGTAAACCGACTCTCAGAATGCCGGTGCTGCGCATCAACCATTTCACTGAGCTGATTTTAAGGAACCTCATTGCATATGAGCACCTGTCTGGGCGTACTGCTTACATCACGTCATATGCCAGAGCCATGGACATGCTAATTGATACTCATGAGGACGTTGCCAAGTTGGTGAGATCAGAAGTTATCATCAATCATTTGGGTTCAAACGAAGAGGCTGCAAGTATGATAAACAAAATATGCAAGGAAGTAGTTTGGACGAGTTTCTTTTACGGTGAGGAGTGGGAAAAACTGGATAAGCATTTCAACAACTATTTTCCCAAAAAGTTTGTCAACTTACGTGTTACTTATTTCAATAGTCCATGGAATATCATTGCATTATTTGCTGGTATCTTCCTTTTCGTTCTTGCTGTGCTTCAAACCATCTTTACCATTAAGTCTAGCTAGCTTAATTAGATCATCATCCTTCAGTCGATCAGCACAATTATATAATATTGTTTTCGATAACTTTTATCAATAGCTGGCCTGGGATCCCAACTATGATAGATTAAGGTTTGTCTTCATCCTTGTATCTTCAAGACCCTACTGAAGAGTATATACTGGGTAAGTTTGTTTTTTTTGTTTGTTTGTTTGTAATAATATTATATTGTTTTATTATATTATTGGTCTTTATGCCATCCTTCTATGATTATTAATTAGTTTATACATATGTTAAGAATATAAATTAACTCAATGTCACTTGAGTATTAAAATGTTTGGTTGACTTTCGTTGGGTGGTTGCATAATAACAAGTCCATTCTTCTTTCTTTTTTTGAACGGCTTGGTACAACGACACCTAAGACGGGATTTCAACCGTCCCCTCGGATTTGACGCTCTGGGGCGTATGCCCAAGCCACCCCAGGAGGAACCCTACAACCGGGAAAACCCCTGACCTTGCTTCAGCAAATATGCCTCAGCACGGATTCGAACTCAAGACCTCCCATAGGAAAGTCAAGAGGGTAACCATTAAGCTAGAAGCCCTCGGTTACATGTCCATTCTTCTTGAATCATTTCTTGAAATTGGACGTACATATTTGAGCAAGCAAAACTGTATGAATATGAGAAAGATGCAATGAGATTTTTTTTTATTTAATTATTATTTTTTTAGAAAAATTCCCTAAATGTCGTTGTTAACCAAGAAAATGACCAATATGTCCATCTGACCACTTCCTTCATGGGCGCCGCCACCCATAAAAACACGGGCGCTGCCCGTGTTCTGAACCAATAGAAAGTCTCCACGTGTCCACCGTAGGCGCCGATGCCCATAAAAATTTCCGGCGCTCATATATTTTCACATTTGGTTTCAGGCGCCGGGCCCACCCTGACACCCTTGTCACGGGCGTCCCGCTCATTAAGATTTTTTTTTTGTAAGCGCAATGTAGCTTCAGACCCGAACCACCATCACCGACGTCCGAACCTAGCTATAGGCGTCCCGACCTTTTATTTGAAAAAAAAAGTTTTAGACGGGAACGACTATTCGGATATGAGCCGGGTGCCTATGATGGCTATGAATGGGTTTGTTTGAGAATGAGTGCGGTACGAAAACTCGAAAAGTCATTGTCGAAAAGATGACTGCTAAAATAATCGAATGATGCATAGACATGTGGCGATTTACAGCTGGAGGACAGCTTCCTTTTACATTTATCATACTCTTTATTGGAATTTGCTCCCACGCGCTTCTTGTTCTTTGGTGCTTGGAATACAAACATCATATACATGTAAAAAAAATGTAGTCACGTGCTTAATTGAGGTTATTACCTCACAGTGAACGATAAAGACATTTTCATGTGTAATCAATAATTCCTCTATTAAAAAAGAATAAAAATTTTATTATACAGATATATAGGAATCTAAGTTTTGAGCCAATGGAATTCAATGCCATCATAAACCGCTTTTATGAATTTATATACTTATGAAAATTTATTGGGATAGGAATTTTACTTTTCTATCCTTGCCACATTAAAAAAAAATTAATGTTTTGCTTGGATGCCGACTATAGGCGGCGCACCCATGATAGGGTTCGGATATGGGTCGGGCGCCTACGATGGCATGAACTACAAAATAAAAAATAATAAAAAAATTTAAATTTTTTCTTAGGTACCGACTATGGGCGGCGCCCATGATGGGTTCGGATATAGGCCGGACGCCCATGATGGCGTGAACTAAAAAAAAAAAATTGCTTGGGTACCAACTATGGGCCGATATGGGCCGGTGATGGCGTTAACTACAAAATAAATAAAAAAAAATTAAAATTTTTTGCTTAGGTACTGACTATGGGCGGCGCGCCCATGATGGTGTTTGGATATGTGTGCTGCGCCTATATACTATTATTAAAAAAATTAAAATTTTTGTCATTTGCATATAAATAATATTCAAGTGGCTAGTTTAATTTCTCGTTTTAACTCATAAAAAATGTCTGACTCGTTAAAACTCGATGACACAACGAACAAAGAAGCTGAAGATACTAAGTTGGTTGAACAACCAGATGATGAAAACAAATTAAAAAACCCAAACAACGAGCAACAAGAATATTGAAAGAATCTATTTCGAAGGTTTGTCAACCGGTTGAGAAGAATATTGTTTATCCATTTAAAAAAATTTAAGTAGTATTTGCTTGAATTATTGTCCAAGGTGAGAAAATTAGGAGAAAACATGTTTTTTTATAATCTTTAAAGAAGTCGGACACCCATAGCTAGGTTCGAACGCCCATAGTGCGTTTCCCTTTTAAAATATCAAAAAAAAAAGGTCAGAACGCCCATAGCTAGGTTCGGGCGCCCGTGATGGTGGTTCGGGTCTGAAGCTACATGGCGCCCACAAAACAAAAAAATCTTTATAGGCGGGACGCCCGTGACAAGGGTATCAAGGTGGGCCCGGCGCCCATAACCAGATGTGAAAATATATGGGCTTCCGGAAATTTTTATGGGCGTCGGCGCCTACGGTGGACACGTGGAGACTTTCTAATGGTTCATAACACGGGTGACGCCCGTCTTTTTATGGGCGGCGGCGCCCATAAAGAAAGTAGTCAGATGGACATATTGGTATTTTTTTTGTCAACAAGAACATTTAGTGAATTTCCCTATTTTTTTTCCCAAGTCATTCATATACTATACGAGACTCAACTTTAAAACAAAAAAAGTATGAATCCGTACCTTCAATTTAATTTCTCACTTTATTTATTAGATTTCAATGCTTCTAATAATTTATATTGTTACGTATATCCTCTATTTTTTTGACCTTTTTAATAATAACTAGGTTTATTTTCCTGCGCATTGCGACGGGTTATCACAATGCACTACTGAGAACTGATATTATATATCATTTGCAAACTCATAAGTTATATAACGAAATCAAATCTCTCATCACGAACTGTATAAAAACCTCTTAGATTTAATAAAAACCCAAATCTTGAAGCAAATCTCTCAAATTTATACACTCACCTCTATTTACAACTTTTCAAAGTTAAAAACTTCTCGTGATCCACGTCTAAGTTATCAAAACGTCACAACAAGAATAAACACATGCGCATTACTATTCATTTTACTATAAATCACTATTACTATATATATATATACACTATTAATATAATAGGGAATACATAATTTAAAAAACCATCCTTAGTACGAAAACCGTGAAAACCATGTAAAAAAACGTTTTTTTTGAATTTTTATTACAGGTTTGTAACATTATTGGGTAAGTTGTTATAAAAAAAATAAAAAAAGCGCCGACCATAAAATTTTTAAAAAAAATATTTTATAAAGCCATGTAAAACATACGTAATGCTTAGTCAAATCTGACAATTTTTTTCGTTTTGTTACGTATATTTTACATGGTTTTATAAAATATTTTTTAAAAAAATATAGGTTCGGCGCTTTTTTACATTTTTTTTATAAAAATGTGCCCAATAGTGTTACAAACCTGTAATTTTAAAAAAAAAAAACGTTTTTTACATGGCTTTCACGGTTTTCGCATTAAGAATGAGTTTTCAAATTATCTATTCCCTAATATAATATGTGTGTATATATATATATATTTACTATTCAATTAAATATCTATATATTCACTATTTATTTTTCATGAACTTTAATATATATAGTAATTTACAGGGCAGATCTAGATTATTTAGATTTATCACTGTTCATTTTCAAATTTACGCGGCATATACATGACTAATCATTTTTCAAATCATTGGTTGTCAGAGGATGTTATACGCATCATATAGGCTATACGAGACGTAAATCAGTGTAGTGTTAAAATAAAAAAAGTACGTTATGTGAATAATCAAACCTATTATATTATATACTGAAAATTTGAAAGTACTAGATTTTTTGCTAAGGATTTTTGTTAGTGATGTTTCGTATACAACATTGTGATAGTGTACTAATTTTAAAACATTAGATTTTAAAACCATTCAGCAACAAAAATCTAGTACATTTTCCAAAAATTCATCTGTATATATTTGAAAAATAAAGTACCTATAACAATCTAACATGGTTTAAAAAATTTAATTAATATTTTTATATTTCAATATTATACTTATACGAAAGATAAAAAACACTTTATTTTATGTTGTATTATTTAATTAGTATAACATGAAAAAATATATATTTAAAAAAATAAGAAACTTGATAAAAATGAACAAAAGAAGTTACAACAAATGACTTTCATCATTTGTTTTTTAACACTTTAATTTTAATAATTAACTAGGTTTAATCCCACCCGCGCGTCGCGACGGGTTATCACAGTACTCTCCTAAGAACGGGTATTATATATCATTTGCAAAATCATAAGTTACATATTAAAATCAAATCTCTTATCACAAACTCTATATTATATAAAAGTTTTAGTGATCAAAATCGAAAAAACAAAACTTTACTATTAAGTTTTAATGGCCATAATCGAAAAAGCAAAACTTTATATTATATAAAAGTTTTAGTGGCCAAATAAAAAAATTATTAGAAAACAATTGGATCAAAGAAAATACTTTTTTATTGTCCTCTGAATGAGAATACGATTAACTCCTTTTTATAAACCAAAACTCAACTGAAAAACCGAAAAATATGGAGTGCAAGCCATTAAAACAAAAACAAACTTTCGGATAAACTTTAAAACAATTAAAATAAACAAATCAAACTAAGATTAGGATTAAAGTTTTAGTGGCCAAAATCGAAAAAAGAAAACTTTATTATATATAAACGTTTTAATGACCAAAATCGAAAAAATAAAACTTTACTATTAAGTATTAGTGGCCAAAATCGAAAAAACAAAACTTTATATTGTATAAAAGCTTTAGTGGCCAAAATCGAAAAAACAAATTAGTGGTCAAAATTGAAAAAAACAAAACTTTATATTATATAAAAGTTTTAGTTGCAAAAATCAAAAAAACAAAACTTTAAAAATTTTGTGGCCAAAATCAAAAAAACAAAACTTTATATTATATAAAAGGTTTAGTGACCAAAATCGAAAAAACAAAACTTTACTTTTAGTGGCCAAAATCGAAAAAACAAAACTTTAAAAAGTTTTAGTGGCCAAAATCAAAAAAACAAAACCTTATAATATATAAAAATTTTAGTGGCAAATATCGAAAAAACAAAACATTAAAAGTTTTAGTGGCCAAAATCAAAAAAACAAAACTTTATATTATATAAAAGTTTTGGTGATCAAAATCAAAAAAACAAAACTTTACTATTTCTTTTAACTGTCTTTTAATATATATAATAATATAGGCATTGAAAGGTAGGATCACTTTCTATTCTTTTTAATCAAAAAAATTTTTAGAGGATGAACCACTAATGAAATAACTGCTAGAAATAATTGAGGGGTTTGCTGTATTGCATCATGTTACAACGACGTGCTGACGTGCACACTGACATAGTGACATGACTCAGTCTTGTGTCTAGGGCTGTTCAAAAACCTCGTAACTTGAGGCTCGCTCGAAGTTCGTTCGAAAAAAGCTCGAAAAAAGCTCGGCTCGAAAAGAGCTCGGCTCGAAAAAAACTCGATTCAAACGAGCCGAGCCCGATCCAGGGTTGGCTCGGCTCGAGCTCGGCTCGTGGCTCGACTCGTTGTCTCGGCTCGTGGCTCGGCTCGATTTTTAGCATATATATATATATATATATATATATATTAAATTATATACACACACATATGTTATACTACACACAAACATATAAATATATGTATATAAATATATATATTATGTATAATATATATATATCCACATATAGATATATTAAATTACATATATAATTATGTATATATATATATATATATTAGATTATGTATATATATAAAAAATGGATTTTATATATGTAAGAGATTTTATATATATTTAATTTTATATATTAGATTTTATATATATTATATATGTATGTTTGTAAAGTGGAGGAAGAGGTAAAAAAAAACCGAGTTGGCTCGTGGCTCGAGGTTCTTAACGAGCTCGAGCTCGATTTTTTGGTTCGAAAAAATTTTCGAGCTGGCTCGGCTCGGCTCGGCTCAAAAAGTCTCAAATTCGAGCTCGGCCTGGCTCGGCTCGGCTCGGCTCGATTACAGCCCTACTTGTGTCAACAATAATTTCTTTTTTTTACTGTTAATTTTTGATCGCCACATATCACTAAGGTATCATCGTATTATTATCAGTATCACTCGATCATATTCACTATCAAGTCATCAGTTTACAAGAAATTTAATATTTGAAAAAACCTTCTTGTGAACCCAAAACCATTTGATTTATGAGTCTTATCTCAACATCAATATACCATTAAATTATAATACATGGGACACAATAATTTCTAGTGTTTAAATCCTGCTAATCAAACAATAAATAATTTGTGAATGTGAAACAACCGTGCTATTAAGTATATCTTGTAGTAAGTTATTATCAGTGTATTATATGAATTAATTATATAATATTTTTTATAAAATATTAAATAGTTAGTAATGAAAATTTAACAATTATAAAACATGAATTAATATAAAGTGATTAATTACATATTAATAAACAATTTAAATAATAAAACAATAATTAAAAACTTCAATAAACTATTTAAATAAAACATGATCTTTTTGTAACGACCGGTTTTCAATTATCGAACACGTTTGAAAGGATCATCAATAGAACGATTGTGATTATTAAAAATTGAAAGTATGTGAGAAATGATGAAAGTAGGCGAAAACCGTGCGCGAAACGGAGTTACGGATTGTCCGGAATCGTGAAATAAAGAAAATTATAAAGAAATTATGTTTTGAGATGCTTCGCGGTACGCGAAGACTTTTTGAGTCCCTATTCGCGGTACGCGAAGGACCAAAAGATCTGAGAGCTCCGGATTTCTTCGCAGTACGCGAAGATCTCTTTAGCCACTCTTCGCGGTACGCGACGGATGAGGCGGTTCAGTAGATCCTTGATTTTATCAGATTTCGGCAGAAAAATAAAAAAATAAAATCATGTTCGAACTTTTTCACCACAAACACTAACATAGACGGAATTTTAGCATCTGATCTTCATTTTGAAGCTACCAGATCATCCGGATCGATCCAGAAGTCGTTTCTGCAAGTTCTGATCGTCGTATCTCAACCAGAAATCCGTTGGAAGGGTAACGATTCGTTTAATCTCACTGATTTTAATAGTGTATGGATTAAATTGAGTTTTGAGCATTATATGATGATTTGGGATGATTAGAAACGAATAATAAGATGTTTTAACGGTGAAATCTTGATTTTGATCCGTTATAATGTCCGATTGTTGTAAAACTCATATTATTGAATATGATAATCAGTGGGATGATTAAATCATGATTATGATGGTTTTAGATCATTCTCCGGAATGATCATTCCAGTTTAAGTGTTGATAAAATGTTTGAAATTGAAAGTTAATGATTTTAGCATGATATGCTAATTATAAATAATGACTTGACTTCTGAATACCACATACTAATAAATGAGATTCAAATGAGCTTGAATCAATATGTATGGGTATTAGGTGTATTGAAACTAGTTGTATACGCATGAATTGCAACTAGGTGTGGATAAAGGAAGTCAAGCAATGGATTTCAAAATATGAAGTTGTGATAAGTAGAATATGATTAAGAACATGTGTAGATTAAATTCTACACATAGATTGTTGATACAAGCCTCAATGAGGTTTGATTGAATATGAAAAGTAAAACAGGTCAAATGAATTAGATTATATAAATAACACAAGTTGTGTGTTCATGTTGTTAAATCCTGTTATATGTGAATATATAATAGGAAGAGGAGGTGAATCTAGTTCTAGAAGGCCTGGGAAAGAGTTGGAGATTTTTGATAACTCTCCAAAGCAAGGTAAGTTACCTATTTGATAGAACTTGTACTTAAGGACTGGGTGAGTCCATACTACAAGTGATGGTGTTATATGTGATTGTAGTTATTGTTGCTGCATGATTCACAAGGTGTGTGAACATGCCGTTATCATGATTGTGGCTATTGTTGCTGCATGATTCACAAGGTGTGTGAACATGCCGTTATCATGATTGTGGTTATTGTTGCTGCATTATTCACAAGGTGTGTGAACATGCCGTTATCATGATTGAGGTTATTGTTGCTGCATTATTCACAAGGTGTGTGAACATGCCGTTATCATGATTGAGGTTATTATTGCTGCATGATTCACAAGGTGTGTGAATATGCCGTTATCATGATTGTGGTTGTTGTTGCTGCATGATTCACAAGGTATGTGAACATGCCGTTATCTACGAATGTGTAGATGTTGGATTGGTAAGGTGTATGTTTGGTGTAGACATTTGAAATTCAAGTGTCAAATTTGTGAATTACGATCTTTGTGAAACATGATGCACAATTGGTGTGTTGGGTGTTAATACATGTGTTATATTAAATTATAATAATTGTGCATGAATGGGGGACATATTGAGGTTTTGGTTGAAAACGAACCGTTAGTAAATCGTTTTGTATAAATGTTGTTGTCAACATTTTATGGGAAACCACATTAGTGTATCCATATGGTGTTATGGAATATACGTGGTGAATGATGAGGTGATCTTACTTAGTTCTAACGAACTAATGGTGAATTTAAATGTGGTGCTTACAGGTACAAAGGAGTTTGGTGAGCAGTGATGGTGATTGGGAATCGAACATGGAGGCTCGTATGGTGGGTTAATATTTAAATAACCAAACAGTTGTGTAACTTTTGTGTAATAAATGTTTTTTGTGGAGTATGTACACATACGTAAACTTGTTTGTAACAGGTGTTAGTAAATAATATGTTTACATGTGTGTAAAACACAAAAGTTTTTACTAGAACCTAAACGTAATTTATTAAAACGTGGTGTAAAATGTCCCGTGGGGACATGGAAGTGACGGTTGGGGTGTTATACTTTTGATTTATAATAATTGATACTTTTGAGCTAACTGACGTTAAAAACCCTAGTTTTTGTTCTATCAAAAAATAAATTGTGTAAATCAAGAAGATAAGATATAATTTTTGTAAATTATTAAAGTTGAACAAACTTTCTATATCATTTTTAATACTTCGGCTTTTAAATACATTTAAAAAAGTCATTACTTTATAAATATTTTATTGTTTAAGAACTCACGTTTTATAGTTTATTTTTTATAAAGAATGTTTTTGTAAAGAAAACTCGTTTCTTATAAAAAAAAGTATTTTCTGAAATAAATTATTTCTTAATTTAAGAAAATTGATATTAGAATAATTTATATTTATAAACTTTTTAAAGTGTGTTTTATAATAAAAAAGACTTGATTTTAATTTGTTTAAAAAATATTTACTAATATAAAAATGATAAATAATATTATTAGTCGTTAGTATTATAATTATTTAATAGGAGATAATAGAGAAAAATGATAAGAAATGACAAATCATAATAGTTTTATAAGCAGGTAATAAGTGACTAAAAAATGTTTATATATTATCATATTAAGGCGTTGGATATCAAGAAGATATTTCTTGGATTTTTTTTTATTATTATGTTTTTTTAAAACGAGCATTTTTGTCTACAAGATTCCTTGTTAACTATTCACGAGCACGAGTGAGGTTTCTCTCTCCAATCAATGGGCCCTCCGTCTTTTCCACCTCCTTAGTGGCTACAATATAATTATTAATTATCTTTTAAGTATTTTTTTTCACGGCTAATTTTTAAAGGGTTATGTTATTCACACACCCACCTCACCCACCTCACACCCTCTATACGCCTCGTATAGGTCTATACGAGGCGTATAAGGAGTCAATCATTGGGTGTCAGAAATTGTCAGTGCCAATGATTGGGGACCTATACGAGGCGTATATACCTATACGCGTCGTATAAGTCCTATACGCGACTCTATTCGTGACCAATCATTGGGTGTCCGTGCCATTGGGGACTTATACGTGTAGTATAGACCTATACGCGGGGCTATACGCCACATATAGATCTATACGAGACGTATAGAGTCGATGGGGGTGTTGAATTAAAAAAGGTGGGTGTGTGAATAACCAATCCCTTTTTAAATCAATGACAAATTGTGGAGTATCATCATGTTATCAGCAGTATCAACCGATCACATCTATCACTAAGTTATCAGTTTTAAAGAAAACTGAATACTTTAATAAAACCATATTGTGAGATTTGAACTGCGGACAATTTGGTTAATAGTTTTATCTAACCACCAGGATATCGTTAAGATATAATGTCTTTGCTAATTATCTTTTAAGTTTTACCGTGTGAGGGGGGGTTGTACTGTTTAAATGGATACATTGACACCATCTTCTAAAAGAAAACTCACGCTAAGAAAACCTCATAGCTCAACCTAGAGCATTTTTTTGCTCCAGCCGAGACTCAAACTCAAGACCTCTTATTCGAGAAGTCAAGGGATACCATTAGGCTATAAGCCAGTGACAATAATTTAAAAAAGGGTAAATTATTGTTTTCGTCTATGTAATTTGGATGAATTTAAAAATTCTCATCTAAATTTTTAAATTTTATCAATTGATATTATCGTTTATGTTTTTTTTATTATTTTACTCTTGTTAACTTTATTCAGTTACCAAGTTAAGTTTAAGGGTATTTGAATTAATTACACTAAACTATTAACAAAAATAATTTCAATATACAACATCAAAAATATATTACAGTATATTTTATATTATAGTGAAACATATTCTCTTATATAGGTTCTATAGATTCTTAGTTTAAACAAATTTGCACTTATTGAAATATTTTTTTACTAAATTTATAAAACATATATTATAGAATGCGTTTCACTGTAATATAGGAGTTATTATGATATATTTTGTATGTTGGATATTGGATATTGAAATAATCTTTGCTAATTTTGTTATGTTTTCACCAAAAATGTTTTGTTATTTTTGTTATGAGTTTAGTATAATTGACACAAATATCCTTAAATTTAACTTAGTAATTGAATAAAGTTACCAGGTGAAGTAAAATGACAAAAATACAAAATTTATAATATCAAATTTGCAAAATTTAAGAATTTGAATGAAAATGTCAAATTCATTCATACAAAAGGAGCAAACAACAATTTACTATTTAAAAAATATATAAAAATGATATAATTTAAATTTAACTAGGGGTTGCCCGCGTGTTGCGGCGGGAATTCTGTCACGATTTCGAATATCAAAACGCATATACGGTCCCGTATTTCTAAACATAGATATAAAAACATGTCACAACGGTTTGTAAACATGTCCGTCACACCAAAAAACATCGTGCTTAGTGGTAAAATCTAACATTAAGAAACACGAACATATAAAAAATAAAAACAACCTAAAACTCACATCATAGAATGCCACCCAATTAAAATTATACAATAAAAAATGATGAGTCATAGCGCTCTATCGGCATGAGGATTTGATCATGACAATGGTAACATTATGAATATTACTCTGACTAAAACAATAAAACCATCGTAAAAGCGTCAATTACAATAAACACGACAATAGGTAAAAACAAAATTTTCTTAGTAGTATATTAATTTGAAGTGCAAAAAAACCCTGTATTTTAAGAAAAAAAAAAGTGTAAAACCTATTTATAGTATTAAAACTGTAAAAAAATATTAAAAATTAACCTGACAAACCTCTTGGTTGATTGAAATAAAATAATAAAACAATTGAAATATAATTGATGTCATAAACATGTGTGTGAGTGGAATGTATAAAATTACCCAAGGAAAAAGTATGGTGGGCGTAGGTGGGTCAAATAATGTAAACTAGTGTTAATCTCGCGCGCGTTGCGGCGCGCTAGACTCCTAAAAAACAAATGGTATTTTCTTACGAAAATAAAATAGTAGTTATATCGTTCAGAAGCGTATTGAGAAAGGAGTTAATCGACAAATCAGTTGACAAATTCAAAAACATTTGTGATCCTTTTAGTATTTCTTGTTGAAAATCTTTTTAGTTTTTGTAAAGTCATTTCCTTTCATAATCACATCATTGGTAGCCTACATTTTAAAAAAGTTGAAATAATCAAGTGGTCATCAAACATGTTCCAAGAAATTACAAGTAAATTATGTAATAAAAATGAAATCATGTTCCCAATAACAGATAACAAAATTAGGGTTTTTCTTTTCTTTCTCTATCCAAAGCTAGAAGAATCAAATAAAAACGAAGTTGATGATGGTATTTTCTTCCTACGTGCAATGCAATGATATCATATGTTTCATACCATACATATTTGTTAATTCATACGTGGCCTCTTATTTCATATGGTGTCATAATGCAAGATGTTCCATACCCATTCCTATTTGATTATTTCATTTTTGACAAAACTTAAAAATCCAAATAATTCTATTGTGTCAAATTCCAAAACTTTATAAATTACACTATTCCTTTCATGAATTTTAATATATATAGATTTATTCTCCCCGCGCATTGCGGCGGGTTATCACGGTATACTCCCGAGAACGGGTATTATACATCAATTGCATAAACATAAGCTACATAATAAAATCAAATCTCTTATCAAGATTTCTATACAATTTTTTCATAAAAACATTAAATCATACAAAATCTTCACAAATATGGTTTAAAAATAACAATTACACACAAAATCCGTCTCAATAGTAACCAATCGTTTGAATTAAAAAAAACTTAAATCTTCAAGCAAATCTCTCAAATTTAATAACCTGTAAGCCCCAAAACCCACCAACACATGACACGTGTTTTACAACGACAAATTAAAATAGGTCACAGATTTTTCATACCATCAAATGTAATTAACACCTTAACATCCTCTTTACATACGACTTTACAAAATATTTGATGTTATTTAAACATTCAATAACAAAAATTACATTTGAGTTATTCACCAAAAACCTTTGTTTTAAACAAACAAAGAATAAACCCCAAAATATGTTTGATCCGAATCCTTGCAAGGCAATCCGATCACGACCGCGTTCAACCCTTCCGTTCACCTGAAAACACCACATATATATTCACCATTAGTTCATAAAAACTAAGTAAGCCAACCCGTACGCACCCCGGATCAAATCCGACAAGAAAACGAAATTCTGGTCGAAAAACACTGCCCAGCGTACAGAATACCCAGAACCAGCGTACAACAGAATGGTTTGGGCGTACTGTACGCCGGGTACAGATCTTTGACTCGTTTTTCGCATTCCGGACACTCTCAACTCGATTTCGACCATTCCAATACCCCATAAACATTATATAACACCATATAATCATATTAAACACCTTAATTCACCAATTTATGACCATCATAGTCTTAATATCAAACGATTTTACTAACGGGTCGTTTGCACCCAAAACTCCTTTGAAATCTTATTCCACAAGATTTCTCAAGTTAAGTAAACCACACCACTTGTGTTTTACTAACTTGATTACACCCAACAAAGGACATTCACACACCATGTGAATAATCCAATGTCATGATCACACCACTTGTGATTCAAAACACCAAATTAAGTCAATTTCAACTATAAGTTCACACACCTTGTGAACTATTTTCATTCAATCACCACACACACAAATAAACACTAAGTCAATCATGGACTAGCATTAAAGCACCATACCAACAACAATCAAGCAACATATATCACCTATTGCTTATTATTGTATATCAACAAACACCAATATCATCAATTCATCATAAAGTCAATCTTCTACAACATATTCATTTATGCATAACACCATTACACATAACAAATAGAAGATTGGGTGACTTACCTTGTTCCAACGCGCTATCCTCTATAACAACTTCCTTCTCGGGTCGTTTGGTGCCGCTTACACCTTCACTATCAATTCCTATTATCACAACTAATAGGTTTAATATAAAGTTTGACTACAATTAGTCAAATGCACCCACACCTCCCAATTATCACCATTCCTATTTAGTTTTACACCAATTGACCCATTAGATCATAAAGATTTAATCTTTTATGATTATAGCACCTAATTAACCACACCCATCCCTTTAAACACTTTGTTAGATAAAAATCAAGTTGTTGACTTTTCATCAAACAACTTGTGTGCAGGGATTTCACCAACACAATTCAATTGTTTCTAAAACTCCAACAATCTCCCATGTTTATTTATAATCAAACAAATTCAACAATCACCAAGGTAACACAAATTTCATATGTTGTATGTCATAAAGTTATCATCTAATCACCCAGTTAAACCTCTTTGTTCATCTTCACCATGAACAACCCCAAAACTCCATTTTTACCAAATACATCATCATGCAAGAAATGAACAAAATGTTGTTTCTTTGATGATTATCATGATAGTTAACAACATATAACACCATCTACACTTCTAATTTCGGATTTGACCCATCAAACCCACACCCTTTGGGAAACCCACGAAAACCACAACAAAACATAAAAAAAATCTTACCTAGATGTAGCTTGACACAAGGAGAACTCCAATTTCAACTTGCATTCAAGATCAGATCAACATTCAACCTCCAATTTGATCAAATTTTGAAGTTCTTGAGTTTTTCTCCTTGTCCTCCCCTCTCTTTCACGTCTCCAGCACACATACACACATAAAAGTGTGAAATGTTGACCAAGTCAACATTAAACCCCTCTTTTAAGTCAAGTTTCATCTATTGTCAATACTAGCCCCTCAATTACTAGTTAAATCAAACTAGTTATAACTAACTAAGTTAAGTTAGTAAACACCCACCATAATATTTATGATAATTTAATCATACAAAACATCCTTTAATTAAATAAACACAATCATACACCAATTATGTTTTATTTATAATATTTCACCAAAATGGGTTGTTACAGATTATATATTTTCAAAACGTCATTACATGTATCGGACACTTAAATAATATATATATAGGATTGTGATCAAATAATAACCCACTCTTAGAGCGATAACCCATTAACTTTGCCAAAACGAAGCCGAATCTTGAATTTTTTTTGAACATCATTGTAACACAATCAGAACACTATCTTCTTTTATGAGTTTGCGAAAATTCATCACCGTTTGAGAGATATCATCGTTGTAGTTTTTGACAAAAACAGTTACAATGGTGTAACTCAAAAACTTATAACGATGATATCTCTCAAACGGTGATGAATTTTCGCAAACTCATAAAAGAACATAGTGTTCTAATTGTGTTACAATGATGTTCAAAAAAAAATTCAAGATTCGGCTTCGTTTTGGCAAAGTTAATGGGTTATCGCTCTAAGAGTGAGTTATTATTTGAGCACTTTCCTATATATATATATATATATATATATAAAATAAAAATTAGGACTACTTACTATATAATAATATTATTACTACTATTTTTTTCATATATTTTAATTATATATATATATAGTATTATAGTAATATGAACATCAAATTGCCTAAATTACCCTTGTTACTAATAATATATATATATATATATATATATATATTAAAATAAAATAAAAAGTAGGGCTACTTACTATATAATAATAATATTACTACTATTTTTTTCATATATTTTAATTATATATATAGTATTATAGTAATATGAACATCAAATTACCTAAATTACCCTTGTTACTATTTCTTTCATGTTTTTTAATATATATAGTAATTAAGAGAAGCATTACCCTATATAACATTTGACAAATCTCATCATTGCATTTGGCCTACCTTTTTTACAAATTTATCGTTTTGATTTCACACACTCACTAACCTGTATTTATGTCACACCCCCAATTTTCAACTAACGGAATCATACCGTTTGGGAACGTGACAAACCAGGATCTCAGATCATTAGACATAACGAAGACCTCTATATGAATTTCAAAACATACTTTGGTCTAAATCTGTAACATCAAAGTTTTCAAAGTTTGCGGAAGCGTTTTAAAACAATAACAGTTGTAAATTGTAAATTACAATGCAAAGTTTTCAAATGTTCAAATCCAAATAACTATAATGTAAAGACATGCATGCGACTCGATCTCCTAGTCCATGCCTGCTTTCTTGTGTGCCTTAGCGTCCTGAGAAAACATGTAAATCAAGTCAACACAAAGGTTGGTGCATAACACAGGTTTAAGCATTCACAATGTTTAAATCAACAGTTTGAATATTAAGTTTGCAGATAACATAATTACACATGCATAGTCATGATAGCTAGTCATTTGTACTATTTACATAAGTGGTCGACACCGAAGCTGACGATTGCCATGCTATAGCATTTTTTGTCTTGCCACTATTGTCTAGCACGAACAATAGTAATGTGTGTTTGGTCAGTCAAACACATGCGTAGATCCCATCTACCAAGTGAGGTTTGTCAAACCTAATAGATCTATTTCCAACTACCACGCTTTGCGCTACGGCAAACTAAACGGTTCGAAATGTAAGGCTGTGTAATGCTATGTTTGCACTTAATGTAAACAGCTAACTCATGCAAGTGATATGTATCTAAAAATGTTTGTTGCACATGTTTTCTCCCCCAAAACAGTTAAAATAAGAAAGGGGCCGTGTACGTACCTGTGAATGTGAATAGAATGATCAAACGTACGCAAAATCACGTAGATTAACTTCTACGAAGAATCTGTGTTGTAACAATAACGTTGTGTTATTCCGAATGTCCAAATCGTGTTTATGGTCACATACGTGTCAACACACGTATTTTAAGTTGTTTAGAACGTTCATACGAAAGTACGCAAGGTTTCGAATTCGTTAGTTTAAATCGTATAGTATATACGATTTCATTTAAACACGCATAATTATACGCGATTACGGTTTCGAGTCAAAATGTAACTTTTATAATTCTAATTTGTTCGGGATTCCATTTCGGTCCCAACGCAACTTGAACGGGTTAAAACGAAGAAGTTATGGTTTAAAAAAACTAAAATTGGTTTTAAATTCAAAAACTGTCAAAGGCAAGGATCGAACCCTTGACCTCTCGAACCAACCAAACACGCCCAACCAGTTCATCTATATCTGAATTCATGACAGAATTCATACATTAATGTTTTTAACCCCTGATCAGTCTGGTTCCCCTTGGTTGTCCTTAACCGAACCCAATGGGTTCTAATTGACCCGAAATTCAAACCCAATCGGACCCCAAACCATGGGGCTTTTGCTCCATGGATTCAAACGAATCTAGGGGTGGATTTAATTTGATTTTCAATCAACAAAAGGTCCAGAATCATGACCAACATAGTTTCGAACGTGAGTATGTTAATTACCATTAAAAATGTTTCAATTCGTGTATGTTAAACCGACATAACATATGGTTTTCATTTAAAACGAGATTGCGAACCTATCAGTGATGTTTAATTCGAATTCCAAGTTCGTTTGAATCGAAACCCCCAAAACGATTTTAATCAAGAACCCTAAAACTCGTTTTCATGCATTTCGTTACAATTGAATGTAATCATCATAGGGTTTCGTTTAATGAGTTATTCCGAAGCTACTCATACAATTTAATTTGATTTTAGAACTTGTTTTATTAAAAACCCCCAAATCGTTTAAAGTGATGAACCCTAGAAATCAAAGTTCATCTAATCGATGTTTTTACAAGAAATTGTCATAGGGGTTTGCTTAATCGGCAACTTTAGGTAGTGTAGGAGTGAATCTTTACCTGTTTTGATGTCCAATATGTGTAGTTCGACTAATGGCTCGAGTTCGGCCGACCTTTGGATCAATTTCTCTCCCCATAGCTTCTGAAATCGAATTGATGAATGTAAATGTCCCTAAGGGTGCCGATTAGAGGGTTTTAAAGTTCAATTTGGTTATTTAAGGTCGAATTAAACGATTTTATTGATGGCTAGTGACGGTTTCAACTTTCTAGTTGCAATTCGAGTTTATTTGACATTATAATTGTCATTAACACTAGTTTAATGACATAAATCATCAATGTGATGATTAATAACATTTAATTTGGTTAATTGCTTGGTTTAAATGTGCTTTATGGTTTCAATTAGGGTGTTAGGTCGAATTTTGACTTGTAAAAGTCAAACTTAGCACTTCGATGTAATTACAATCTTAATCCTCGTAATTTTTATGATTAAGAGTTTGTTGTGTTAAATATTTGGTTCCCCTAGTTTGGTTTTGTTTGATTTTCGTATCGTTTCTGTTAATTTCTGCTTAACGGTGTTAATCCGAAATGCCGGATTGTCACAATTTATTTAATCTTTCTTTGCTTATTTATTATAATTCTTTTTATTACAATTTAGTTCTTTTTTCCTTTTTTTTCTAACTTCTCTTCATTTACGCTTAATATCTTAAAATTGATAAAAAATTTCTTTTTATTGTCAAACTTTTTTACTTTGTTTCTTCTAGGTATTTTTTCTATTAATAAATGCTTTTCGTTAGTATATTTTTTATATTTTTTTTCATTTATATAAAGCTAGTATCTCAACTAATTTTTTACTTTGTGACATAATTTTATGTCTGAATGCTTTTATATATGAGACATTCAGATAAGCGTATGTTCTTTTCTTACTTTGCTTATAAGTATTTTTACTACTATTAGTTTACTTTTGTTTCTTTTATATAAACTCAGTTATTTTAGCAAAACTTTTGATGCTTATTTCTAATCTACGCACGTTTAAAACGACTACAGTTTAATATTTTACGTAAAAGGAACAATTGATATGTTTTTACATATACATTTTAATTTATGTGATGGTGTATACGTTTTAATATTCGGAATCGTGACGTAATTCTCGCGGTAACGCGCGAAAAAACCTACTAGTTTAGTCTAAAAAATATTTAGCATAGAACCATTCTTTTGGAGCGGTTGTAAAGTATTTATTGGAGCGGTTTCTAATATAAATAGAAAAAAATCAAATACCAGAACCCATTTAAAACGTTAATATTTAATTATAATCATTTTTTGAAGCGGTTTCATACTATTTTTGGAGCGGTTTCATATTATTTTTTGGAGCGGTTCTTACTGAATAAAATCTAACCGAATATCAAAAACCGCTCTAAAAAGATAATATTTAATTATTATCTGTTCATCGGTAATGATTACATTTCGTAAATGTATATATACGCGAGAAGTACTCCACGATTCCGAATATTAAAACGTATACACCATCACATAAATTAAAAATGTATATGTAAAAACATATCAATTGTTACTTTTACGTAAAATATTAAAGTGTAGTCGTTTTAAATGTGCGTAGATTAGAAATAAGCATCAAAAGTTTTGCTAAAATAGCTGAGTTTATATAAAAGAAACAAAAGTAAACTAATAGTAGTAAAAAAATAATTATAAGCAAAGTAAGAAAAGAACATACGTTTATCAGAATGTCTTATATATAAAAGCATTCAGACATAAAAGTATGTCACAAAGTAAAAAATTAGTTGAGATAAAGTAAAAAATTAGTTGAGATACTAACTTTATATAAATGAAAAAAATATAAAAAATATACTAACGAAAAACATTTATTAATAGAAAAAATACCTAGAAGAAACAAAGTAAAAAAGTTTGACAATTAAAAGAAATGTTTTATCAATTTTAAGATTTTAAGCGTAAATGAAGAGAAGTTAGAAAAAAAGGAAAAAAGAACCAAGGGCGGCCTGGGAAAGGGACAAACCCGACTTCTGTCCCGGGCCTATTTTTTAAAGGGGCACAAAATTTTGTATATATATATGTATATATACAGATTCATTCAAATGAGAATTAATAAGGCGAATCGAACTAAAAAAAACATTTATAAACACATTATTTAATGGTGCAAAAAATAATTTTTCTTAAAGTATATTAAGTTATTTTCATGCCCTTTAAACTAAATATGTCAATTGGTTCGGTTAACGGTTTATTCGGTCTGGTTTAATCGGTTTTCAATTTTTTACCCTATCAAATAGCCGAACTGAATTCGAGAAGTGATTTGGTTCTAATTTCGGTTAAACCAAATAAACAGATTGAAAGCCAAATAAACCGCTTAAAAGTCAAATAAACCGATCCAAATAAACCGAATTCAATTGAATAAACGGATTAAAACCAAATAAACCAATTAAAAACCGATCTTAATAAACCGAATTCAACCGAGTAAACTGAATTCAATCTTATATATTATTAATAAGATAATAATTTTAAATTTGAATTTGGTTTAATCGGTTAACCAAACAAACCAAATTTATAAAAAAAAATTGGAATCAAAAACCGAAATTCGGATATAGTTATGTACTGAACCGAAAACCGAATTCGGAATTTTGATACAATTGGAATCAAAAACCGAATTCATGGTTCTAGCAATGCCAAGTATCTGAAGTATACACAGATACACCACACATACGCAATTTTCTGGTTTTGGAGGCACGAGATACATCTGCAATTTTCTGGTTTCTTTGTCATCTGCCTCTATAACCAGATACATATGAATTATATATAGATACACCACACATCTGATTGTCATCTATTTATTAGAAAATTGCCCCGTACTAATGAAAAACTATACGATCTATTGCTAACTTTTCTTCCTTTCTGGCTTTTTTACTTTTTACATAAATTCAATATTTTTTATAACATTCATATGCTTTGGCTTGACCAGCGGTAACGAAAAAAGTTACCATATATAGTTGTCGAACAAAATGAACATATATTAGCCTTCGCTATAATTAAATTCGTACTCCTAAGGTTAGACGGTTAGTATGATTTGTTGTGAATGTTTTCTACTTTTACATCAACTGAATCTTTTGCTTGACTTTTTTTTTTTTTTACTTTGCTTAATATGCAAGAAAGAATAAAGACTCCTTCCATGTGCGTGTTGTTTTTATTACATATATGATGGCTCCACCTTATTTGATTTCACAAGTATGGTTTATGGTCTCTTTATATCATTGAACCTGGTTGACTAAAACTATTGACCTGAGCTATAAATCACGAGTTTGATTTGTCACTCCCCTCTATATAAAAATTACTAGCTTTCATCAATAGACTTGATTTGAATTGCATCTGTATTTTCATCATTTTTAAGAGATTCTACACCAAATTGCACGTGGGGTTGTGGTTCTTGATGTGCAATTGCCAAAGGTATATATATTTTTCGAATTATGTTTTTACATTACTTTGAATACATTAGATGTTTCCAAACCACTCTGCAATGTTTTGCAAATGCAATAAAGGAGGTAAAAATAGTTTTCACTTTGCACCATATCTTCTATTCTTTTGCTTTGTCTATCAAATCTGGTAATGGAGGAAAGGGGTATGTAAGATTGGATTGTTAGTTTACATCTCAGTCTCATAGTTGTAACCAGTGGCGGAGCTTCAAAAAAACCTCGGAGGGGGCCGAAGGTTTTTTAGAAAGAAAAACGAAGGGGGCCGAAGGATTTTTAGGAAGAAAACGAGAGAAACCGAAGGATTTTTCGACGAAATACTACTAAATCAACTCTTCTGGCCGGAAAAACAGGGGGGCCGAGGCCCCCTCGGGCCCTCAATAAGCACCGCCCCTGGTTGTAACAAGCTACACTTGCTTTACATATTACACCAACATTAATACTTGAAGGCAAATTGGATTTAAATAATCCAAACTTTGATCAATTGGTCGCTGCTAGTCCCGACTATGAAAATCGTCAATATTGTCCGTACTTTCGACATATTTACCACTGGCGGACCGCCGTCAAAAAAAACTTAACGGCGTTAATATTTTTCGAGTTTCAAACAAATTTTTAGGGCTTTTGTTTCGATGGAGAATACGAGTCGGATGATGTATAACTTACCTCGAAACGTTACTCCAAATTTCTCAATTTTGGTGTTTAAAAATTCAATTCATCAAAGAAATAATCAAATTGAGAAATTTGGAGCAACATTTCGACGTAATTTATACTTCATTCGACTTGTATTCTCGTTCCGAACAAAACCTCTAAAAATCCGTTTAAAACTCGGAAAAAAGTTAACGCCGTTAAGTTTTTTTTACGGCGGTCCGCCATAAGTAAATAGGTCGAAAGTAGGGACCGTTATTGGGATTTTCATAGTTGGAATCGGCAGCGACGAATTGATAAAGTTTGTATTATTAATAGCCAATTTGCCATACTTAAATACCAATTACAAACAACCAAACAATATGTCGTGACGACTTGGTTACTTTGTTATCTATTTTATTTTATAGGTTTTATGGATTTTGCTTTTGATCTTTTGCTTTCTAAGTGGCTATATGCTCTGCATAATTTCTTTGTGTTAACAAAAATTTATATTATACAGTTGACCCAATCAAAGAGTCAAAAAGGAGGCAATATCCAAATTAGACAAATCAACACAAGGTAAGCTTTTGCAATTGATTGTAATGCCACTTGAAAGTTATATTATTATTAGACAATAATTTTTTTTCATCCAAATAACTATAATTACAAACATATTGTATGGAAGATCTCTACAAAATCTAACTCATTAAACATGTCTCCGTCGCAACGCGCGGTGGAATACTGCTAGTTTGAAATAATTTGCAGACACTAAGGTGAGCTAAAAAAAACTAAAAGCATGCAACTTGGAACTCCAAGTTGGCAATGGAGCTTATGAACTTGATTTTAAACTCCAAAATTGCTTACTTTGGATATGTTTACGTCGACTTATGACTCTTCAATTTTGTTAAGTTGCTAACATTTAACCATATGTTTAAGTATTCAATTTGCATGGAATTTAATATTCGATTTTTGTGAAACCTTTTTAATATAGTTAATCAACATTTATACATATAATAAATATATTTTAATAACTCCTTGTTAATTGTTTTTGACATAAATCATTATGTAACCTCATATTGAAGGTGAAATCAAGCCAGCCAATTTTTGTGATGACAATATAATCTTTGACATAGAGATGTTTTTGAAAAAGTTTTCTTGGATTACAAAGATGAAATATTTTTTAAATATATATATATATATATAATTATATAATAAGAGATTTTCACGAAAAGTAAGAACTAATTAGAGTTTGACATGTGACATGATAATGTGTGTTAAATAGCGATATGTGATTTGGTCAGTAATTATTGGTCCAGATGGTCCTTGACTATTGCTGTTAAATGGCAGCAAGTAATTTTATAAAGTGTGGTCCATAATTTTATATGAACGATAATGCACCTCGCCCAGATTACACGTGTCAATTTCTTTTGGCTTCTTATGCTTGTCACGGTTTTTGCCCTTTGTCCGTTAACCGTCCCATATATGTGTGTGTGTGTGTAGGGTATAGTTAATTTGAAAACCACTTCTTCGTGAGAAAACCATGAAAACTAGACAAAAATCATGTAAAAAACGTATTTTTTTTTTAAATTTTGTTTACAGGTTTGTAACATCATTGGCCACATTTTTATTAAAAAAAAATCAAAAAAGCGCCGATCAAATATTTTTAAAAAAAAATTTATAAAACCATGTAAAAATACGTAACAAAATGTAAAAAAATTTCGTCATATCTGACACAGTGTTAACGCATGTTTTACATGAGTTTATAAAATATTTTTTTAAAAAATATTTGTTGGCGTTTTTTGATTTTTTTACATGATTTTTGCATAGTTTTAACTGTTTTCTCACTAAAATTGGGTTTTCATTTTATTAATTCCATACACACACACACACATATAGGAAAGTGATCAAATAATAACCCATTATATTGTGAAACCCAAATAAATTCGAAAACATCAACATAAATCTTTATTTTTTTAATCATGAACTTTACTATACATGTACAAGACTATGTTATTATATATGTTTGTGCAAATTCTTATTCGTTTAAGATTTACATCAGTATAGGTTGACATCTCTTTAAATAAATATTGGAAATGTAATGTATACTTATACTTGTTGTAAATTCTAATAATTGTGAATTAGCAAATACACATACAAGAACATAGTTTTGTACATGCAATCATGCATGCAAGAGATCATAGAATTTTTTGATAGCAAAAAGAAATATAGATTCGAGAGTAACTTTTATACGGATTAAAGATGGATTTTTCACATGGAATTTTAACAAATTTTGTGTGTATGGTTGGACTTTGTTTATAAACACTCACATATGACCATAAGATCATCATGTTGTTCATATATGATGATTGAGGCAAATGTAAAGAAATAAAAATTACAACAAAAAGTTTACTAATTGCACAAGATGATCAAAGAGATGAGTTATTCTTTTTTCTTTGCATCAAAATCAAAGTGTATGTGTGTGTCTAGTGTGGTTCACAATTGAGGGGTGAAAAAAAGGACACGATTCTTGCTTTTAAAGTAGCTTACGGAGGTATTCCGAAGCCACCCGAATTATTGTTTGTACCAGTCTCCCTCAATCAATCAGGGTATCCTCATTTCATCCCTCGATTTCATCGCCGATGATGCGAAAGGAACTGGGCGGACATTTTAATTAAGCTCTATGTGACTCTCGGGACTTGATCAAGTCATTCTTGTGTGCACTTGTCATTCGTAATGGTTTTAGTAACTATTTTTTGGTTTCATCACTTGTCATTTAGGTACTAGTATCTCTTAATCAAATCACATGACTACGCGTGTAATCTAAGTCTAAAAATTAAGAGATGTGGAGTAATATATTTAAAGTGTTTAAACCTAATTGATTTAATCTACTAGTTACCAAAACGCATTTACCTAAGGTGGCTCCCCACATGGTACTTTAGTAGGCTATAAAATCATTAATAAAAATAGAAAACTTCTCTCTTCCTCATCTCCAACATACTCACCTTAACAAATTCTTGTTTTTAGGACTTCATGTTGGATAACAAGGCTGTAAAAATCATCGTCCAAAGGCTTCTTGATTCCGTGGGGGATGAAGAATCAAATATGACCATGGCATTTTCACCATCAATAGACAGTGCTTATAACATCCTCCAAGATATCAGCCCGAATTCTTTTGTGCCTCGCGTGGTCTCTATTGGACCCTTGCACAGATATGATACGAACCTGAAACGATTTGAAGGCCGGAAAGCCATGTATGTGCAACAGCTATTGTCTTATTTGAAACCATCCAAAGAAGAAGAAATATTAACAGCTTGTGTGGAGAAGGTGGGTAACTTAATAGGGAAAATCAAAGGATGTTATTGTAAAAACTTTCCTTGCATGGACGGTGAACTCGAACAAATGATGGTTATGGATGCATGTTTCATTCTTGAATTCATTCGTTCGGAGTCGGATGATTCAGGTTCCAACAAGTTGTTTAATAGTTATATACCTTATGATCTCGTGCTGCTAGAGAACCAAATCCCTTTCTTTGTTCTTAATGACATATTTGGGCTCACTATATCTTTAAAAACCGATCAATCTCTTGGTGAGTTTATCCTTCCACTTCTGAAATGCCTCAACGTTATACAAGGAGTAATACCAAAATCAAGCACTAGCCGCTCATTACTTATCAACTCTGCAGATCATATTCTTGACTACTTGCATAAATTTTACATGCCTGAAAGTTATATTGAATCAAAATTTCCAAGGTCAACAATCCATTCTGCTGTAGAACTTGATAGGGCAGGGGTAAAGTTCATGCCTAATAAATCCGCAACCTGGCGATTGTCCATGAAAGTGGAAAAGCATAGATGGTCATGCATTTTCTGGTTCTTAGGTAAACCTACTCTCAGAATGCCGGTACTGCGCATCAATCATTTCACTGAGCTGATTTTTAGGAACCTGATTGCGTATGAGCACCTATCTGGGGCTAATGCTTACATCACATCATATGCCAGAGCCATGGAGATGCTAATTGATACTCATGAGGACATTGCCAAGTTGGTGAGATCAGAAGTTATCATCAATCATTTGGGTTCAAACGAAGAGGCTGCAAGTATGATAAACAGACTATGCAAGGAAGTAGTCTGGACGAGTTTCTTTTACGGTGAGGAGTGGGAAAAACTGGATAAGCATTTTGTCAACTTACGTCGTACTTATTTCAATAGTCCATGGAATATCATTGCATTATTTGCTGGCATCTTCCTTTCCGTTCTTGCTATGCTTCAAACCTCTTCCAAAAATTAATTAGCTACCAAAGATAATCATCCTTCACATTTATTAATCTGCATGATAATATTATGTTGTTTTCGATAACTTTGAGCCGGGGAGCGGCCTATCTTTCCCAACTGGGATAGGGATAAGGTTTGTCTTCATCTTTCCCTTTCCAAGACCCTACTCAAGAGTATATGTTAGGTAAGTTTTTTCCTTGTTTGTTTGTAATAATATTATATAGTTTTATGATCTTATCTGGTCGTTAATGCCATCCTTCTGTGATTATTAATTACTTTCGATCAATATATGTTAAGAATATAAATTATCAACTCAATGTCACTTGATTGTTAAATTGTTTGGTTGACTTTCGTTGGTTGGTTGCAACGTTGCATAATAACATGTCAATTCTTTTTTAATCACTTCTTGAAATTTTGGCGTATATATTTGGACATTTTTAATAATTGTTTACAGGGTAGATCTAGATTATTTAGACATGTGTCTATGTTTATCACTGTTTATGTACACTCGAAGTTATAAATTCTTTGGCTGTAATGTTAAATTTGAAGTTTTTTATTCTCTACAAATAAAACAAATGAGTAAATAAAAATTTAAAAATTTTAACAATTAGTTTATCAAAATGCACATGTTTTTTTTTCATAACACAGATATTTCTTAGATAAGCATACGGGCCCCTTCAGGGGCAGCTCAAGTGTCTTTTAGGCCTCAATTGAATTATTGTTTTAAAGGATAATAAATATCTAATACAGTAGACAAAAACAATTATTGTGACAATTTAGTCATTTATATCTTAGAGAATTAACAATCAATATGTAATAGATCATAAAAAGGAATATCTAATTGGCAATTTAAAAATAGACAATTAAGCATGGGGCCGGTTATTTGGAAACCACCTGCAGATCAGTTAACACCACCTGCTCCGATACGAGCCGTATAGGCCCATACGGGCCGTATGACTGTCAGATGTTTGGCGGCTGAAAAACACATACGAGTAGTATTGGCCTATACGAGTAGTATAGAAATTTGAGAATTTACAACTTTCGTTTTCACACCCGATATACGTACCTGTTTAACTTAATTGTAATATCGTAATATCGTCTAACTGTTATGGATGGTTGAAAGATAGTTTTTAACGTAATCTTGTTTAACCGGTAAGTTGTAAAATAATAACTATTGTAACGTATTTATTTTTTAAAATCGTAGTTTGTTTTTTAAACAGGTATACATACGTGTTTAACGTTAAATTACTTATAATATCGTCTTGTTTAATCTTTAAGTTTAAAATAATATCTATTTTAAAGTAATTATTTTATAAAATCGTAATTTTGTCTTAAAAAACGGTACACATACGTGTTTAATTTATTTATAATATCGTCTAATTGTTCGAAAAAGAAATTTTAGCTTAACCATTTTTAATCGTTTTGTTGTAAAATAATAAGTATTTTAACGTAATTATTTAATAATATTGTATGCTTGTTTTCTTTGACAATTATTTTAACATAGCGATGTTTAAACGTTTAACTTTAAATAACTATTTTTTTAACATAAGTAGTTATGATCCGTAATTTATATATAATTGCTTTTATCAAAGAGATATACATATGATATCGTTTAAATGTTTTGTTTAAAAATTATTTTAACTTAATTGTGTTTAAACGTTTATTTTAAAATAATAGTTATTTGAACGTAAATAAAATTGGACGGTTTTGGAATAAATCTGTTAACTATCATTTTTCATTTCACCTATACGCACATTTTTTAATTATATAAAAAAAGGTAAAACAAACAATCTCATCGTACATAACATACATACAAAATAACAATACATACACCTGAATAAAAATAAGCGTCCATACATCAAAATACTAAAAGAAAATACAACAAAAAAAAACTAAGCATGACCACCAGGATTCAGGATCCTGATCATGTCTCTGTCTAGGAAAGACAGGAACATCAACACCTTAACCAACAGCCATCAGCTCCACCATCCACCGCATCATGTCCTCTACGCGACAAGTCGTGCAGAATGTTTGCATAAGATCGTCGCGTCAACAAGATGTAGTCGTGGCTGACGAACAACGACATGATGATGGGGTGGTGGTGGCTGCTCTACGTGTGGTTGTGCCCCCGGCTGTGGCTGCTGCTCTGGTGTCACACCCCCACCCCTCGTCACCTCATGTATGATGTCACTGAAACGGTTGCGGAAGCATAGTGGTGATGTCTCAGAGATGAGGTGTGACTTACTTGAACCGATATCACAGCACACAGATTAACTTAAAAGAAATATATTACAAGGGTTTTCGTTATCACAACCAAACTTTTAGTTTATGAACAACTTATTACATATACCAAGTTATCTAATTACAAGTGTTTAAGCGTGCTGCCTCACCTCAAGAGTCACTGTCTACCTGCAAAAGTTTTGAGTTTCAAAAGGTCAGCACAAAGCTGGTGAGTTCGTAAAGTTCAAGTTCAATAGTATGATATGATATGCAATTGTTCAATAGATATACAGTTCAAGACAACCATGGGACCTGTATCTACTTCCTTTCAGACGAGACTCTACGATTTTGAAGACACTACCCACTGGTAATATCTTAATGTCTATCACTAACATTAAGAAGGTGTTTTGAAAACAGCAGTAAACATTCACACCAGGGGAGAAACAAACCTCCCAGTGAATGAGTTGTCAGCCGATAGTACTATCATTGTTCCTCGTTCGGCCACAGATGGATTCACTAGATACAGTTCAAGGAATGAGGACTTTTGAGTTCTATGATAAAGTTCTGTTCTATAGGCAAAATCCCATGAAATCCAAAAGTTCTCAACAATCACATGAAATCACGCAGATAACAGTGATACATATCATATAGTTCTGAAAAGTTTTACAACGCTACCCCGATGTTTATAAAAGATTAAAAAGAAAAGGGGTTGTACGAAACTCACCTGGTAATATAGGTGTAGCAGAGTATCACCAAACTGATAGTACAGAGATGATTCTGCATTTAGTTATATTTAATAAGTTATTTATGTTCTAGTTTACTGATTAGATCTTTCTGAACGTTCAATGTCAAAGACATTGACTTAAAAGTCATCAAACTGATATTAGTTATGTAATTAGTTAATTTAATGTTATATCATACAATGTATGATAATGTAGGAACCTACATTGCATTAGATTCCTAATACAAAGTTGATGACACTCTTGATTAATCAGAATAATCTTAGATTAACCAAATAGTTAATGTTGTTGATTATGATACTGTAACAGTTTCTAGATAATTTAATGGCTTAGGAATGATCAATCCTTGTTATTGATTACCCAAATATCATGAAATATCACAATGTAGTATCATAAGAGGTATAATAACCAAGTTTAACATACTAATATGACTGTTATCGTAAACATCAGATTATCGTTCCAATGAGTATGTTAATGATTGTGATTAGTTTAAAACACTTGGATTTAACCTTGCATTTCAAGGATTAACCCAACTAATCACCTACATTGTTATAATCAAATGGTTTAAACCATTATAATCATGGGTATGGTTTCATGCAAACCGGCATTACAACGGATCAAAACAAGGATTTAACCGTTGAAACTTCGTGTTCTTCGTTTATAATCAATCCTAGCCATCATCTAGGCAATAATCAACAATCCTAACTATGTCATTACGTTCAGAAACAAGATCTAATCAATCTAAATCAAACTAGAAGGTTTATACGGATCATTACCTAATCAGACGGATAAAACAACGATCAGAACTTGTATACACGTTTTCTGGCTTCAAAGATGCGATCTGGTGGCTTCAAGATGGTGTTTTGATGGTGTATGTGTGTGTGTTTTCGTCTGGGAACGGAGCAGAAGCGAGAAGAAGAAGAAATAATTCTTCTTGCATGAAATCTGATGAAATAGATCAGATCATTGCACCGCCACACTCGTCGCGTACCGCGACAAGATGCCCAAAAAGTCTTCGCGTACCGCGAAGAAATCCGGAGATCTCAGATTTCTTTCCTGCATCGCGTACCGCGGAGGAAGTTCAACTCCTCCATCGCGTACCGCGACGAGGCCAGAATTCCAATACTTAGAAATTTTTCTTCGTTTTTTCGATTCCGGGCAATCCAGGACTCCGTTTTGTGCACGGTTTTCACCCACGTTCATCATTTCTCATCTACTATCATTCTGTAACAATTACAAGTATTAAAACAACATGGGTTTCTAGAATGATCAAATGTACCCACGTCATTGATGACGTAATTCTCGTATGCAACTGTCACAGTCTCCTCCTGTTAGAGAAATTTCGTCCCGAAATTTAGTGAAGACTTACATTATGACAATCGTTTATGAGAATAGATGTGGATATTTTAACTTCATTTGATCTTCACGTTCCCAAGTATACTCGGGTCCACGTTGCAAATTCCAACGCACTTTAACGATTGGTATGCGACTACGCTTTAACACTTTCATTTCTCGATCCATTACCTCTATTGGTTCTTCACTGAACTGAAGTTTTTCATCAATATGAATTTCTTCTAGAGGTACGATCAATGATTCATCAGTTAAGCATTTCTTTAGATTAGATACATGAAAGACATCGTGAATATTACTAAGTTCAAGAGGTAATTCAAGTTTGTAGGCTACAGGTCCAATTCTTTCAAGAATTTTAAATGGCCCTACAAATCTTGGTGAAAGTTTACTTCTCTTTCCGAATCTGAAAATGCCTTTCCAAGGTGACACTTTCAACATTACCCGATCACCTACTTGGAATTCGAGTGGTCTACGGCGGTTATCAGCATAACTCTTTTAACGATCGCGAGCAGCTTTGATTCATTCCTGAATGAGTGCGATCTTATCAGTTGTTTCTTGAATGAATTCTGGGCCGATGATTTGGTTTTCACCTACTTCTGACCAACAGATAGGTGATCTACATTTGCGTCCATAAAGTGCTTCGAATGGAGCGCATTGAATATATACTGGTATGGTAGCCGTTATTGTATGAGAATTCAACAAGTGGAAGATGAATATCCCAGCTACCTCCAAAATCAATCACACAGCTTCTGAGCATGTCTTCAAGAGTTTGATTCGTTCGTTCAGTCTGCCCGTCAGTTTGTGGATGATAAGCTGTGCTCATATTGATTTGTGTGCCCAGAGCATTCTGAAGAGTTTGCCAAAATCGTGACATAAATCGACTATCTCTGTCAGAAATGATAGAGATCGGTACTCCATGTCGATACACAATCTCATTAACATAGAGTTTAGCGAGTCGATCCATAGAATAATCCTCTCGGATGGGTAAGAAATGCGCAGATTTAGTAAGGCGATCAACGATAACCCATATAGAGTCATGATTACGTGATGTTTTGGGTAATTTAGTAATGAAATCCATAGAGATCTGATCCCATTTCCACATGGGAATCTCAGGTTGTTGCAATAACCCAGAAGGTCGTTGATGTTCAGCCTTAACTTTGAGACATGTTAGACATCGATCCACATATTCAGCTACGTGTTTCTTCATTCCAGGCCACCAGTAAAAGTCTTTAAGATCTTTATACATTTTATCAGCACCTGGATGAATAGAATACCTGGATTTGTGCGCCTCATCCAAGATGATTGTTCTAGAGTTACCGAATAAAGGAATCCACATTCGGTCTTTGAAATACAATAGTTCATCGTCTTTGATATCGAGTTTCTTATCTAATCCTCTTAGTCCCTCAGCAAAATAGTTCGTTGCTTGTAAAGCTTGTTGCTGAGCGTCTTTGATTTGAGGAATTAGACTGGTTTGAATAGTCATACCTAACGCTTTTACACGTAACGGTTTGACTCGTTCCTTGCGACTCAAGGCATTGGCTACAACATTCGCCTTACCTGGGTGATAACGAATTTCACAGTCATAGTCGTTTAAAAGTTCAACCCATCGCCTCTGTCACATGTTCAACATTTTCTGATCTAGAATGTGTTGGAGGCTTTTGTGATCAGTGTGTATAATACACTTAGTTCCGTATAGATAATGTCTCCAAATCTTAAGTGCAAACACCACTGCACCAAGTTCTAGATTATGTGTGGTATAGTTCTTCTCATGTACTTTTAGTTGTCGAGAAGTGTAAGCAATTACTTTGTCGTTCTGCATTAAAACACACCCAAGACCTTGACAAGAAGCATCACAATACACTGTGAAGTTATCAGTACCTTCTGGTAGTGCCAAGAGAGGTGCATTGCAGAGTTTGTGTTTCAACAGTTGGAACGCCTCCTCCTGTTGAGAACCCCATATAAACGGTTGATTTTTCTGTGTCAATGTAGTCAGTGGCAAGGCTATCTTTGAAAAGTTCTTGATAAATCGTCGATAATAACCTGCCAACCCCAAGAATTGACGTATTTCAGTCGGGGTTCGTGGTGCCTCCCATTGTTTCACCGTCTGAATCTTACTGGGATTCACTTGAATACCGTTTTGATTTACTACATGACCAAGAAATTGAACTTCTCGTAACCAGAACTCACACTTGGAGAACTTGGCATATAATTTTTCACGTGCCAAAAGTTCTAGAATTAATTTCAAGTGTTGAGCATGTTCTTGTTGGTTTCGTGAATAAATGAGAATATCATCAATAAACACAATCACAAATTTATCCAGATAAGGTCTACATACTCGATTCATCAGATCCATGAAAACTGCCGGTGCATTTGTTAAACCAAACGGCATTACTAGAAATTCGTAATGTTCGTATCGAGTTCGGAAAGCAGTTTTTGGAACGTCATCATCATGAATACGCAACTGATGATATCTATATCTTAAATCAATTTTTGAAAAATAAGTAGCACCTTGCAATTGATCAAACAGATCATCAATACGAGGTAGTGGATAACAGTTCTTGATTGTCAGTTTATTGAGTTCCCTGTAGTCAATACACATCCTGAATGAACCATCCTTCTTTTTCACAAAAAGAATAGGTGCTCCCCAGGGTGAGAAACTAGGTCTGATAAAACCTTTGTCTAACAGTTCTTGCAATTGACCGGAAAGTTATTGCATTTCAGATGGTGCAAGCCGATACGGGGCTTTAGCAACAGGTGATGCACCTGGAATCAAGTCAATCCGAAATTCAACTTGTCTCACTGGGGGTAATCCTGAGATATCCTCAGGAAATACTTCAGGAAAATCCTTGACAACTAGAATGTCTGTAATTCGTTTGGGTGAAGAATTGTGCTCAGTCACATGTGCCAGGAAGGCATAATAGCCCTTCCTTAAGAATTTCTGAGCTCGCATACAAGATATGATACCAAGTTTTCTACCAGCTCGTTCTCCTTGAACTACCAGTGTATTACCGTTAGGTAATGGAATACGGATCATCTTGTTTTGACATATAACTTCCGCTTGGTTATCAGAAAGCCAGTCTATACCGACCACAACATCAAAGCTCCCAAGCTTAATAGGAAGTAAATTGATATAGAAAAGATGATCATTCAAATTCAAGAAACACCCTTGAATGACACTGTTAGTTTTGATTAACTTACCATTAGCAAGTTCAATGACATAGGGAGTTTCTAGATCTACCGCAGGCAATGAGAGTACTGATGCAAATTTAGGAGAGATAAAACTCTTATCTGCCCCTGTATCAAATAGAAATGATGCGTAAAGATTATTAAGAAGAAACGTACCAGTGACATTGTTCGCATCATGCCTTGCCTCGGTTGCACCAATATGAAAGGCTCTTCCCCTAGCTTCATTTCCCGGATTGGTGTTGTTATTGTTCGGACAGTTTCTCTTGAAATGGTCGGGACTTCCACACTTGAAGCACGACTGATTCGTTTGAGTGGTTTGTTGTGGTGCTTGGTTTGGCTGACGAGCAGGCATGTTACAGTATCTGGTGTAGTGTCCTACTCGGTTACAGTTCGCACAAACAGGACATAGTCCTGTGTGATGAAAGGAACACTTGTTACACTTTGGTGCTTTCCCAGTATAAGTTTTCTTTTCAGGAACTACCGCAACATAATTTTTCGCATTTGGTTTGCTCTGGCTAATCTCAGCCGGAGCTTTGTTCTTGCCAAACCACTTTCGTTTGATACCTTTTGAATCATTCGAGGTACCGACATTACTATGGCCTTCTGTCATCTGGGTTTTTGTGACCAAAGTACCACTCCTTACCGCCTCATCGGTAAGCTTAGTGGTTAACAGGATTGTACGTTTAAGAGTGGTAGGTTCAGCTGCAGTCACCATTCCCCGAATCTGGGGAACCAAACCTTTGATATACTTCTCAATTAAGGCTGCTTCCGTAGGAAACATATTGGGAAGTAGACAAGTAAGTTCATGAAAACGATCGGTATAAGCTAGACAATCAGCACCGACCATAGAATGATTCCAGAATTCCTCTTGGAGTTTCTGAATTTCTGTGATTGGGCAGTACTCTGACATAATCAGAGTTTTGAAATCGTTCCAGCCCATCGAATCAACTGTAGCTGAACCCAAAGTTTTAACCTGGGTATTCCACCAGGTTAGAGCTGATTCCTTCAGAGAACAAGCAGCATAAGACACCTTATGCTTCGCCAAACATTGGCTGATCTTGAGTTTGATTTCCATTTCATCAATCCACCTCAAAAGTCCAGCCGCTCCTTCTTTACCCGTGAAAGTAGGAGGGTTGCAAGAAGCAAAGTACTTGTAAGTACATCCTTGCTGTGGTGGATCAGGAACAGTTGTTATTGTTGTTGCACCGGTGGTAGTATGAGTTTCTACGTTACCACCAGTAGCATTATGTTCAGTATGATCGTGATCCCCACCAGAACCTGCAGTGATATGAGGTTGGTGTTGTGTTAATACACCACAAGCTGATAGCTGTTCTCGTACAATTCGTGCTATCATTGCTTCATTTGTTTCAGATCCACTTGCACCTGCAGGTGGAACAGTATTCACTTCAGGGTTCACAGGTGGAACTGTGTTCGTTTCCAGATTTTCAGGTGGAATCATATTTGTTTCCGAATTGATCTGTGGATCCGGATTTGATTCTACGTTCACAGATGGGACTTGATTTGGCTCAGTGTTAGTAATATTCTTGGCAGCTTTCTTAGCTTGTCGACCTCGTTTCGGAGCCATGGTTCTGCTCACATGCAGACAAACTCAGGTCAGTTCAAGAACATTAAAGATATAACCCGTTTGATCACATAAATTCAATCATATTCAGTTACACTGAAAAAATTTATGTTGAATTGTGGTTATAAGAAATATAGTATAACTACATTGATATAGTTCAAACATGTTCTCAGTATACATAAATCACACAAATGTTCGTAGTTATACTTAGTCCTGTTAATTCAAAAACATGTCAAAATATTACACAGCTCATAGCATTGTAATATAGATATGTTATTACACATGTTTTTGATAGATTATTATACAGGACCCTGTTATGTTCTCACACAGAATCGTTCTCACACAGAAATGTTCTCACAGTTCTATGATACATTGCCACACTGGCAATAGATATGTTCTCACACAGAATTGTTCTCACAGTTCTATGATACATTGCCACACTGGCAATAGATATGTTCTCACACAGAATCGTTCTCACAGTTCTATGATACATTGCCTCACAGGCATTAGATATGTTCTCACACAGGATTTTGATATGTTACCACACAGGATTTTGATATGTTACCACACAGGATTTTGATATGTTACCACACAGGATTTTGATATGTTACCACACAGGATTTTGAAATCTACCTCACAGGATTTTGAAATGTTACCACACAGGATTTTGATATGTTACCACATAGGATTTTGAAATCTACCTCACAGGATTTTGAAATGTTACCACACAGGATTTTGATATGTTACCACATTGACATTTGAAATGATACCACACAAGGTACTCAGAGATGATACCACACAAGGTATTCAGAGAAGATATATCTTCCTATCTTAGAACAACTATTCGTCATCACTATTGTTAGTGTTTTGCTTGAATTAAATCAAACTAGAATGCACACGTGTTGCAAATTTCAGTTATGCTGGCCACTCATAACTGGAATTTGTACCACCTGATTATTCTGGCTTCATTTAAAACAAGTGTTGTTCATTATTAATGTTCGGTGCTCTCTGTGTTACTATACGAGCCTATGGTTATAGTCTAGGTCTCTAAGTCAACCTAATTTTCTATAACCTGTGGCTCTGATACCACCCTGTCACACCCCCACCCCTCGTCACCTCATGTATGATGTCACTTTGCGGAAGCATAGTGGTGATGTCTCAGAGATGAGGTGTGACTTACTTGAACCGATATCACAGCACACAGATTAACTTAAAAAAAATATATTACAAGGGTTTTCGTTATCACAACCAAACTTTTAGTTTATGAACAACTTATTACATATACCAAGTTATCTAATTACAAGTGTTTAAGCGTGCTGCCTCACCTCAAGAGTCCTTGTCTACCTGCAAAAGTTTTGAGTTTCAAAAGGTCAGCACAAAGCTGGTGAGTTCGTAAAGTTCAAGTTCAATAGTATGATATGATATGCAATTATTCAATAGATATACAGTTCAAGACAACCATGGGACCTGTATCTACTTCCTTTCAGACGAGACTCTACGATTTTGAAGACACTACCCACTGGTAATATCTTAATGTCTATCACTAACATTAAGAAGGTGTTTTGAAAACAGCAGTAAACATTCACACCAGGGGAGAAACAAACCTCCCAGTGAATGAGTTGTCAGCCGATAGTACTATCATTGTTCCTCGTTCGGCCACAGATGGATTCACTAGATACAGTTCAAGGAATGAGGACTTTTGAGTTCTATGATAAAGTTCTGTTCTATAGGCAAAATCCCATGAAATCCAAAAGTTCTCAACAATCACATGAAATCACGCAGATAACAGTGATACATATCATATAGTTCAGAAAAGTTTTACAACGCTACCCCGATGTTTATAAAAGATTAAAAAGAAAAGGGGTTGTACGAAACTCACCTGGTAATATAGGTGTAGCAGAGTATCACCAAACTGATAGTACAGAGATGATTCTGCATTTAGTTATATTTAATAAGTTATTTATGTTCTAGTTTACTGATTAGATCTTTCTGAACGTTCAATGTCAAAGACATTGACTTAAAAGTCATCAAACTGATATTAGTTATATAATTAGTTAATTTAATGTTATATCATACAATGTATGATAATGTAGGAACCTACATTGCATTAGATTCCTAATACAAAGCTGATGACACTCTTGATTAATCAGAATAATCTTAGATTAACCAAATAGTTAATGTTGTTGATTATGATACTGTAACAGTTTCTAGATAATTTAATGGCTTAGGAATGATCAATCCTTGTTATTGATTACCCAAATATCATGAAATATCACAATGTAGTATCATAAGAGGTATAATAACCAAGTTTAACATACTAATCTGACTGTTATCGTAAACATCAGATTATCGTTCCAATGAGTATGTTAATGATTGTGATTAGTTTAAAACACTTGGATTTAACCTTGCATTTCAAGGATTAACCCAACTAATCACCTACATTGTTATAATCAAATGGTTTAAACCATTATAATCATGGGTATGGTTTCATGCAAACCGGCATTACAACGGATCAAAACAAGGATTTAACCGTTGAAACTTCGTGTTCTTCGTTTATAATCAATCCTAGCCATCATCTAGGCAATAATCAACAATCCTAACTATGTCATTACGTTCAGAAACAAGATCTAATCAATCTAAATCAAACTAGAAGGTTTATACGGATCATTACCTAATCAGACGGATAAAACAACGATCAGAACTTGTATACACGTTTTCTGGCTTCAAAGATGCGATCTGGTGGCTTCAAGATGGTGTTTTGATGGTGTATGTGTGTGTGTTTTCGTCTGGGAACGGAGCAGAAGCGAGAAGAAGAAGAAATAATTCTTCTTGCATGAAATCTGATGAAATAGATCAGATCATTGCACCGCCACACTCGTCGCGTACCGCGACAAGATGCCCAAAAAGTCTTCGCGTACCGCGAAGAAATCCGGAGATCTCAGATTTCTTTCCTGCATCGCGTACCGCGGAGGAAGTTCAACTCCTCCATCGCGTACCGCGACGAGGCCAGAATTCCAATACTTAGAAATTTTTCTTCGTTTTTCGATTCCGGGCAATCCAGGACTCCGTTTTGTGCACGGTTTTCACCCACGTTCATCATTTCTCATCTACTATCATTCTGTAACAATTACAAGTATTAAAACAACATGGGTTTCTAGAATGATCAAATGTACCCACGTCATTGATGACGTAATTCTCGTATGCAACTGTCACAGTCTCCTCCTGTTAGAGAAATTTCGTCCCGAAATTTAGTGAAGACTTACATTATGACAATCGTTTATGAGAATAGATGTGGATATTTTAACTTCATTTGATCTTCACGTTCCCAAGTATACTCGGGTCCACGTTGCAAATTCCAACGCACTTTAACGATTGGTATGCGACTACGCTTTAACACTTTCATTTCTCGATCCATTACCTCTATTGGTTCTTCACTGAACTGAAGTTTTTCATCAATATGAATTTCTTCTAGAGGTACGATCAATGATTCATCAGTTAAGCATTTCTTTAGATTAGATACATGAAAGACATCGTGAATATTACTAAGTTCAAGAGGTAATTCAAGTTTGTAGGCTACAGGTCCAATTCTTTCAAGAATTTTAAATGGCCCTACAAATCTTGGTGAAAGTTTACCTCTCTTTCCGAATCTGAAAATGCCTTTCCAAGGTGACACTTTCAACATTACCCGATCACCTACTTGGAATTCGAGTGGTCTACGGCGGTTATCAGCATAACTCTTTTAACGATCACGAGCAGCTTTGATTCATTCCTGAATGAGTGCGATCTTATCAGTTGTTTCTTGAATGAATTCTGGGCCGATGATTTGGTTTTCACCTACTTCTGACCAACAGATAGGTGATCTACATTTGCGTCCATAAAGTGCTTCGAATGGAGCGCATTGAATATATACTGGTATGGTAGCCGTTATTGTATGAGAATTCAACAAGTGGAAGATGAATATCCCAGCTACCTCCAAAATCAATCACACAGCTTCTGAGCATGTCTTCAAGAGTTTGATTCGTTCGTTCAGTCTGCCCGTCAGTTTGTGGATGATAAGCTGTGCTCATATTGATTTGTGTGCCCAGAGCATTCTGAAGAGTTTGCCAAAATCGTGACATAAATCGACTATCTCTGTCAGAAATGATAGAGATCGGTACTCCATGTCGATACACAATCTCATTAACATAGAGTTTAGCGAGTCGATCCATAGAATAATCCTCTCGGATGGGTAAGAAATGCGCAGATTTAGTAAGGCGATCAACGATAACCCATATAGAGTCATGATTACGTGATGTTTTGGGTAATTTAGTAATGAAATCCATAGAGATCTGATCCCATTTCCACATGGGAATCTCAGGTTGTTGCAATAACCCAGAAGGTCGTTGATGTTCAGCCTTAACTTTGAGACATGTTAGACATCGATCCACATATTCAGCTACGTGTTTCTTCATTCCAGGCCACCAGTAAAAGTCTTTAAGATCTTTATACATTTTATCAGCACCTGGATGAATAGAATACCTGGATTTGTGCGCCTCATCCAAGATGATTGTTCTAGAGTTACCGAATAAAGGAATCCACATTCGGTCTTTGAAATACAATAGTTCATCGTCTTTGATATCGAGTTTCTTATCTAATCCTCTTAGTCCCTCAGCAAAATAGTTCGTTGCTTGTAAAGCTTGTTGCTGAGCGTCTTTGATTTGAGGAATTAGACTGGTTTGAATAGTCATACCTAACGCTTTTACACGTAACGGTTTGACTCGTTCCTTGCGACTCAAGGCATCGGCTACAACATTCGCCTTACCTGGGTGATAACGAATTTCACAGTCATAGTCGTTTAAAAGTTCAACCCATCGCCTCTGTCACATGTTCAACATTTTCTGATCTAGAATGTGTTGGAGGCTTTTGTGATCAGTGTGTATAATACACTTAGTTCCGTATAGATAATGTCTCCAAATCTTAAGTGCAAACACCACTGCACCAAGTTCTAGATTATGTGTGGTATAGTTCTTCTCATGTACTTTCAGTTGTCGAGAAGTGTAAGCAATTACTTTGTCGTTCTGCATTAAAACACACCCAAGACCTTGACAAGAAGCATCACAATACACTGTGAAGTTATCAGTACCTTCTGGTAGTGCCAAGAGAGGTGCATTGCAGAGTTTGTGTTTCAACAGTTGGAACGCCTCCTCCTGTTGAGAACCCCATATAAACGGTTGATTTTTCTGTGTCAATGTAGTCAGTGGCAAGGCTATCTTTGAAAAGTTCTTGATAAATCGTCGATAATAACCTGCCAACCCCAAGAATTGACGTATTTCAGTCGGGGTTCGTGGTGCCTCCCATTGTTTTACCGTCTGAATCTTACTGGGATTCACTTGAATACCGTTTTGATTTACTACATGACCAAGAAATTGAACTTCTCGTAACCAGAACTCACACTTGGAGAACTTGGCATATAATTTTTCACGTGCCAAAAGTTCTAGAATTAATTTCAAGTGTTGAGCATGTTCTTGTTGGTTTCGTGAATAAATGAGAATATCATCAATAAACACAATCACAAATTTATCCAGATAAGGTCTACATACTCGATTCATCAGATCCATGAAAACTGCCGGTGCATTTGTTAAACCAAACGGCATTACTAGAAATTCGTAATGTTCGTATCGAGTTCGGAAAGCAGTTTTTGGAACGTCATCATCATGAATACGCAACTGATGATATCTATATCTTAAATCGATTTTTGAAAAATAAGTAGCACCTTGCAATTGATCAAACAGATCATCAATACGAGGTAGTGGATAACAGTTCTTGATTGTCAGTTTATTGAGTTCCCTGTAGTCAATACACATCCTGAATGAACCATCCTTCTTTTTCACAAAAGAATAGGTGCTCCCCAGGGTGAGAAACTAGGTCTGATAAAACCTTTGTCTAACAGTTCTTGCAATTGACCGGAAAGTTATTGCATTTCAGATGGTGCAAGCCGATACGGGGCTTTAGCAACAGGTGATGCACCTGGAATCAAGTCAATCCGAAATTCAACTTGTCTCACTGGGGGTAATCCTGAGATATCCTCAGGAAATACTTCAGGAAAATCCTTGACAACTAGAATGTCTGTAATTCGTTTGGGTGAAGAATTGTGCTCAGTCACATGTGCCAGGAAGGCATAATAGCCCTTCCTTAAGAATTTCTGAGCTCGCATACAAGATATGATACCAAGTTTTCTACCAGCTCGTTCTCCTTGAACTACCAGTGTATTACCGTTAGGTAATGGAATACGGATCATCTTGTTTTGACATATAACTTCCGCTTGGTTATCAGAAAGCCAGTCTATACCGACCACAACATCAAAGCTCCCAAGCTTAATAGGAAGTAAATTGATATAGAAAAGATGATCATTCAAATTCAAGAAACACCCTTGAATGACACTGTTAGTTTTGATTAACTTACCATTAGCAAGTTCAATGACATAGGGAGTTTCTAGATCTACCGCAGGCAATGAGAGTACTGATGCAAATTTAGGAGAGATAAAACTCTTATCTGCCCCTGTATCAAATAGAAATGATGCGTAAAGATTATTAAGAAGAAACGTACCAGTGACATTGTTCGCATCATGCCTTGCCTCGGTTGCACCAATATGAAAGGCTCTTCCCCTAGCTTCATTTCCCGGATTGGTGTTGTTATTGTTCGGACAGTTTCTCTTGAAATGGTCGGGACTTCCACACTTGAAGCACGACTGATTCGTTTGAGTGGTTTGTTGTGGTGCTTGGTTTGGCTGACGAGCAGGCATGTTACAGTATCTGGTGTAGTGTCCTACTCGGTTACAGTTCGCACAAACAGGACATAGTCCTGTGTGATGAAAGGAACACTTGTTACACTTTGGTGCTTTCCCAGTATAAGTTTTCTTTTCAGGAACTACCGCAACATAATTTTTCGCATTTGGTTTGCTCTGGCTAATCTCAGCCGGAGCTTTGTTCTTGCCAAACCACTTTCGTTTGATACCTTTTGAATCATTCGAGGTACCGACATTACTATGGCCCTCTGTCATCTGGGTTTTTGTGACCAAAGTACCACTCCTTACCGCCTCATCGGTAAGCTTAGTGGTTAACAGGATTGTACGTTTAAGAGTGGTAGGTTCAGCTGCAGTCACCATTCCCCGAATCTGGGGAACCAAACCTTTGATATACTTCTCAATTAAGGCTGCTTCCGTAGGAAACATATTGGGAAGTAGACAAGTAAGTTCATGAAAACGATCGGTATAAGCTAGACAATCAGCACCGACCATAGAATGATTCCAGAATTCCTCTTGGAGTTTCTGAATTTCTGTGATTGGGCAGTACTCTGACATAATCAGAGTTTTGAAATCGTTCCAGCCCATCGAATCAACTGTAGCTGAACCCAAAGTTTTAACCTGGGTATTCCACCAGGTTAGAGCTGATTCCTTCAGAGAACAAGCAGCATAAGACACCTTATGCTTCGCCAAACATTGGCTGATCTTGAGTTTGATTTCCATTTCATCAATCCACCTCAAAAGTCCAGCCGCTCCTTCTTTACCCGTGAAAGTAGGAGGGTTGCAAGAAGCAAAGTACTTGTAAGTACATCCTTGCTGTGGTGGATCAGGAACAGTTGTTATTGTTGTTGCACCGGTGGTAGTATGAGTTTCTACGTTACCACCAGTAGCATTATGTTCAGTATGATCGTGATCCCCACCAGAACCTGCAGTGATATGAGGTTGGTGTTGTGTTAATACACCACAAGCTGATAGCTGTTCTCGTACAATTCGTGCTATCATTGCTTCATTTGTTTCAGATCCACTTGCACCTGCAGGTGGAACAGTATTCACTTCAGGGTTCACAGGTGGAACTGTGTTCGTTTCCAGATTTTCAGGTGGAATCATATTTGTTTCCGAATTGATCTGTGGATCCGGATTTGATTCTACGTTCACAGATGGGACTTGATTTGGCTCAGTGTTAGTAATATTCTTGGCAGCTTTCTTAGCTTGTCGACCTCGTTTCGGAGCCATGGTTCTGCTCACATGCAGACAAACTCAGGTCAGTTCAAGAACATTAAAGATATAACCCGTTTGATCACATAAATTCAATCATATTCAGTTACACTGAAAAAATTTATGTTGAATTGTGGTTATAAGAAATATAGTATAACTACATTGATATAGTTCAAACATGTTCTCAGTATACATAAATCACACAAATGTTCGTAGTTATACTTAGTCCTGTTAATTCAAAAACATGTCAAAATATTACACAGCTCATAGCATTGTAATATAGATATGTTATTACACATGTTTTTGATAGATTATTATACAGGACCCTGTTATGTTCTCACACAGAATCGTTCTCACACAGAAATGTTCTCACAGTTCTATGATACATTGCCACTCTGGCAATAGATATGTTCTCACACAGAATTGTTCTCACAGTTCTATGATACATTGCCACACTGGCAATAGATATGTTCTCACACAGAATCGTTCTCACAGTTCTATGATACATTGCCTCACAGGCATTAGATATGTTCTCACACAGGATTTTGATATGTTACCACACAGGATTTTGATATGTTACCACACAGGATTTTGATATGTTACCACACAGGATTTTGATATGTTACCACACAGGATTTTGATATGTTACCACACAGGATTTTGAAATCTACCTCACAGGATTTTGAAATGTTACCACACAGGATTTTGATATGTTACCACATAGGATTTTGAAATCTACCTCACAGGATTTTGAAATGTTACCACACAGGATTTTGATATGTTACCACATTGACATTTGAAATGATACCACACAAGGTACTCAGAGATGATACCACACAAGGTATTCAGAGAAGATATATCTTCCTATCTTAGAACAACTATTCGTCATCACTATTGTTAGTGTTTTGCTTGAATTAAATCAAACTAGAATGCACACGTGTTGCAAATTTCAGTTATGCTGGCCACTCATAACTGGAATTTGTACCACCTGATTATTCTGGCTTCATTTAAAACAAGTGTTGTTCATTATTAATGTTCGGTGCTCTCTGTGTTACTATACGAGCCTATGGTTATAGTCTAGGTCTCTAAGTCAACCTAATTTTCTATAACCTGTGGCTCTGATACCACCCTGTCACACCCCCACCCCTCGTCACCTCATGTATGATGTCACTGAAACGGTTGCGGAAGCATAGTGGTGATGTCTCAGAGATGAGGTGTGACTTACTTGAACCGATATCACAGCACACAGATTAACTTAAAAGAAATATATTACAAGGGTTTTCGTTATCACAACCAAACTTTTAGTTTATGAACAACTTATTACATATACCAAGTTATCTAATTACAAGTGTTTAAGCGTGCTGCCTCACCTCAAGAGTCACTGTCTACCTGCAAAAGTTTTGAGTTTCAAAAGGTCAGCACAAAGCTGGTGAGTTCGTAAAGTTCAAGTTCAATAATATGATATGATATGCAATTGTTCAATAGATATACAGTTCAAGACAACCATGGGACCTGTATCTACTTCCTTTCAGACGAGACTCTACGATTTTGAAGACACTACCCACTGGTAATATCTTAATGTCTATCACTAACATTAAGAAGGTGTTTTGAAAACAGCAGTAAACATTCACACCAGGGGAGAAACAAACCTCCCAGTGAATGAGTTGTCAGCCGATAGTACTATCATTGTTCCTCGTTCGGCCACAGATGGATTCACTAGATACAGTTCAAGGAATGAGGACTTTTGAGTTCTATGATAAAGTTCTGTTCTATAGGCAAAATCCCATGAAATCCAAAAGTTCTCAACAATCACATGAAATCACGCAGATAACAGTGATACATATCATATAGTTCAGAAAAGTTTTACAACGCTACCCCGATGTTTATAAAAGATTAAAAAGAAAAGGGGTTGTACGAAACTCACCTGGTAATATAGGTGTAGCAGAGTATCACCAAACTGATAGTACAGAGATGATTCTGCATTTAGTTATATTTAATAAGTTATTTATGTTCTAGTTTACTGATTAGATCTTTCTGAACGTTCAATGTCAAAGACATTGACTTAAAAGTCATCAAACTGATATTAGTTATGTAATTAGTTAATTTAATGTTATATCATACAATGTATGATAATGTAGGAACCTACATTGCATTAGATTCCTAATACAAAGCTGATGACACTCTTGATTAATCAGAATAATCTTAGATTAACCAAATAGTTAATGTTGTTGATTATGATACTGTAACAGTTTCTAGATAATTTAATGGCTTAGGAATGATCAATCCTTGTTATTGATTACCCAAATATCATGAAATATCACAATGTAGTATCATAAGAGGTATAATAACCAAGTTTAACATACTAATCTGACTGTTATCGTAAACATCAGATTATCGTTCCAATGAGTATGTTAATGATTGTGATTAGTTTAAAACACTTGGATTTAACCTTGCATTTCAAGGATTAACCCAACTAATCACCTACATTGTTATAATCAAATGGTTTAAACCATTATAATCATGGGTATGGTTTCATGCAAACCGGCATTACAACGGATCAAAACAAGGATTTAACCGTTGAAACTTCGTGTTCTTCGTTTATAATCAATCCTAGCCATCATCTAGGCAATAATCAACAATCCTAACTATGTCATTACGTTCAGAAACAAGATCTAATCAATCTAAATCAAACTAGAAGGTTTATACGGATCATTACCTAATCAGACGGATAAAACAACGATCAGAACTTGTATACACGTTTTCTGGCTTCAAAGATGCGATCTGGTGGCTTCAAGATGGTGTTTTGATGGTGTATGTGTGTGTGTTTTCGTCTGGGAACGGAGCAGAAGCGAGAAGAAGAAGAAATAATTCTTCTTGCATGAAATCTGATGAAATAGATCAGATCATTGCACCGCCACACTCGTCGCGTACCGCGACAAGATGCCCAAAAAGTCTTCGCGTACCGCGAAGAAATCCGGAGATCTCAGATTTCTTTCCTGCATCGCGTACCGCGGAGGAAGTTCAACTCCTCCATCGCGTACCGCGACGAGGCCAGAATTCCAATACTTAGAAATTTTTCTTCGTTTTTCGATTCCGGGCAATCCAGGACTCCGTTTTGTGCACGGTTTTCACCCACGTTCATCATTTCTCATCTACTATCATTCTGTAACAATTACAAGTATTAAAACAACATGGGTTTCTAGAATGATCAAATGTACCCACGTCATTGATGACGTAATTCTCGTATGCAACTGTCACATCTGGATGCGGAACTGGCTGCACCCACACCGTATGCCGATCGAAGGAAAATCGCAGACCCACGCCGGGGATCTCGACCGCTATAGACATAAGCATGACTGAGTTATGCCCCAACAGTGACGAGGCATAAGTCTTGGTCACGCTTTCTCTAATATCAGTCGAAAAATGACTAATACGTCGAGCTATACATGTGACAAAAAAAGCCACACATAATAACACCAATAGCCTTACGGTTAACAACGGTGGAAAAATAATCAGCTAGCAACCATGCATGGTTGCAGCTGAGGCCGCTAATAAGGCAATATAAAAAGAATAGGTCCTTCTGTGTGACCCACTGATCGATGTCGAACGGTCAATCAAAAGATGAGTCTAAAACCCGTGTCTTAGCTACTTTTAACCAGTAAGGTAAGTAAGTTATCGTATCCACAGGGAATTTTTGGAAAGTGCTAATTGTTTACCAACCGACTCTACTAACTAATGAACTGAAAACTTGACTTTGATTTGAATTAGGAAAACTAGTTTAAAGCAAATAACTTGATTGATGGTTTAATAAAACTTAACAAAATATGATTACTGCCGGTTTTAGGTTAGAGATTCACAATGATCTTTAGCAAACTTAGATGCAATTCACCTAAACACGCTTAAGTAATTGGTTGAATTGAAGTGACAAAATGAAACAAACGTTTAAAGACTTGTTTATTCACACAAATATCAATCTAAATATAACAAGTAACCCGTAAATACCAATGAGCTTACGATGCAAGGAAACCGAAAACTGATGGCAACACAAAAGCACTCAATCATAAATAAATCGTTTAAATCAAACAAACCAATGTAAAAGTCATGTTTTGACATCCAAACAACTAAGTTCAAACATAAAAATCAAAGCTTTCTAAATAACCCAAGTGCCCGGAAGCAATCATTAAGAAAACTAGTCACTCATCATCATGGAAGGATCTTCAATTCTTGATTTGAGGCGCGATTGCATTAACAAGGATGTTAATCGGATGTTTCGGAGGCCCCAAAACTTCATTTTTTGCCCAGAAACTTCTAAAAAACAAGAGCCCTCAAAAACCCTAAGGTTTAGGGTTAAATAGGTGGAAAACGAGAAAATTTTGAAAAAAACGTGTCTACTGGCTTCCCAGACGTCAGGTGGAGTCTGAGACGACAGTAAGCCTCTATAGACGCCACCCTAAAACACCACTTGTTAATTTCCATTATTTTCCCCATTGGCTTGTTTTTCCTTCGTCTTTCATTTCCTTTTCATTCCAAACATCCTCAACATCTTATTTTGTGTCTTTTTCCCATGCTTAACCTGAAATCAAAATCACATGCAAAGCACTCATATTTTTCACAATTAAATAGTAAAAATTGCATAAATGGTTAGCTTAACACATGAAATCAACACACTGATCACCCACTCCTGGCTAAGACGGTGGCTGGTGATGGTGCAGGCGATGCAATGGATCACGAATGCAGGAAACCTACGCCTTCATAATGAAGGCCTAATCACCAATCACCGGCCATCACTCGGCGACGAGGGCCTCGTCCTCACCTACACATGCATCAGTAAATAGAGGTGTAGTAACCGCCTCGTGTGTGTAAAATCCAGTAACATGCCCTCACTAAGTCAGGGACATGCTAACCTCCTGTCCACACAATGTGAACGAAATAGCATCTTGCTGCTGGAAAGCCTGCAGACCACCTGCCAGCGGTGGAAGGAACTCGAACGTGGACAAAAACTCCAGTACGATCTCCCGGTAAGCTGGGAAACCGCCCATCTCCAGCATCCATCGCCACGGTCCCGCAACTCCCCCGATCACGCTGGCGCACTCCGACGCCCCCAATGACTCAAGTAAACTCCAGTCAATCGTCCTGGGCTCGACTATCTCCTTCCCAATGAGGCGTCTGAGATGCGTGTACGCCTAAGAACCCCGTGGGAACTACAGTAATTTATGTGGATCTAGCATCTGATCCAGATGCTCATCGCCCGAATCAGAGCTAGAAGACTCGCGAGCACGTCTACGCGGAGGCATGATCTGCAAAATGAAATAAATAACATATAATAATAATGATAATAATAGTACTAATAATAATATTAATAATAATAATAATAAACAATAATAATAATAAACAACAACAACAACAACAAGAATAATAATAATAATGATAAATGATAAATGATATTAAGTAATAATCTATAATTTTTTCAGTTTAAAAAAAATTAAGAACTATACGAGTCATATGGCTCTTTACGAGCCGTATTGTTCAAGCAAGAAATTGCCCCCATGCCTGGTCATCTTCCCCCAAAGATCTTTACGAGCCGAATTGCCCTATACGGCTCGTATAATTCAAAAGATTCAAAAAAAAGGTCTACCTAACTCAACAAATCCCAATCATATGTCTAAAATACAGTCGATTACAACCAAAAACACCAAAAATCCCCCCTAACTATGAAATCGGTAAAAACAGTTAAAAAAATTACATTTGAGTGATGGTGGGGTCCAAATCTAAGTAACACGTGCTTGAATCGTAGATCTAGATGTATAGCTACCATAGAGAGAGAGAGTGGGTGACCGTAGAGAGAGAGAGAGTGTGTGAGAGTGTAGATACGAGTTATATTTGTGAAATACGAACATCTCATCATTTATATATATATAGAAAAGCCCTATACAACCCGTATAGGGCAATACGCTCGTATAGGTTTTTTAAAAAAAATAAAAATTATCATTTTTAAATATAAATATATACATACAACACAAAAATATATACATAAAAAATTACACATTTACCTATACTAATAAATAAAGGATTTAAGTGGCACATTTTTATAAAAAAGATTTTTTAATACCTTAAAGTATACTAATATTAAAAACACACTTTTTTAAAAAAAAATATTATAAATTATAATATTTTCAAAAACAATTATTTGAAACACAATATTCTAAGAAAACAAACTTTAAAAAAAAGTTAGTGTTCAAAGAATTAATACTATTATTTTAATAATTAAAATATTAAATTATACGAAATTTTAATGGTATTTTATATTAAAAATCGTCTTATATTTTGTAAATTATTATTGATAATTATTTGTTATATTTGTTTATTTAACATGTGTAATACACCGGGTATTAACCTAGTATGTGTGTGTGTATATATATATATAGGGTATGGTTATTTTGAAAACTCATTCTCAATGAGAAAACCGCGAAAACCATGTAAAAAGAACGTTTTTTTTTTTGAATTTTTTTACAGGTTTGTAACACTATTGGGCACATTTTTATAAAAAAATCAAAAAAGCGCCGACCAAATATTTAAAAAAAAATATTTTATAAAGTCACGTAAAACCTACGTAACAAAACGTAAAAATTACGTTTTGTTACGTAGGTTTTACGTGGGTTTATAAAATATTTTTTTAAAAAATATTTGGTCGGCGCTTTTTTGATTTTTTTAATAAAAATGTGCCCAATAGTGTTACAAACCTGTAAAAAAAATTCAAAAAAACATTGTTTTTACATGATTTTTGCATGGTTTTCGCGGTTTTCGCGGTTTTCTCATTGAGATATATGTGAATTTTCATTTACATTTTAAAGAATAAAAAGTGATTGAATACATGTGTCTGTGCAAACATGTGTATGAATTGCGATTTATAATTCATATGTACTTAAATCTACAAAACCTGGTGGTTGTCGATTGTTAACAACTAATTGGTATACGAATTAAGACGAGGCTTATACCATATCTCCTAGCTAGCGGCGTGTTGATTTTTGAATGTTGATGAGTACCAACTTGGGGTGGGCATTGGATAACCTCCATTAATTTCAACCATTACAAAATGATTGTCGTCAACAAATACGAAGGACACAACACGATGTGGTAGATGATATTCAGACGACGTCTATAACAGGAAAATTGTTGTTGAAGCGCTATTGGTTATAAAAACCACAATCACACCAAACACATTAGCAATCAAAACTCTGGTCTCCGGCATTTGCATCCAATAAGGCCGCGAAGCAAATTCTGGTTTTGACCATTTTAAGGATTCTTGGATTTCGTAAAAAACTCCACCAAGGACAAACCTATACAAAATTGCATTTCAGATCATCTCATTCAGGAGTTCTTGATGAATGTTTAACCAGTGATGTTTGGGAAATCCTAAAGAAACAGCCACATACTTAAAGCCACAATTTCTGTCTTGAGTAACGTCTTGTATTCGTGAGATATATGGGTGGAAAACGTCAAGAATGTGAATTTTGAACCGGTTAAAATTGTACAATTCGTGACTAGTGAGATTGATAGAGATGTCAACGGTTGGTTGCGATGACCCCATGAAATCATGCATTTTTGTCGTTGAAGAAAACGAATTAGCACGCTGCAAGTGACTATCATGAGCATCCGTTGAAAGATCCTGTTTTTTTTCTTTGGCTTTGTGAATGAACTATGTCGGGCATGCTCTTGTTTTTTTTGTTGTGTCTTTAAATTAGGATGTCCACGAGTGTTAGTTTGCACAACAGGTTCTTTTTTCATTGATTTAAGTGGGAAAACCATACTTAAAACCTTCAACATCATACTCTTCTTCACTAGATTTGGTTGAAGCTTAATATGTTGTATCACCAGATCCATTTGGACATCAATAGCAACACTTTCGTCCTCGTTAAGTAATGACGAGTTTAAATCAAGTTTACGCCAAAACACATCTATCTCATCCAGTGTAATTTTAGCATCTGTTTTAAAAGAATAAAAAACAAATTATGATTATACAAATATATATATATATATAAAATTAAATTTAATGAAATCATACTATTCGATAGACGACATGCACATGACAATCCACAGCTCGTGAAAAGATGACAACTACATGATGAATTCGATGTTGTCAACATCTGAATTTTGGCCTTTCACCAACCAACAAATCTAAAGCTACATGAGATAAATTCCCTTTTAATAATTCAAATAAAGATTATGCTTCTTTCAAAGCTTTCCTTTATGGCTTCGATCTTCATGTGATTTCACAATTTGAACATGACCAACAATATTCTCTTACGTGTTGTTGGTTGAATGAAGATATTTCTTTAACAAAGAATGTTGACTTTTAACTCTGTTGGTGGTTCGCTGACCAAATTAATTGGGCAGAACTGAGAAATATTCTTTTACATGCGTTTATAAGAGACATTTATCTATCGGTTACAATAACGTGTGGCTCCATACACTGTTCAAGTGTATCTTTTAGGTTTTGTAACACTCAAACGAAATTCACTTCACGATCCTTACTTATAAACGCATATGCAATGCAAAACGTCTTGTGTGTTGACGTGACACCAACTATTTGAACAAATGGCATGTTGTATTTGTTCGTTTTGTAAGTTGTGTTGATTAACAAGACATGAGGAAATGCGCACCAAATATTATATGATGTCTGGTGGATAAAAAAAACTGTTCCACCACATCCGTCAACGTATCGTCTTGATTTTGGTAAATAAAATTATTATTTTGCAGTGTGTTAAAAAGGACCCGTATTGAAGTTTCCCTCGTGCTGTGTCTAGCACGTAACTTCTGTCTGCATTGTAAATAGATTTAAGATTGGAAATATTATTGGGGTTTTGGTCCTTAACAGCTGCAAGTATATCATGGGCAACATGTTTTGATTTGACAGTTACTTAACTAGACGTGTTTTAGCTTCGTTCAATCTCATCGCATAAAGATGACCGCCTAGTTGTTCAGCCCCTTGGTGTTGTGGTTGTGTTCATTGTTAACCACACGCAACTTCCAACCACAGCAACTTCCAACCACAGCAACTTCTCTCGTATTTACCAATTAGCTTAAATTCACATATGGTCTTCTTTGAACCAGTACATCTAACTTTTGGTTCTCCTTTGTACATGCCACCATGATCGCATTTAAGCCACACCTTTATGACGGCTCCGGATGCATTAGTTTTCCTTCGGCATCTAACTAGCACATAACTGTTTGCAAGCCCTCTAGCAATGGTCCATTCAACCGATTCATCAGGACCAGCAAATACCTAAAAACAACAAATGTTTAAGATTTTATAAATTAACGAATGTTAAACAAATAAGCCGAGTACCTGATCAGTTTTATAGACACACATATATTCATCTCCAAAGTTGTTGTTTTCCATCGACATTGTTAAACCTTTAATACGATTTCGAAATACAAACAAGTAATATTTAACGAGTAATAGATTGAATAAAGAAAACTTAAACTATATCGTTCCTTATATAGTACGTATTTGCACGCAAATCGAAAACTCAAATGATTGGCACATATTTCAAAAATCTTCATCTATACGGGCCTGGTGTCGCAAGAACATGTCAGACATATGATGTGACGTATCAGATTTTGTCGGAATTAAAATATCCATACTCCTCGTATAGGTCTATACGAGCCGTATGGATGTTCAAAGAATCACCTTAACATCTCCGGTCACTTAAGCATATATGTTACTATAATATTAGAGACGAAATGAAGTGCCAAGAAGCAAATTGAAGGCACAAATTTTGGTTAAGATTTAAGAAGCCAATTAGAGACAAAAATTCTAGTTTAAGAAGCCAAATAACCAGAAAATCTAATATCACATAACAAACCATAAATTAATTAAGCAAGCACATAACAATAAAAGATACATAACGGAAATCTCAATAGTAAATATTTACCCAAAAAAATACAGTGACAAAACATGATTCATACATTCGGTTTCAGTTTAACTTTTTTTTTCTCTTTTGAAAGCACATGATTCATACTTTCAGTTATATTTAAATATGATAGTTTAAGCCTATAAGTGTAACAAAGTTAAAAAGCCAAGGCTTATAATCATAACAAAGCTAAGACAAAAACAATAGAAAATGAACAAATAGAACAACAAACTAAAGAAGACCTGTGACAAAGAAGACTCAATATTGAATCTCCTCACATCTTCCTCCTCTAGCAAAGAAGAATGTAAGAAAGAATTAGGCCGAACACAGATTGATTGAGAGATTGGAGAACCGATTCAAGTGCCCCATCTTTGTAAGAGTTGGAGGCATCAAACCGCGTATCATCTTCAACACATTTACCGGTACAACCTAGATCTTTTCTAGTCATCGGAGAGCTGAGGAGGACCCAGGGGTGACGCTGAGAATTGAGGTGTCCTGGACAAGCCGGAAAAATGGCCCCTAGCAAATACAAATTTAAAGCATAAGTGTTCAAAAAATTTAATACCGAACCGTATTCGTAATTAAAAAACCGTATTTTGAATTCTATTTTTGGTTCAGTTCCTAATTGTATCTGAATTATGTATTCTGTTCCAAATCGTATCTGAATTCTGAATTTCGGTTTTCGGTTCAGTTATCGATTCCTTTTTTTTAATTCGGTTTGTTCAGTTAACCAATTAAACCTAATTCATATTTAAATTTATTATTTTACTAATAACATATAAGGTCAAATTCGATTTATTTGGTTTTTAACTGGTTTATTTGATTTATAATCGGTTTATTTGGTTGAATTTTGTTTTAACCGGGTTGTTTGGTTTTTAATCAGTTTATTCGGTTTTCAAATAGGGGAAAAACTGAAATCCAATTGAACCGAACCAATGAGCAACCTATAGTTTAAAGGACATGAAAGTAACTCTCTATACTTAAAAGGAAATTATTTTTTGTACCTTTTAAAACATATGTCTATAAATTAATTCATTTCAGTTATCTACATGTTATCGTTTGAATAAATCTTTATATATAATGTATATGTCAAAAAAAATTATGCCCCCTAAAAAAATAGGTACAGGACGTAGGTCATGTTTGCCCCTCCCACATACTGCCCTTGGGGTAAATCAACCGGGTTTTAGGCTTGTAAATATGATTACGAACATCTCTTTATCTTTTGCTTCATTCTTTTATAAATTTTTGAAAATTTGCCACTCAAACTATGATGTTCATCCTTTTTGGGAGTTTCTTTTTATTAGGGCTTGCCATTTCATTAGTTTTTAAAGTAGCAATGTATTGTGGGTGCAGCATCTCAAATATCTTCATTGTTTAAAGATGTGATATATTATATTATATCAGTTCTATTATTCACACACCCATCCCACACCTCTTATAGGCTTATATGAAACGTATATAAGTGCAATTATTGTTTGTCAGTGTCAATTATGAGACTCGTATACGCTTCGTATAAGTCTATACACGTCGTATAATGACTAATCATCGTCAAATCATTGGGTGTCTGATGGGGCTATACGCCTCGTATACAGGGGAGAAGCTCTTCAAGGGCTCAAGGTCCGTAAATTTCCACCTTCTCAATCCGCTCAAGGTTGGTGAGGTGTTAAAATAAATAAATAAGTTGTGTGAATAACCAAGCCTATTATATTATATACTGAATTTGAAAGTCCTAGATTTTTTCTAAGGATTTTTGTTAGGGATGTTTCGTATACAACATTGTGATAGTATACTAATGTTAAAACATTAGATTTTAAAACCATTCAGCAACAAAAAATCTAGTACAATTTCCAAAAATTCCATCGGTATATATTTGAAAAATACAGTACACATAACAATCTAACATGGTTTAAAAAATTTAAATTGATATTTTTATATATCAATATTATTCTATTATACTTATATTGAAGATAAAAATACTCTATTTATGTTGTATTTTTAAATTAGTATAACATAACAAATATATATTTAAAAAAATAAGAATTTGATAAAAATTAACAAAATAAGCTACAACAAATGACTCTTTCATCATTTATTTTTTAACACTTTAATTTTAATAATTAATCTAAGCATTGAAAGGTCATGATCACTTTCTATTCTTTTTAAGCAACAACAGTTTTCTAGTGGAGGTATCAATAATGAAATGACTGCTAGAAATAATTGAGGGGTTTGCTGAAGGGTGGTGTTAAACTTACACCTCAAAAGCATGCCTGCACACCCTTCAAACGTTCTGTAGTGGCCACTATGGGGCGTATTGGTACGGCTTGTACTATCTTGGTCAAACAACCAAGACCACCGTAGCTGACACCCGTTTGATCCTCCGTTTGCGACTTCCAGGTTAGTTTTCTGACCATGTGATTGATTAGGGTTAAGGTGGATGACCGGGGGTTGGGTTCTTGAGGCAAACGTGGGACCGCTGCCCTCGTATGGAGCACTACGGGGTGTTTGCTCCAAATATTCAAACTAAACGACCCGTTTGGGCCACTACGGGGCGTTTGCTCCAAATATTCAAACTAAACGACCCGTTTGGGTCCACTACGGGGCGTTTGCCCCTTTTATTATTATTGTTGTTGTTATTATTATTGTTATTATTGTTGTTATTATTGTTATTGTTATTATTGTTTTTATTGTTATTGTTTTTATTCTTATTCTTATTATTATTGTTATTGTTGTTGTTATTATTGTTTTTATTATTATTATTCTTATTATTCTTTTTCTTATTCTTATTATTATTATTACTGTTTTTATTATCGTTTTTATTATTCTTATCGTAATTTGTTTTATTTTTTCTGTTGTTCAGACATGCCTTCTTCCGATGAGATGGAGTTTGGTGGTGACGATATGGGGCCCCTGTTGATGATCTTGGCGTCGAGGGGTTCGACGAGCTTATGGACCACTCGTGGTTGCAGTTCCCTCTGGAGTTTGGTGGTGACGATATGGGGCTCCCTGTTGATGATCTTGAGGTCGAGGCGTTCGACGAGCTTATGGACCACTCGTGGTTGCAGTTCCCTCAGGGGACGGTCGCGCGTAGCAAGCGCGATCGACTCAAGAGGAAGGAGATGAGCCATCAGAAGGCCATCGACTACGATTTGCTGACCGAGCTTGGCCAGCAGGAGAGGATGGTGGCCATCATTGGCAAAGACATGCCATGGTCTCGTCTGTTTGTGTAACAACCGAAAATTTAGCAAACTAATAATAAACGTGCGAAATTTCGGTAACCGTTTATGTCCAAAAATTTATATAAACGTTCGTAAAGTAATTATGATCAAAAGGATGTAAACGATAAAAATATCTGATAATGTATGGACACGTTATAAACCTATTAATAACGTGTAAAAATTTCTGTGACCGTTTGAATTCATAATTTTTATTGACGTTCCCGAAGTGATTACGATCACATTAATATAAGCGGGACCTTTATACGATAAAGTATGAACAAGATATAGGCTCGTGAATATTAAAAATATGTGAGCAAAGTAGAAGGAGGTTTTAAAAATAGAGGATGATAGTTGAGGGGCCAAAGTGTAAAAGTTGAAATTAATTCATTACTTCTTACAATTGAAAGTAGGCAAACTTGATTTAGATCAGATTGTAATTTGTGGTCATGAATTCGTCACGCAATCTAGAATGAATTTCGAAGGAAACAAAAGTTAACCACGTCAACTCTGTTTACATATTAGATTGCATTCTCAAACTTTCGTTTAGAAATCTTCTGACCGTACGAGCAGAGAAGAAAATCAAGAGGGATAGATCGGTCGTTAAGGTATGTGTTTATGATTCTCATCTCGTGTTAGTTTAGTCTTGATTGATTAAAGAGATCAACACCATGTTTAGATAGAGTTTTGGCTTTGTATGATGAACATGAACTTGATCCAGTTGGAACCCAATTTCATCTAGATAATGATCAAGTTTTCTTGAGTTTTATGAGGATATAATAAGTACACTCTTCCGGTTGCCTTAAACTCATGTTATTATATAGTAAGTTTAGCAACGCCCTAAGACTATTTAATGAAATAAGAGAATACGCTTATCTAAGCCGAGCAAATAAGTAATTTTTAAGCATAACAAGATTGTAGAGATAAAAATGGTCAAAATGAGTGGAAGCGAAATTTTGAAATAAAGCTCCGAATGAAAGTTATGACATGCCGAAGTTTCAAGCGGTAATCGTAAATCTGAGCATCTTCATGATATATAATTTATCTCAAGTTATTATTAATTGAGATAAATAATATTAAGTTTATAAAACTCTTCGGGTCGTTATAGCAAGCTAAACACTTGTATTTGAGATAACTATAACGTAGTTGTTGTGTTACCGGTTTAGAAACCCTGAAAAGAGGATTTATATTATATGATAAGGTTATAATTATGATAAGATATCCATATTAATAGGATATCATTCTGAACGTGAGAAAGTAAGGAAAGAAAGAAAGCTAGCAGATTGTGCCTTATTAAGCTCAGGTGAGTTCTTTGTAGCCCTATTTTAAATGTTTTATCATTTTGGGCTGTTATGCATGTTATAAAGTTATTTTATGAAAATGATTGTTTTACCTGACTACGGTCAGATAAAAGAATATGTTAAAGTAAAGAATGTTTTCAGGTAAGAATGTTTTAAGTCTCGACTGCGGTTGAGAATGAAATGATTTTTAAAAAACTCGACCGAGGTCGAGTAGGAAATGTGATATTGAAGTCCCGGCTGCGGTTGGGCAAAACTTGAGCACTGCGGTGCTAAGAAAGGTTTATGATTATGATGGTTTAAATGATTTAAACCACATTATGTATATGAATGATATATGTAAAGCAATGTTATGTGAATGATTGCAACGTAAAGAAGTCTTGTACCGGTATGAGCTGCCAACTTCGGTTGGTAGGCATAGAGTCTTGTGGAAACACAAGCCTGTCGACTTTGTGTCGCCAGTTCAGTTAAAGAAATCTTATGCATGCACGAGTTATCAGCTGCGGGTTGATAGTTATAGAGTCTTGTATTAATACAAGCATGTCGACTTCGGTCGGCAGTTCATGGTTATAGAGCCTTGTGCTGCACAAGCCTGTTTGACTTCACGGTCAGCAGTTGTTGGACTAAAAGAACCAATGAGCCTGATCAGAAAAATCTCTAAGTCTCACAGCACTTATAACGACTGAAGAAGAACACAACAGCTGACATTCAATGTACTGAAGACACAAGATCTGAAGTGATATACAACAGCTGAAGTGCAATTCATCAGATGTTGTAGTGTGTAGTTTAGTCTTCAGTAGTTTTCTTTCAGTGTTTGTAAAAGTCTGATGAGTAGTTTACTCATCAGATGTTTTAGTTTTAATACTTCAGTAGTTGTAAGAGAATGTCTTCAGATGTTGTAGACATTCTCAGTTGTTTAGTTATTTTCAGTTGTTTTGTTTTGTCTGTTAGGTGTCAACATCATGTGACATCATCAGACGTCACTGTCTCTATATAAGGGCAGTTGACATGTTTGTAATGGTAACGAAGTTAATAATCTGAATGATATATTCCTTTTGCAGAAAGTTTCTCTCTCTATAACAAACTTGTATTTACTGTTTGATTGAACTTTGTTCTTGCTATGATTATGCTAATTCAACTTTGAATTCCGCTGCTATACTCTATTAATTGTATCAATTGAGAACATCTGATCCTACAATTGGTATCAGAGCAGGTTAATCATTGATCGATTAAACAATTGATCTCTGAAACTGCTCAAATTTGTTCTCTAATTGATCGAATTAGCTGATTAAGTAAGAATTTGTTATAGATTGAAGTTTTCTGTTAACTTCTGTTGATTTGTCCTTCAATATTAATTTGTTTTGAATCAATTGATCGAAATTTGCATTAGCTTGTGTCTAATTGCTTGAATCTGTGATCATGACGACTCCAAACAATGATCCGCACAATACAGGCTCCGCGACCAAGCCTCCGATGCTTGTGCGGAGTGAGTACAACATATGGCAACGTAGAATGCTACATCACCTGTCAATTAACAGTGCAGGATGTTGGAAATCTGTAGTGCATGGTCCTTATAAACCCATGATTACTGATCCTGAAACTAAACTAATGATTCCGAAACCTTCGGATATGTATTCGGATGAGGATATCAAACTGTTTGAAATTGATGCGAAAGCTCATGGTATTCTGGCCATGGCTTTGCCGAATGAGATTTACTCTGGCTTGATGCATCATGATACTGCTCATGATCTCTGGGTTGCACTGAAAGAACAATTTGGTGGAACCGATGAGGTTTTAGCAAACACAAGAGAAATCATCGCCCAACAGTATGAGACATTCTCTCATAGGAAGGGTGAATCATTGACTCAACAATTTGAGCGTTTCTCATGTTTAATTTCTGAGTTGAAAATGGTTAAGCAAGAATATACTAATAGTCAGATGAATAACAGATTTCTCAGATCACTGCCTGAGAGATGGGATACTTATACTATTATCCTACGCTCCAGTGCCACTCTAGAACATCTATCTCTCACCCAACTTCATGGGAAACTCTTAACATTTGAGAGAGAGGTAGAACAAAAGAGAAAACTGTCTTCATCTGGAAAACTTGCTGATGATTTTGTTCCTGGTAACACTGCTTTGATAGGTCAGGAGTCAGAGTTTAATGGGTCTGAATGTTCTTATGATGAACATATTGATTTTTCTACTAACAATTCTGAACATGCTTTTGTGGGAGTTGATGGTAATGCAGGAAATTATGGTGATAACTTGTGTTTTGTGATGGATGATTTGAAAGGAATCCCGGATGATGATTTAGAGGAGATGGACATTTTGAGTCAAATGGCATTAATTAACATCAGATCACAAAAGTTTTATAAGAGAATAGGAAGAAAGTTTCCTGGATTATCTGGCAAAACCAAGGTTGGATTTGACAAAGGGAAGCTGAGGTGCCATAAGTGTCATAGGCTCGGTCACTTTGCTAGGGAATGCAAATCTACTGGTTCTAACTCTGCTGCACCTTTTGTGACATTTCCAAACAACAACACATCAAGCAAAGGACCACAATCTTCTGGTACTAGTCAACAACAATTCTATCCAGCTCACTTTGTTCAACAAAATCCTATGCCATATCCATACCCTTGCTTTTACATACCTCAGCCTTCACACACTCCAGCACTAATTCCCTCACAATCCCCTGCTCTTCCTGATCCCAGCAAATCTCAAACCAATCAGCAATCTCAACCACAACAACATCAGAGTTTCTTTACTCCTGGAGTAGTTGATTGGAGTAGTCTACCTGATGATTTATCTGACTTCAACATGCAGCCTTATTCTGAAAATGGTCCACATGGTGGAGACAATCCTTTTGGAAATCTTGCATTGATGGCTATTGATTCAACTGACAACTCTTGTCAATCTTCTTCAACATCACAGGTATCTTCTGAATCAAAAGCTAAGTTATGCTCAGAGTCATGTATTTCAGCATTTGCTTCCATTAGGGAAATAAATGTAGAATTGATAAATGAGAAATTTGAATTAGAGAAGGCTGTAGCTAAAAACAAAACTGAGTTTGAAAAAGCTTTAAATGAAAAAGAGTCTGATATTTATAAACTTAAATGTTTGTTATCTGATGAAAAAGCTAGAGTGGAAGTCATGCTTGTGAAGCATAATGATCTGAAACAAACACTTGCAGCAACCCAAGTAGAATGTGCAAGATGGGTTGAATCTTGCAAGGGGTTTGAGTTGTTGTTAAACAACAAACAACATCAAATGTGAAGTTTGGTATTGGATACAATCACACTGCTCCTCCAACTGATTATACACCAAAAAATCTTAACTGTGAGTCTGAAGGAGACAGTGTATACCAATCCACCAAATCTTCAGAAAAGTCTGATGCTGAAGAATCATTTGAAAGTGATTCAAGTGCCTGCAAATCTGAGTCTGAAACTATTGACATTGAAACTTATTCTTATTCTCTTGGATGTACAAATGTTATCCAGGATGAAACATGTCAGGATAGTGTTTTAATTGACATTAACCCTGATGAAAAGGTTTCAAATGAATTAAATTTAAAACTGGTTAAGTCAGATGGGCATGGCACTGGAGAGAAAGATGCACGGCTTCTGATAAGTCAGAATCACTCATCAGTAGTTGTAGAAAAAGCTGATGGCACAACTACTGATAAGTGGAAAAGGGTTGATAGACAAGTGCTGAAGAATACCTCTTCAGAGGTTGTCAGCACATCAGCTGTTATCACTTTGTCTACAAATACTGATGTTTCAAATGTGCTGAAGAACAAAAACTCAGTATCTAAGTCATCAGTACTTGTAGATAATCACAAGGGAAAGCAAAAGAGGGTGCCTTGTGAAATTTGTAGGCTGTTTAATCATTCCACTGATGATTGCTGGTACAGAAAAGGTTCTAAATTCAACAAAATAGAGCATAAAAACAAAAACCTTCTCAAAATGAAAACTGAATTTCGTTCCAAGTTTGAACCAGAATCATCTGTCAGTTCAAAGACTGGAAACACCCCACATGGAACTGAATCAAATAAGTTCAAGAAAGGTAAGGAGGTGGTTCCAGATTCAAAGAAACAACACTTGAAAAATTCTTCATCAGTTAAAGAAACTAAAGTGTTAAAACCCAAAAATCCAAAGTCAGGTCAAAATGTGTCTAATGAAATCAAAATCTTGACACAAAATCATAATCAACTGATGTTAATGATGCAACAACTGCTAGGAAGAGTCAATCTGGCAGAGGCATCTGTTGATTCATTTCCTAAAAAGAAATCAAAATCAAAAGTCAAAGCAAAATCTTCTGATAAGAATGCTTCAAGTGTTGCTTCAACTGACACTGCTCATTTTGTTTATTCATGTGTTAACAGACCCAAAACCAAAATGGTTTGGGTCCCAAAGTCTAATTGAGTGTGTTGTTGTATGCAGGGTCCTTCAGCATGCCAAATAGCATCTGGTATGTTGATAGTGGAGGATCCATGCATATGACTGGGAGCAGATCTCTCCTTCAAATTATTTTTTACTGGAAGGAAGGGATTTGTATCCTTTGGAAATGATGCTAAGGGTTACATTATTGGGAAAGGTATGGTAACAAATGGTGAAATTAGGTTTGATGATGTGAATCATGTTGAAAATCTTAAGTACAATCTTCTGAGTGTTAGTCAAATGTGTGACAAGGGTCATGTTTCTCTTTTCACTAAGCAAGATTGTAGGATTTTATCTTCTGATGTAATGCCTTTGATTAGCAAAGTTTTAGATGAGTATACACTTCTTAAGGCTAACAGAGTGGGAAAGGTATATGCCTTTGATTTATCTAAGAATATCTCTGTCAAGGGTCATCCTTGTTTATTCTCTAAGGCCTCTTTCAAAGAATCAAATCTGTGGCATAGAAGATTAGGTCATGTGAACATCAAAAACATGAATCAATTGGTGAAACATGGTTTGGTTAGAGGTCTTCCTTAAAGGACTTTAGTTGTGATGAGAATTGTACTGCCTGCTTGAAAGGAAAGCAACAACAGTCTCTTTTCCTCCAATTGGAGATTCCAAATCCACTGGTTGCCTGCAACTACTGCACATGGATTTGTTTGGTCCTGTGCAGATAATGTCTATGGCAAAGAAGAAGTATTGTCTAGTTATTGTTGATGACTATTCAAAATTTGTCTGGACTTCTTCTTACACTCAAAAGTGAGGTTGCCAAGGCTATTATGAATTTTGTGTTGTTTGCTGAAAAGCAATATTCTATTCCTATCAAGTGTGTTAGGAGTGATAATGGCACTGATTCAGAAATCACCTTCTGGATGAATTTTATCTGTCAAAGGGAATTCAGAGACAGTACAGTATTCCCAGAACTCCTGAACAAAATGGAGTTGTAGAAAGGAAAAATAGGACTTTGATTGAAGCTGCCAGAACAATGCTTGCAGATTCTGGTTTACCACTAACCTTCTGGGCAGAAGCTGTTAATACAGCTTGCTATGTGCAAAACAGAGTTTTGGTGAATCAAAGATGGTTGAAGACTCCATATGAAATACTTCACTCTTTAACTCCTTTGATTTCCTTCTTCAGAGCTTTTGGGTGTCCTTGCTATATTCTCAACACCAAAGATCAACTTACCAATTTGATTCCAAAGTTGATGCAGGATACTTTGTTGGATATTCTTCAACTTGCAAGGCTTATAGAGTGTTCAATTGTCGAACAAAGATTGTTGAAGAAACTCTTCATGTTAAATTCAATGAATGTCCCAAAGATTCCATTCCTCCTCAAATCCTGCTGAGATGTTTGATCTTAACATCTTGCAACATAAATTTCCAGTTGAACTAATGGTGAAGAACATGAGGTATTTCCAGCAAATCCACCAAAAGATTCTACAGAAACCACACAAGGAATTCCAGATGATGAAGATGAAAGTACTCATTTGTTCAGATTCAGTGATAATCTGCCTACATCTGCAAAATCAGTTGCTCCTCCTGCTCCAGTGCTCCTCCAAATACAAATGCTGATGAAATTCTGGATTCTTCCACATCATTTGAAATTCCAGCTGAATTGTTCCCTGGTTCTTCATCCACTTCTGCTGCAGCAGCTGAACCTCCAGCAAACACTTGCACTGCTCTTATTCCATATCAAGAACTGAAAGATCATCCATTATCTCAAATTCTTGGTGATATTTCTGCTGGTGTTTCAACAAGAAGTCAATTATCAAACTTTTGCCTCTATGCCTTATTTGTCAGTCAACAAGAACCAAAGAACTATCACACTGCACTCAAAGACAATGGCTGGGTGGAAGCAATGCAGTTGGAGTTGCTGCAGTTCCAGAAACAACAAGTCTGGGAGCTGGTTCCTTTACCCCAAGGTAAGTGTGCAATAGGCACTAAATGGGTGTTTAGGAATAAAACTGATGAAAATGGTCAAATAGTTAAGAACAAGGCCAGACTAGTTGTACAGGGGTTCTCTCAGGAAGAAGGTATTGATTATGATGAGACCTTTGCCCCTGTAGCCAGACTAGAAGCAATTAGATTGTTTTTAGCATATGCTGCCTTACACAAATTAAAAGTTTTTCAAATGGATGTCAAAAGTGCTTTCCTATATGGTAAAATAAAAGAGGAAGTGTATGTGTGTCAACCTCCAGGCTTTGAGGACAATAAACATCCTGATTGGGTGTACAAGCTTGATAAAGCTCTTTATGGCTGAAACAAGCACCTAGAGCCTGGTATGACACTTTATCCACTTTTCTTCTCAAAAATAATTTCACTAGAGCTCCATTGATAAAACTTTATTCATAAAGAATGTAGGACAGCATAAGCTACTTGTTCAAATTTATGTTGATGACATCATATTTGCTTCTTCTGATCTAAAGTTGTGTGATGCTTTCACTGAGCTTATGACAAAAAATTTTGAAATGAGTGCCATGGGGGAACTACAGTTTTTCTTGGGTCTTCAAATCAACAAAAACCTGATGGCATTTTTATTCACCAATCAAAATACACAAAAGAGCTTTTAAAGAAATTTGATTTGCAAAACTGTAAATCATGTTCTAACCCCATGAGCAGCACCACACAACTTGATGCTGATCTGAAAGGTACTTCAGTGGATGAAACTCTTTATAGATGTATGATTGGCTCTTTGATGTATCTAACTGCATCAAGGCCAGACATTATGTTTGCCACTTGTGTCTGTGCTAGATTTCAGGCTGCACCTAAAGAATCTCATTTAATTGCTGTGAAGAGAATTTTCAGATACTTGCAGGGCACTCTATCTCTGGAATATGGTATTCCACTGGACATTCCTGCAAGCTAGTTGCTTTTTCTGATAGTGACTATGCAGGATGGCAAACTCTCAAGAAAATCTACTTCTGGTGGGTGTCAATTTCTTGGAAATTGTCTGGTTTCTTGGCAAAGTAAGAAACAAACATCTGTAGCCACTTCCACTGCTGAAGCCGAGTACATTGCTGCTGCAAGTTGTACTTCACAAATTCTCTGGCTTCAGTCTCAACTCTTGGATTATGGCATCAAAGAACTGAAGACACCATTGTTATGGATAGTGCTTCAGCTCTTTGTATTGTCAAGAATCCAGTTCAGCACTCTAGGACTAAACACATTGAGATCAGACATCATTTTATAAGAGATTGTTATGAAAAGGGTCTGATTGATCCAAAGTTTGTTCCTAGTGCTGATGAGCTTGCAGACATCTTTACTAAGCCTTTAGACACCTCAACTTTTCAAAATTTAGTTCTAAGGCTTGGTATGCTGCAACTTGAATAGGTTGGTTTTTCATCAAATAAATTTTAATTTCTTTTCAAAACCCAAAAATATTTTCAATTTTTCTTTTCAAATAAAATTTTTTTTACCTTGAAACTTTTTGATATTTTCAGTAAATACTGATACATATCAAAAGTACTGATTCAAGGAAAAATATGATCTTTTCTAATACTCTAAGTTACAAGTACTGATGAGTATTGATTCACTAAGTACTGAAGGTCAAACATTGTTACAAGAGTTCTGATGAACGCATTGTTCATAAGTTCTGATAAACAAAATTTTCACAAAGTTCTGATGAACAATTGTTTACAAGTTCTGATGAACACATTGTTCACAAGTTCTGATGAACAAAATTTCCACAAAGTTCTGATGAACAAATTGCTTACAAGTTCTGATGAACACATTGTTCACAAGTTCTGATGAACAAAATTTCCACAAAGTCTGATGAACAAACTGATGAAAACAACTGCTGAACAAAACTGTCGACAACACCTGATGAGTAATTTTACTCTTCAGTTGTTTTAACTTCTGTTGTTTTCTCTATTTAACTCACCTTCTTCAGTTGTTTCATTATCACTTTCTCAGAACTTTCCATATTTTTCAAAACCTATTTTCCCTCTCCTTAGTCTTTGCATCCATGGCGTCAATCACCTGAAACCTCGACACATTATTCCGTTGCTTATCTGACCAAATCCTCCTTTTGGTCAAAGTTTGATGAAGCTGTGGACTTGATGACTGACTCCTCTCAATTCAAAACTGCCTTTCTTCTCAATCCAACTCTGTATGTCGATTCCATTCATCAATTTTGGATGAATTTGAAGGATCAACGTGGGCACAGGAGTCATCTCACTTCGATCCACAGTTAATGGTCATAATGTCACATCAGCCCCGCTGAACTCAGGGAGGTTCTTCAGCTTGATGATGCTAACCTGGTCATCAGTTTCCTAAGAGCGTCACTGACCTCTGTTTTACAGTCATGAATACCAGGTGACCTGAGTGATTCCACACTTTTCAAGAAGCACTTCAATGACCCAGAGCGCCTGATATTCCATATGATCAACACTGCTTGGCTCCGAAGTCTTCTTCATGGGACCAAATGTCCTCTCGATGGCAACAGGTTATTGTATTCTATCCTAGAATCTCAAAGCTAAATTTTTCTCAAATACTCTTTTCTGAATTAACTGAACATGCTGGTAAGCCTGTTTCTTCTAGATGGCTACTCTATCCACGTTTTATCATGGCCATCATAGGGAAACAGCTTCAGCAAAATGGCCTTGTTGGTCAGGGGATCTCTGCTCCAGCAGTTTTGTTGGAAGTATATTCCAGACACAACTCTAACCCTACTCTCAAAGAGGCTGCCCGAAAGCTAAAACCCAAGCAGAGGGAACCCACAGTCCTCCACCACAAAATCCAAATCCAGAGTCCCCACTAAACCAAAATCCAAACAAACCAAAAAGGCTGCTCAGGGAAATGAGTCCCCTGAGTCTGCCCATGCCTCACCAAGGCATGACATGGCCACTGGGAGTAGTCAACCATGTTCCATCAGACTCCACCGACTCCACCGCTCAAACGCCAGGATTCCTCTCAACAGGAACCTGGTGCAACCTTTGAAGGGCAGACACATTCTAGAACCTCTTTCAGTTGAAAAGGTTCTATTGAACATCACCAATCTCCCCGGGTGCACTCTCTTTCAAAGCCAATTCCTATGGAAACCACCCCAGATAGTCCCACTTTTGTTATTGAAAACATCCTGGATCAGTTAAACACTCCTATCCCCTCCAGACACCTATCACTTACTGAGGGATAAGTCTCTCCACCATGAGGGGGAGGATAAAAGTGTCTCTGATTAGCCCACAGGATTATGACTACCACATCAAGATCTCCTAGTGTGGAAAGAGAG